>CM054140.1:37341246-37371246 GCA_028751875.1 Rapana venosa
AGAATGCTGGATCCCCGTCATCATCTCATCTTTCTGTGCACACAATACAGCAGCATGACAGCGGGAAAAGTTCTACAGATCGCTGAAAAGCTCTGCCGAAGCTGTCACACGGTGTTCAAAAGAAGAGAGAGATCCCTCACCTAATTTGGCCGGCATTGTGAAGTTGAGATGGTGAGGAGCAGGCAGGAAAAGGGGACGGTGTACAGAGGGGCTGTAGTTTTGAAAGATTTTTTTTTAATTTCTTGAGAACTGGTAGCTTTTTTGGGGGGAGGGGGGGGGGGGGGTCGAAGTGCCAACAGCCACCTATATTTTTTTTTTCCCCCTTTAACTAGCGTCTACTTCCAAATACTTAACAAAAAACCCACAACCAGACTGAGCACACTCAAGGAGCTGATACCATTTTTTTATAAAAACCAAATCTTGCATGCAGTGTTGTCGTTGTCAATCCCGAACTGAAAAGCTCCCCCGAAATAACCAGCTGAAAACTCTCATGCAGTCAATACCAGACTAGAAAAAAAAAAACCATCCCCCAGAATAGGACCGAGTTTGGGAAATATCTACTGAGGCGACAACTCTAGTCTGGAGACTGGCCACGATACCGATAGTTGGGGGCCATACGATGTGAACTTGACGCAGCTGTTTTAAGTGGTGCAAGCTCTGTGGTTCGCGTTTGGTTTGGTCCGAATAAGAAGGCCGATCTCTCTCTCTCTCTCTCTCTCTCTCTCTCTCTCTCTCTCTCTCTCTCTCTCTCTCTCTCTCTCTCTCTCTCTCTCTCTCTCCTCTCTCTCTCTCTCTCATGTGAGGGATTGTCTGGGAACTGGTCTTTCAGATGAGAAGATAAACCGTGGTAAATTGGGGTCCCACGTATTTGACGTACTCGAGAGAACCCAAGGGTCGCTGCAGAAATTCTTTTGTAAAATAATTCTCTCGGATAAAGGTATTCAAATAAACAGACAAGATTTGTGAACTGCTGCATTTTGAAAAGAGAGAGAGAGAGAGAGAGAGAGAGAGAGAGAGAGAGAGAGAGAGAGAGAGAGAGAGAGAGAGACAGACAGACAGACAGACAGACAGACAGACAGACAGACAGACAGATACAGACAGACAGAAAATACAAAAGTTAATGGCAAAGAGAAGTGGAATACCAGAGGTTTAATTAAATTTTGCATTTTTTCCAGTTCCAAATGGAAGATGCATCTTGATATGGCTTTATTACTCAGACCATAATTATGAAACACAAAGAGAAAATAACTTCGGAAGTAATACGCGGGTTGCGCCATTTTATCACCACTGTATCATCTGTGGGTTTTTGCTCAGCAAACAGCTACCTGTAAAAAAAGACACCTGATTTTTTATTTTCTCTACAGCTCCAAAAGGTACCATTTGTTTGATCACAACATGAACACCCTCAATCAGTAAAATTGTGGTGGAGAGACTCATTAAAAATATTTACAGACTTTCTCTAGCAGAGTCTAGAAAGACATAAAACATTGAATTGCTATCTCTCCCTCCCCAGTCCTGCCTTTCCTCACAAACTGCCCCTAGTATCAAACAGTTTCTTAGAAAATTGCAAAAAATGTTCCAACACAGACGCGGCAGATGGTCTCAACTATTTTGTTGTCACTTCGAATGGTATAGTAGCGTTGTGGTTATTTTCTTTTTCTTTTCAGGGCAGAGTTGGTATTTCATTTTAACTTTGAAACATACCGTACATTTCCAGAACACACATCGCGGCAGATGGTCTCAACTGTTCTGTTGGTGTCACGTCTAGTGGTATAGTAGCGTTGTCTTTGTTGTTGTTGTTGTTGTCAAGGCAGACTTTCTATTTCATGAATTTTAACTTTGAAACATAACACTGTACGTTTCCAATACTCTGTACACCTGCTACTTCAGTCTGTTTCAGACAGACACAGCATTTTCTCTTCTGCCTCTCTGCAATGTTATTCACGAAAACGATTTTGATCTGGGATTCGGTGTGTGTGTATGTGTGTGTATGTGTGTGTGCTCGTGCGCGCGAACACCCGCGCACTTGTGTATGAGAAGCAGACAGACAAACAGACAATGATGGACTGACAGATGGACTCCTATGTTAACAGGATGAAACCTGATAGTAATTGCAAATAATACAATCACCTCAAATGACAGTTACAAACATCAAGTGTAGATTCGAAATTTGATAGATAGTGCAATCACCTCGTCGACCCCCCAAACAAAAATTCAAAAGGAGATTCCAAATTTGATTTGTATACAATCTGCATTTATATTGTAAAGAGAAATAGAACGGTTAATCTTCTTGACGTTTGTGTGTTTGCTTGTTTGCTTGCTTTTTGCTTTTGTTGGGCAGATGGCGTGATAGAGAGACAGAGAGAGAGAGAAATAAAGACAAAGATGCACAGAGAGAGAGAAGGGTGAGGAGGTAGAGAGACAGACAGATAGACAGAGCGGAGGGGAGGGACGGGTAGAGGCAGACAGACGTAGAGTCAAAAGGAGAGAGGAAGACAGAAACAGACGGACAGACAGACAGAAACAGAGAGAGAGACAGATGATTGGTATATCCTCGCTGAGAACTCTTCGAACTTTGAAACAAGTTTATATTTTTTCAAAATACGAGAAAAAAATGCACACATAAATGTTTTGAGCTCGATATTTTTCGCGTCTGCTTTCACAGGGACAGTCAGTTCATGTTCTATTTTTTCCTATTTTTTTCAGTCGTTTTCTTTTTTTTTTCTTTTAATAACTCAGATACTGGCTACAAACAAAAGAAACGTTGATGGGGAAAATTGAGAGGGTAGGGGAGGTGAGATGGAAAATCGGGGCAGAGAAGGTCAGTTTAAGAGTGGAAGATAATGGAAAAAGAGGAAAAAGATGAGGGGGGAGGCGGGAGGGAGAGAAAGAGAGAGAGAGAGAGAGAGAGACAGACAGACAGACAGACAGACAGACACAGACAGACATTAACTTTTGCCAACATTTTGTTCGTTACTGACATTAGCAAAGTTTTCAATAAAAATGAAAAAAGCCTGAATATATATATATATATATATATATATATATATATATATATATATATATATATATATAATATATATATTGTATATATATATATATATATATATATAATTGCATATATGTACATATATATAGAGAGAGAGAGATACAGATATAGATGTATACATATATAGATACATACACACATACATACACACACACATACTTACATACACACACACATGCGTCTAATATCACTAAAAGTGAACAGACGTAAAATTGAAGTCAACAACAATACACACACACACACACACACACACACACACACACACACACACACACACACACACACACACACACACACACACACACACACATACATACATGGAAGATGTTTTCATCTGTACAAAAACTCTTAAGCTTAGAACAACGTAATATTTCAACAAACAAACAAAGAAGAAAAGTCTTCCGAGAGTCAGGAATATAGCTCCCGATGATGATCATCATCATCCTCATCATGAACGCAGTACTAAAAGACCGCCTGCCCCTCACATGCGATCCCCTCATCTAGTTCACACTTAGTGGTGCTGCCGTAATTTCCCATGTGTGATGAGTGAGTGAGGCCGAATGCACTGATGATCATAGTGTGACCCCTTCACCCTGTGGGATGGGGGGTATTCGTTCAGCTGAGAAAATGTCAGCAAGAAGACACGGATAGAGAGAGGGGAGGAGAGGGGAGGAGAGAGGGAGAGAGAGGGGAAGAGAGGGGAAGAGAGGGGAGGAGAGAGGGGGGGAGAGGAGGAGAGAGGGGAGGAAAGAGGGGGAGAGAGAAAGAGAGAGAGGGGGAGGAGTTTTCTTTACATCAGCAAGGAGCAACAAAATATATTATGTCTATCCAAAACATTAGGTGGGAACAGATGACATAATTTACAAAACCGCATGCACAAAGGGACGTATGTAAAAAAACAACCCAACAAAACCGAAACCGTACGAGGACTTATTCCATTATCCTCAAAATAAAAGAATAAAGAGATAGATAGATAAATGAATGAATATATAGATACAAATAAAAAATAAACGAAACACTTGTCTCCAACGCTGGGGATGTTGCCTTCCATTTTTTGAATGGTTTTCTGTTTTGCTTTCTTTACCTTCTAAATCTAATGCCCAAAATCAAACAAATAAATCGATGACCTACCCCGCTTCCATCCATCGCCAAAACACAAACAAAGCAAGCAATACAAACAACCACCATAGCACACAAACACACTGCCTGCAAAGAGCTTCTGCATCTTATCTACTATTTTTTAAAGATTTTTTTCCTCCTATCGTGCCGATTCGCAAAGAAAGCTGTCATTGAGGAGTGACGTTGAATTTTGCTGCTGCTGCTGTTGTTGTCGCTGTTGTTGTTTTGGTTTTTTTTCTCTTTGTTGGCTTGTTGGTTTTGCTCGTTTGTTTTGTTTAGGGGGAGGGGGTTGCTTGTTTTTTGTTTTGTTTTGGTTGGTTGGTTTGTCTTTTCTACCCGAAGCTATATGTTTTGCTCAAAATGTAATCTTTGCAAATGGAGGGATCACTTGCATTATCTTCTTAGATAAAAGTTTTCTCTTTAAATAAGCTTGGGTTTTTTTGTTTGGTCGTTGTTGTGGGTTTTTTTATACCATAAACCCATACAAAAAAGTCAGATCTGTTGAAAGTAATCGTCTTCTTTAACTGCGACAAAATATATTTGATGCTTACTCTCTCTCTCTCTCTGTGTCTCTGTCTCTCTCTGTCTCTGTCTCTCTCTGTCTGTCTCTCTCTGTCTCTCTCTCTGTCTCTCTGTTTGTCTCTCTGTCTCTCTCTCTGTTTGTCTCTCTGTCTCTGTCTCTCTATCTCTCAGTAGTAAAACGGTACAGATGCAAGAGAAGTTTTACATTGTGCGTATGTCCCTACGCAGTGCTTGCGTGCGTGCGTTCTTGCAATGACGTCTTACTGTGGACGTAACTCGAGACAAAATGACAGCGGCGAAGAGCTTTGACATCAGTACACACACAGTACACAGTATCCCATCATTGACGCTGTCTATCATGCTAGGTCCGACTGCCTCCCCCCGCCCCCCCCCCCCCCCAAAAAAAAAGAAGAAAAAAAACCCCAAACCAAACCAAAACAAAACCACCCTACCACCAATCTCTTGTTGCCGGCCTGCCTTGTCTCACAGCTTTCAAGTTTGTTGCTTTCGGACGTAAGTCACCAGCCAAGTGAATGGAGACAAACGACAGGCCGAAGCCATTCATAACGGGCTGGCCCTGAGACGCAGACAAGTGGAGAGGTTTCCTTTCTTCTTCTTCTCCATTAACACTGGTTTTCCCTTTCACCCCCCTGCCTGCCTGCCTGCTTTCGTTGGTATAACCGCTTGTCAACACTGGAAAAAGTAGTCTGGTATACTGCTGTGACAGCCAGAAGAACCTCCTGTCTGTTGTCCTTGTTTGCAAAGCAACCCCAGCGGGACCGGAGCGAAATTGATATGATGGACTAGGACATAGACGTGGGGACAGTGGTTTTCTCTTGAGGTGGAGAGATGAATGAATGGATGAATCGATCTATGAGTGTGGTTTGTAAAGCCCCACACCCATGGGTACGATTCCTTGGGATTATGGTCTGTGCTCAAGATGTTTTCAACGCAAACATTTTGTCCATCCATTAGAACATAAGTGGTGGATCTGTGTGCTAAGTATTTGGGATAATGTGATAAACCGAGATCACGTGTGTAACACACGTTTAGCGGACATAAAAGAACCCACGGCAACAAGAGAGTTGTCTCCAAAGAATCACTCTCATAGGGAAACAAACATACATAAAGATAGGAAAATATGATATAAAGAGCAGCGCATAGATAGATAGATAGATAGATAGATAGATAGATAGATAGATAGATAGATAGATAGATAGATAGATAGATAGATAGATAGATAGATAGATAGATAGATAGATAGTGAAAGTAAAAGGGAAAACCAGTGTTAAATGAATGTGCAAATTCACGCAGAGAAATCTTTTTGTGACTAAAAAGGAAAGTAGCGCACAGGCTGTTTGGTTCAGATGCAGTTTCAGTTTCAAATACTTCATTATCTCTAAACCGAGAAATTCACGAGGGTCGAAGTGCAGAAACAAGCGTGAAGAAGTCAACAAGATTGAGAACAGTCATGAGAGTAACAGACTGTGAAGAAGGTAGCGTGAAGGAAAGAGACTGTGCACAGAGAGAGGTTTGCTTGTTCAGTGACGATTTTTAACACCTCAGACGGTTGCTACTGGCTCACGAAAGATGGGAATTACTTATTAAAGGTAGTGAAGAATGCCTGCAAACCTCTGCAAGTAGTGGATGCTCTGCTTTATAGGCGATAGATATGAAAACAATGCTACCCAGTCGGTGACGTTCAAGACAGAAAACATCGTGTTTCATGATTGTGTTGCTGTTGTCTCTTGATATGTTTGTTTACTAGTATTTGCTGCGTGGTCCATTATAATTCTATACCCTTCTTTCATTGCTGCTTGGTCCATCATAACTCTGTACCCATCTTTCATTGCTACTTGGTCCATCATAACTCTCT
Source organism: Rapana venosa (assembly GCA_028751875.1). Taxonomy (NCBI): domain Eukaryota; kingdom Metazoa; phylum Mollusca; class Gastropoda; order Neogastropoda; family Muricidae; genus Rapana; species Rapana venosa. The sequence goes on from CM054140.1 coordinate 37,347,813, forward strand.
ACCCTTCTCTCATTGCTACTTGGTCCATCATAACTCTTTACCCGTCTCTCATTGCTACTTGGTCCATCATAACTCTACCCTTCTCTCATTGCTACTTGGTCCATCATAACTCTGTACCCTTCTCACACATTGCCACGTTAGAATGTGTATGTATGTGTATGTGGAAGGGTGCCTGTCTGTGTCTTTGTGTGAGTCTATGTCTGTGTGTATACCTGTGTGCGCATGTGGGCATGCATATGTATGTGCCTTGGCATGTCTACCTCCTGTTTCTTGTGGTAATGACGGCCAAAGCAAGCGAATTCGACTCCAGGGAGCGCGCAGAATGGCTAGGCAGGACGGAACGTTACACCTCACAAACACACCCCATGTACTACAAACACTCTTGCCATCATTTACTGCGTCGCATACACCCTACGTGCAAAGGCACAAACCTCTGTGATAGACAGGACTGTTTGCCTATAGGGAAAGAGTATGACATCCGACATTAGAGAATCCACCTGTTAACGTTATTCCCCGAAGAAGAAAAAAACTTTCATCGGACACAACGACAAATTCTTTTATTTCGAGGATAATGAATAAGCACCCATGTGCTTTTTTACATCCAGTCGCCGCCCTTAAGGATATATATGATAATAAAATAAAATAAAGCCCATAGCAATACACTTACACAGCTTACGGAAAAAAATATCTACACAAACATCCCCACAAAAATCACCGAAGAGAGAGAGAAAGAGAAAAAAAAAGAGAAAAAAAAGTAGCAACAAGTGAGAAAGAAAGCAGAACAGAAAACACAGAAACAACCGAAAAATTAGCAAGAACCAAGAGCAAAACAAAAACGGCATCAACAAGGGGAGAGGGAACAACCAAATAGTCCCCCCTCAAAAAAGCAACAACAACCCCAAACCCAAACCAAAACAGAACCAAACAAAGCAAAACCACTATAAAATAAAGGAGAACAAATCACGTAAATAGTTTCATTTTGGCTAACAGAAAGAAACGGCAAAAGTTCTTTGTGCTTTTATGGGAGGCAACAGCAATAGTAAACTACATGAAACAAATATTGTAGAAGCAATTTGCATCCCCATGCACACGTACACACACACGCACACACACACACACACACACACACACCCACACGCACACACACACACACACACACACGCACGCACACACACACACACACACACACACACACACACACACACACACACACACATACCCACACGCGCGCGCGCGCGCGCGCGCACTCACACCATGCATCAATGTCAACATAAAAATCTTTATGAATATCATGTATAGTCATAGAGAAGGGCATCTGCATTTTGGAATTAGCTATACATAATTGGTACGCTCAAAACAAGATATCAAAATAAAACATTCACTGAATCTCAAATACAGTCAATTTAGGGAGTAGAACTGAAATATTAAATCTGAATAAAGCATTCAACGGGATACTAATTGTAAATACGACGATTAAATCTATAAGCAAATAAGAAAAGGAGAGGGAGAGAGAGAGAGAGAGAGAGAGAGAGAGAGAGAGAGAGAGAGAGAGAGAGAGAGAGAGAGAGAGAGAGAGAGAGAGAGAGAGAGAGAGAGAGAGCACAGTGCATTTTAAATCCATATGATATTGAATATAGTTTTCAATTCATCAACACTATCACCATTAGAACTCACTGTGATTTAACATTGTACATGTTAAGATCGTCCTAGAGTCATTATAAAGAAGTAGGATAGTGGAAAATTCATTTTTAGAAGTCATTTTTCAATAACACAATAGCGATATACAAGTAAAACACTCACACTTAAACAGAGAGAGAGAGGGGGGGGGGGGGAGAGAGAGAGAGAGGATAATTTGGTATAATGCAAGGGAGGATATATTTAATTTGTTTCCAACAGATCAATTGTGGATTTTTATTTTTGATGCATCAAGTGGATGAAAAAATAACTTTTGAAGGTTGTTAATGATTGGTGTTGTCTAAATGAGTCAGGAAGGGAGTCCCACAGCACAGGGCCTGAGTAAAGTAAGCTAGATTTGAACAAATCTATTTTTGGGATTGGGACACATAGCTTTTCAGTATTTCTGGAATGATTCATTGGGAACTTGTCTTTTAAGGATGAGGGAAAAGTTCCTGTCATTATCTTAAACATCATGATGCCTTTGTTAAATCTTAGTCTTTGGTGTAGGGGAAGAATATTTAACTGAGTATAATCCACTTCTAGTAAGGTAGTCTTCTTCAGAAGAACCAGTTTAAGAGCACGTTTATACAGACTTAATAATGGTTTCATAGTGTTTGCACTAGCAGAGTCCCACAGGGTTGAAGCATAATCTATTGAGGATTGTATATAAGCTTAAAAGAATAGTTTTCTTGAATGAAAGTCAAGAAAATGTTTGATTTTAGTCAGTTGGTATACTCTTTGAGACATGTATTTGCACAGATGGGATATGTGATGGTACCACCTGAGATTTTCATCAATTGTTACTCCTAGAACTTTGTGGTGAGAGGCTTGTTCTATTGTTTCCTTTTCGATATGGATTGGAAAAAAATTATGAGATAGATGTTGTCGCTTTTGTCTGGTAGTGATAAGCATGCATTTTGTTTTTTGGGGGTGTATAGACATGTGATCTAGTTCAGTCCATTTGACAAGATCATCAGTGCTATTTTGCAATGTCTTTGCAAGAGAGTTAATGTCAGTATGGCTTGTATGTATGGTTGTGTCGTCAGCAAAATGTTCGCATTTAGATTTGATATGGAGAGGAAGGTCAGAGTGAGAGAGAGAGAGAACTCGAACTCAAATGATTTATTCACAAAAAGGCCATTTGCCCATACATGATATGAAGGAGTTGCCGAACTGCTTAGTATTTTGATGGGGAAACAAATCAACAGCAACAACAAAATGTTATTGTTCAACACAAAAAAGTCAGTTACAAAATTACGACTTAAGATAACAAGAGAGAGATAGAGAGAGTTCGCTAAAGGCTATAATGTAATACAGGCCACAACGCGTACGACAAGGCAGCGGAGCATAACCCTACAATGAACATTGTAGTAGTGGTTTGAGCATCAGGCTTGTTATGTGGAACAATAACCTGAGCGTGCGTGCATGCATGCAGGCTGAAGTTGCCTCAAACCTCTTTGTCTGGGAAGGTTGTTTTTTCCGGAATTGCGAAGAAAAATTGCGAAAAAGAAGAATTGATAAGAGGAGTTGTGAAGGAAAAGAATATTTTTTAAAAAGAAGAAGAAGAAATTGCGAGAAAAAAGAATTGTGAAGGGGACTTGTGAAGAAAAAGATTTTTTTTTTCAAAAAGAAGAAATTGCGAGAAAGAAGAATTGTAAAGAGGAGTTGTGAAGAAAAAGATTTTTTTTAACAAGAAGAAGAAGAAATTGCGAGAAAGAAGAATTGTAAAGAGGAGTTGTGAAGAAAAAGAATTTTTAAAAAGAACAACAACAGCAGCAGCAACAGCAGCAGCAGCAGCAGCAGCAACAACAACAACAACAACAACACAACAACAACAACAACAAACAACAACAACAACAAAGGAGATTAGGAGGTTGAAGAAGAGAAAATTTGCGAAGAAGAAGAAAGAACGAAGAAGGAGAAGAATGAAGAGGAAGAAGAAGAAGAAACAAAAAATTTAGAAGAAGACCAACAACAGTAACATAACAACAAGTTGTATGAAAGTGTACAATGTACTTCAGAGCCATACACATTAACATCACACAGTACCACACAACACAGCACAACAGAAGTTTTCTTTGGTCAAGCACAGCTGTCACTGGCACTTGTGATTTATTTTTCCCAAAATCTTGAGTCTCGCAAGTACCTGTGTGTACACACAAAGCTGTATTATCACACCGGCAAAAAGCTATGGACATAGCAGAGAGAAGCTGCATCTCTGCGATCACATGGGTTTTCAAAGAAAGGATCTCGCAACCATGTCGGTGGGTGTTGTAAAACCAAGATAGTGGAGAGGAGAAAAAACGGGAGAGACAGACAGACAGACAGAGGGGGAGAGAGAAGGGGGGAGAGGGAGGAAAGGAGGGGAGAGAGAGCAAGCCAGCACTGAACGGGTATACCCTGAAACTCTATGACAGTAATAACTTTTTTTAAAAACTTTTACGAAGCCAGTAAGCACCTAGATTTCTTCTCTCCCTTGTAAACTAGCATCTGCTTCTAAGCTTACAAGCTCCCAAAACCCAGACTGAAACTACTCAGAGAGAGCCACAAGTCCACGCTACATTCAGGTTGTCAATACCAGAGCTCAAGCCCCGGCCCCTAAAAATAACCAAGCTGAAAATTCCCCAGCAGTCAGTGCCGCCAGACTGGCCATCCCTCAGAACGAGGTACAAAGTTTCAAAATGCTCCACTAAAGCCAACCAAACTCCAGTCTGGAAGTGGGTCAATACCTCCGATATTTGCGGGGACTGAAGTCAGTGTTAGTGCAGATGTCCTAAAAGTGAGAGTGCTAGGGTTTGGGTAAGGTCACAGACGGGCTGGACGTGTCTCCTCTACTCTACCAGGTAGTTTCTGAAGGTCTTGGTGGTCATCTTTCAGGTGAGAAGATAAACCAGTATAAATCAAGGTTCTGTGTGGACAACGTGCTTTCAGCAGGCAAGAGAGAATTGGAGGTAAAGGGTGAAGTTGACAACGTGCTAAAGGAAAGACTGGCTTCACTTCCTCAGGCAAAGATATGCACAGACATGGAGTGAAATGAGGAATGCTTCTTTTATAGCAATGCACTTTACCAATCAAGAGCAGACCAAAATTTAACAGCAAATATCTGTTTTAGCGAAAAAGAAAAGAAGCAGTACAATACTTTAGAATCAGTTCAGATGAAATCGGACAAAAGAAGCTGATAGTGATAGCTTGATGAGGGAGAGAGAGAGAAGGGGAGGGAGGGAGAGAGAGAGAGCTTTGAACAGGTCGACCATGAAACTCTTTGACAGTAATAACTTTTTAAAAAAACTTTCTCACAGAGCCACTAAGCAGCTACTTTTTTTTCTTGTAAACAAGCATTGGCGTTGAAGCTTACAATCTCTAAAAAAAACCACAGTGAAACTTCAAGTCCATCCTACATTCAGGTTGTCAATACCAGAACTGAACCCCCAGCCCCCCCAAAATAAACCAAGCTGAAAACTCCCCAGCAGTCAGTGCCGCCAGACTGGCCATCCCTCACAACCAGGTACAAAGTTTCAAAATGTTCCACTAAAGCCAACCAAACTCCAGTCTGGAAGTGGGTCAATACTACCGATATTTGGAGGGGGGGGCGAAGTCAGTGTTAGTGCAGATGTCCTAAAAGTCAGAGTCCTAGGGTTGGAGTAAGGTCACATACGGGCTGGACGTGTCTCCACTGCTCTACCAGGTAGTTTCTGAAGGTCTTGGTGGTCATCTTTTAGGTGAAAAGATAAACCAGCATAAGTCAAGGTTCTGTGTGGACAACGTGCTATTAGCAGGCAAGAGAGAATTGAAGGTAAAGGGTGTTGTTGACAACGTGCTGAAGGAAAGACTGGCTTCACTTCCTCAGGCAAAGATATGCACAGACATGGAGTGAAATGGGGTGGGTGGGGTGTTTCTTTTTTGGCGATACACTTTACCTATAAAGACTTGACCAACATTTTATTTAACAGCAAATTTCTGTTTAGGCGGGGGAAAAAATGTAGTACTATATTTTAGAATCAGTTCAGATGAAAGTGGAAGCAAGAAGCTGATAGTGATAGTTTGATGAGAGAGAGAGGGGGGGGGGGTAGATACAGAGAAAGACAGAGATAGCGTGTGTGTGAGTGACACAGAGAGAGAAAAAGACAGAGTTATAGTCTCGAACTCGAACTTTAAATCGACTTTTGGCACGAAGCCTCTGTCACAAGGTGGGAAACATTGCAAACATAAGAAACAGAAATATTCCATTGAAAACAATACATACAAGCAGAGAGAGAGAGAGAGAGAGAGAGAGAGAGAGAGAGAGAGAGAGAGAGAGAGAGAGAGAGAGAGAGAGAGAGAGAGAGAGAGAGAGAGCATAAAAACGTCTAAAATGGCAAGCTATCAAATGACTGAAAATAATAAGAATAGCGAAGCGTTCAGTCGTTAGTCTCTAATCAGCTATCCGCGTTGATACAGTCAGACCCAAAAAAATACAAAAAAAGGTCACTTACAAAACATTTCACCATTGAAGAACATCGGAGCTCTAACTGAAGAACTGGGGAAAAAAGGGAGAAGGAAAAAAATGTCAACATTCTCACCCAATAAAACTACCCGAGTGGTAAGTAAACAAAATCACTTTCTTATGCAAAGTCATTCCAACACGGCCAAAATGAAAGAGCGAACACAGAAGTTCTTTACTTTAAAACAAAACAAAATAAAACAAAGCAACTTCGCCACAAAAAAGCTTTTTTTCCAGTGTAACTTGTCTCTACGATGAAAGAACTTTTTCTTTTATCAAAATTGCTTCTGAGAAAAAAGACAAGCTGGTTCTACACAGACGTTGCAGATGGTGTGAATTGTCTTGCAGTCAGCACAGACGGTATAAAGTAGTGTCTTTTGTTTGTTGGGGTGGGAGTAGGGGTGGGGTGGGGTGGGGTGGGGGGTCTCTTCGAGTTGGGTTTCAGTTTCAGGAAAACGAGAAAACAGTCTGTGTAATGCCAGTGTTCTGAACACCTGCATCAATGTGTACTAGACAGACAAAGCTTTCCCTTTGTTTTGCTTTTTTACATATTTGAACATTCTTAAATCATTTGGAGAGAGAGGAGTGTCTGAGAGTCGCACGTGTGTGTGTGTGTTGTGTGTGTGTGTGTGTGTGTGTGTGTGTGTTCGTGTGTGTGTGTGTGTGTGTATGAGGGGGGGTGTATGTGTGTTTGTGCGTGTGCTGGTGGTGATGGTGTGTGTTGGTGTGTGTGTGTGTGTTGTGTGTGTGTGTGTGTGTGTGTGTGTGTGTGTGTGTGTGGTGTGTGTGTGTGTGTGTGTGTGTGTGTGTATACAAGTCAAATATATTTTTTAACAAAAATATCAGTTGATGTTAACACATCTTTTTTCTGAGGTGAAACGTAGCATGCATATACAACGTTGTCAGGCATCTTCCACTACTCATTATGACTCAACAGTCTACTCACAGAAGCTGCACAACTGATTAAAAAAAATACTCATTCACTCTTCACCTCCTCATCTCCCTCAGCTCCCAGGATCTTATTCACTATGAGTCAGCACCCTAAGTGGAGTCTGGCCACGGGACTTAAACCAAGTGAAATCACTTCTAGTATAAAGTCATTCCAGCGCGGCCAAGTAAGACAGTAAATGCAATTTTCTTCAAAAATGAAAAAGCAACAATGAACAAAGAAAGTGGCCTTTTTCCTAGTCAGTCGCTGCCAGCTTGAAAAAGTCGGTGGGGAAAAAAAGCTCGGAACTTCAGTAGATTCCGTTAACTACGCATTAGAGCAGTCAGCAATTTGGACATGTAGTATCGATGTTGATCACGACAAAATTCACCAAGGTCCCGTGTGTTGCACATAATTATTTAGCGCACGTAAAAGAACCCACGGCAACAAGAGAGTTTTCCCTGGCAAAATTCTGTAAAAAAAAAAAAGCCACACTGATAGGGAAACAAATACTATTGCAGACAGGGGAAAAAAACAAAAATAGGTGGCGCTGCTCTTGTGGCGACGTGCTGTCCCCGGGGAGAGGAGCCCGAATTTCATGCAGAGAAATCTGCCGTGACTGAAAGGGGTATAAATAAATAAATAAATTTCAGGGTTTCTTAGACCGCTCGCTATATCCTATCTCTACTGGGGCAGTCTTTGTGTCTGACAGACAGACTGTCGGTCTATCTTCGTCTGTCTGTCTCTGTCTGTCTGTCTGTCTGTCTGTCTGTCTGTTTCTCTCTCTTTGTCTTTCTGTCTGTCTGTCTGTCTCTCTCCTCTCTCTCTCTCTCGTTCTCTCTATCAGTCTGTCTGTCTGTCGCTGTCTTCCGCTCTCTCTCTGTCAGACAGACAGAGAGCAAGACAGACACAATCGTACAGACAGGCAGGATCGGACACTTGTATAAAACCACATGCAATTAATTTTTCAAGGACCCATAGTATTGTCGAAACAAAAGGTCCCAAGTAATTTTTAAGTACGTCTTTTTTTATCATTCTGTGTGCTTTCTAAGGAAAAGCTGTCTTTCAATTCTTTGTTCGTTTTCTTCACATACAGTTTGGGACAGAAGGTGAGGGGAAAGAGAGGGGAGGGAGAGGAAGTTGCAATAACTTAGCATTTTGAGCAAATTTATCACAAAATCGAAAAAGTTTACACATAAAAGGCTTCAGCCCGATATTTTTCGCGTCTACTTTCGCACGAACAATCATTTGCACTTTTTTTTTTTGGCCATTTCATCAAGTTGTTTTTTCCCCTACCAAATTGACATAGGAGGCACCGTGATCGAGTGGTTTAGGCGGTCAACTCGTGATCCAGAGGTCGCGGGTTCGATCCCCGCTCGGCTCGGTGTTGTGTCCTTGGGAAAGACACTTTACTCCTATTTCCCTCACTCCACCCAGGTGTACAAGTGGGTACCAGCTCTGCTGGGGAAGTATCTGGCGACAGACTAGCGTCCTGTCACAGGGGTGGTGAAAAACCATCAGTTCGCTTAACGCTACAGAAACCGGGATAAGCTCCGGCTCTATGGGCCTTCTGGCTCGAAAGAACATACTAAATTGACATACAAAGTACGCACATAGCAGAGACATCGAGGGAAAAGTTCACATTTAGTGAGAGACAGACAGACAGAATGACAGATACAGTCAGACAAACAGAAACAGTCAGTAACAGAGAGACAGAGAAATTTCGTACAAAGTGAAGAAAGGTTTTAAGAGATAACAGTTATGCAAAACGAGATATGATTGACTTTTTCCAAAGTTTTTTTATCAGCTTTTTGGACGAAATCGAAGTTCTGAGCCGTGTTGTATACAGCTTGTTATAAGTGTGAATATTATTCGGACATTGTTTTCATCCCAGACAGGCTGTACTCCCTGCATACATATTTTTCATTATCAATAAAAGAAGCATTGCCCTAAGTCAGAGTCTGGGTTGTGAAGATGACAGAGGTACTAAAAGACTGCCGTACCAACAATCTTCCTGTTTGGTTGTACAGACACATAGCTAGGTACAGCAACTTTTTTTTCAAACTTTTTTTAAAAAAATGATGTTGTACGACTATGAAAATACAAAATATATTACGGTTATTGTGAAATAATAAAGATAGACAGACGGAAAAGCAGACAGGGACGGATAGGTGGAACAATTTAGTGGTTAGGGGATTGAAGTCGTGGTCAGGATACTGAGGTTGTGGTTTCAAAACGCTGCTACAAAATGCCAGTTGTAGACTGCGTGATTCCCGGGTGTGGTGAATGAGGCAAAGCATTGATAGCGATGGCTACCCCTGTTACCTTCCGGGTGTTATGCTGGAGGGGAGAGAGAGAGGGTTTTTTTTAATTTTTTAATTTTATATCGAGGATAATGGAATAAGCACTTATGTGCTTTTTTACATCCCGTCCCCGTGTGTATGCGGTTTTGTAAATTTTGTCATCTGTTCCCACCGGCTCACAATGGCTTCCTCTTACGAAAAGCAGAACAGGATTTAACGTGTGCGCAAGATGTTCTGCGTGCGTTCGCACACGGGGCCTCGGTTTATAGTCTCATCCGAAGGACTTTTGGGGAGAGTGGAGTCTGCACTGATGTTAACTACAGGAGAAGATAATTATCCAATTGATCGGGAATCGAACCCGGGTCGTCAGATTGCGAGCGCAATGTTCTGACCACTAGGCTATCCCGTTCCCCTGTGAGAAAGAGAGAGAGAGAGAGAGAGAGAGAGAGAGAGAGAGAGAGAGAGAGAGAGAGAGAGAGAGAGAGAGAGAGACAGACAGACAGACAGACAGACAGACAGACAGACAGAGACAGACAGACAGACAGACAGGCAGGCAGATAGGTAGACAGACAGACTCAGAAACAGAAAGAGAGGAACAGAGAGTCCAGTGCCGTCTTTGGGGGAGGATGTCTAAACACGACACCAGTGTGCGTGGATTTGGTTGTTGTTGTTGTTTTTTTAAATAAATGTTGTTATCCCTTCTTCTTGACGATGGTGAGAAGGGGTTCCTGTGGACCTGCCAGCCTTCTCACCATCGTCAAGAAGAAAAAGCTGACATGGTTCGGCCACGTCACCCGCCACAACACTCTGCCCAAAACAGTACTGCAGGGAACACTCGAAGGTGGCAGAAGGAGGGGAAGACAGAACAAGTCATGGATGGACAACATCAGAGAATGGACCAGGATGAATGACTCGGCACTACTGCGCAGAGCCGAGGACCGAGATGGATGGAGGAGGCTTACCACGGCATCGTCTTTCATGTCTCCCCCACGACCGCCAAGGTCACGGGTCTGATGATGATGATGTTATCCCTTCTTACCGGCACTCAGTGGCCTACTCTTCCTGAAGGCAGAACGGGTTTTAACGTGTGTGCAAGATGTTTCGCGTTCGTTTGCACACAGGATCCCGATTTGTAGTCTCACCCGAAGGACTCTTCTTTGGGGGGGAGATCCATTGTTGATGTCAATTCTAGAGGAAAATTCCCCTCGAGCAGTACCTCGATGGGGAGGGGGGGGGGATGGCTCAGACTCGGGCCATCGGTTCATGAGCTCCTTCGGATGAGACTATAAACCGAGGGCCCGTGTGCGAACGCAGGAATAACATCTTGCGCACACGTTAAATCCTGTTCCGCTTTTCGAAAGAGTAGGCCATTGTGTGCCGGTGGGAACAGATGACAAAATTTACGAAACCGCATACACACGGGGACTGGATGTAAAAAAACCACATGAGTGCTTATTCCATTATCCTCGATATAAAAGAATAAATAAAATAAATTTAAAAAATAAAATAAAACTCTAACCACCAAGCTAGTCATCCATTGAGGAAGTATCAGACTTGCTAGTGTGTGTGTGGGGAGGGGGGGGGGGAGAGAGAGGAAGATTTCATGGAGTGCACGACCCAGAGATTGGCAGTTAATCCGCACACAGCTGGTTGATGCTTCGCCAGGCGTTCAGTGGTTTGCTGTTGCTGTATTGATTGATTATTTTCTCATAGCAGTCTCATTTCCAGATTGGATCCACATCAGGACAATGAGTGTGGTGTTATCGCGTTGACTGGTCACTAGAGAAAAAGCAGTGAACTGTAAAAAAAACAACAGACCAAACAGATGGGGTTTTTTAAAAAAGATCTGGTGTACTTTTAACACTTATAGGAAACCTTGCGAAATATGAGAGTGCAGAAACAAGTTTGAAAGGGTGGGGGTGTGTGTATTGGCATGTAGTGATGAGGGGCTTTTTTTTAAATTGCTGTTGTTTAATATATATAACATTTGAAATCAAGCTTGTTTTAAGAATGAACATTTTGGTGGCCTCTTACTCAGGGATTTTTGGGGGTTATATTTTGTTCTGATTTTTAATGGGTTCCATCAGTAACTGTATTACCGAGGTTGAAATCTGCTGCATGTTACTTTTGGTTTTCAGTGTGTTGCCTGAAATGAATTCATTCTCTCTGTGTCTGTCTCTGTCTCTCTGTGTGTCATTTTTGCCTTTCTTCCTCTTTTGTAGTAATTTTTTGTTATCCAGCAAAATATGGTTTGGGTATATTTTTGCTTTGAGTGTGATTTGAGGTGTCTGTGTCTGTCTGTACGTGTGTGTGTGTACGCATGCTCGCGTGCACGCGTGTGTGAATATGTACGTGCATGCTTGCATGTGCGCGAGATGTGCGTGTATTGTGTGTGTGTCTGTGTCTGTGTGTGCGCACGCGCGTTTTCGAGACAAAACAACACACATCTTGGACATTGTAGAGACACAAAACGCCACGTTTCAGAAATGACCTTGTCCATTGTGCTATGACTGACTGCCTGGCCTACTACACCAGCCAACCCCCTGTCAGCCCCCCCCCCCCCCCCCCCCCCCCCCCCCCCAATTTCCTAGCCTGTTACGTCCCAGGGTAAGTGTCAGTCTCAAGTGAGTAGAGACAAAAGATGGGCTGAAGCCCTTCAGAATGCGCGGGACCGAGAGACATAGACAAGTGGATTAGTAGCGTTTTCTTCAGACCTCTTCGTCTGGTTTGTTCTGTTCTCTTGCCAACGCTGAAAGTGCTATGTTTGTATCGCTATCACAGCCAGAACTCTCTCTCTCTCTCACACACACACACACACACACATGCGCGTGCACACACACACACAAACACTCTCATGCACACCGCTTTTTCGTAAGAATAGGCCATTGTGTGCCGGTGGGAACAGATGACAGAATTCACAAAACCGCATACACACGGGGACTGGATGTAAAAAAGCATACAAGTGCTTATTCCATTATCATCGATATAAAAAAATACAATAAATAAATTAAAAATAAATATAAATATATAAATAAATAAATGTGCACACGCGCACACACACACACGCACGCATGCATGCATGTGCAACACACACGCATGCACACACACACACGCACGTACGCACGCACACACATGCACGTAAGCACACACACATACACACACACATTAGCCTTGTTTTCAAACCAACCCCAATGGGATGATCACAAATTGACACAGCAGACTGATACAGCCACAAACAAAAGGCACTGACTTTGTCTGGAAAAAAAATCCCGAGACAATACATGAATAAATGAACGATTTATAGAAGGCATAAAAACTTCTCCTTCTCCTGCACCCACTGGCGTGATTTGCCTGCAGTGACGGTTGCCGGCAAATTGACGGGTCAGGTTGTCGATGGGATCACGGTGCTCTAGCATGAAGGAACTGAAAAGATCGGAAAACTTGAAAACTTTTTGGAATGTGAAGAATTTCACTAACGACGTTGAAATAGGAGACAATATAATTTGTATGAAGTGTTAGGTATTTTAGAGCATAAAAAGTTGTCATTTGCACTCTCTCTCTCACACACACACACGCGCGCGCACACACAAACACACACGCACGCACGCACGCACGCGCGCGCGCGCTCGCACGTACACACAAAGATAATATCTGGTCAACATGTTGAGAGATCAAAAGTGCAAAAGCCCACAGGATCTTAACAAACTTTGCCCTTTATCGGGGTTTTTAGATTGTGAAGAATAAATAACACAAATGAAGTTGAAGATGAAGACACCATACGTGTGTAAAATACGTTGACCATTGATTTTACGTTAACGATTGATTTTACGACTTGAAAAGATGTCAGTGACTCCCAAATGACAAATATTAGCTGTCGAATAATTTGGAAATGTGGAGGAAAGTGGTAAGTGGATGCAGAGGAAGAAAGGACTTATTGCAGTAACAAGCCAGCCAGACTGCAAGGATTAGGCCAGCAGTCAGTTATTGATACCACCGTTGTGAATAGATGCAGGATCCTAGACATCCCCATACATCATAGATCATAGACAGAATTATTGACGTCAACGCTGACGAATAAGACAGTAGTGAGACGAGCGAGCGAGCGAGCCAGAGAGAGAGAGAGAGAGAGAGAGAGAGAGCACATTAATAAATTAATTGATATAGTGCTTCTAGCGATAGAGATATTGGCAGATTTGGGAACTTGAGCACTATCATCAAGTTATTACTTTGTTCGCCCAAACACATGCACACGCCTGCACACATGCGCGCTTCCACACACATGCGCGCACGCGCACGCTAACACTCACAATTCCTTTCTGCAACTCTTAAAACAAAAGTAATATCAACACAGGGCAGAAAGTGTGCTTTATAAAAGCCTTTCCTTCAGAAATTTTGGTTTTTGAGGGATCTGAAAGATTGTGCGTTGATTCCCATTGTTTCAAAGAGTCCAGCAGAGGGGGGGGGGGGGGGGCGAGGGCTTGGGGGGGGGGGGGGGGGCTTCACGGACTGAGAAGATAAGAACAGAGTTTGAAAATCTCACTAGAATGGTTTCTCTTATTAGTCTTTTGATCTCGGTGTGAGATCAAAGAGATATTTTCCTAATGATATCAACGATCGTTGAGGGGCTGACACACACAAATCTCTGCCGCCCAGTTAATTTCATTACGGTTTTTTGTTTTTTTATCTTTATCAAGCCATCACCAATTACAGAAACTCTTTTCATGGGGGAAAGAAACTGGTTAGAACAACACTAGCAGGAGAAAGGCACCGTCGGCGACACAAAGGCAAGGAGTCGAAGAAATCTGAGACAAAGAGAGAGAGAGAGAGAGAGAGAGAGAGAGAGAGAGAGAGAGAGAGAGAGAGAGAGAGAGAGAGAGAGAGAGAGAGAGAGAGAGAGAGAATGTTTATTTGAATGGATGTTAAACATCAACTGGCAAAATCTTCATGAGTGGTGGGGAGGGGGGACGATCTTTCTACGTAGTGAAGATAAAGGGAAGGGAGTCTATCCAGTTTGACATGTTAGCAGCAGACTGACAACTTCTTGAAATGGGAATTGAAAGCGCCAAATGTTTTTTAGGGGTCTCAGGAGATTGAAGTGGCGACTGTTGAATTTGAACCTAGGAGTCTGTACGATGAGATACGCGGATATTGAGACAGACAGACAGACAGACAGACAGACAGACAGACAGAAAGGGGAGGCGTTGGTTTGCCATCAATGACAGGGGGAAAAAACATGGCTTAGAAGAGTAAATCGTCAAGGGTATAATCAGTAAAAGGTAAAAAGGTAAAAGAGTCCCATAACCTATAAGGTCGTAGGGGAGCGAGGCGTCAGAGACCTCACTTCTCTAGGGCCAGCATATTGAGGGCGGCGCCCATCTCCTCTCCCTCGCTGCTTTACCTTCCCTGACCCTAAAGAGGGCAGGTACCCATTTACAGCTGGGTGAACTGGGGGAACTGTACTGAAGCCAAGGCGCGCAAAAGGTCACCCATCCAACTGGTAACCACGCTCGACGCTGCTTAACTTGGCTGGGGAAAAGTGAGTACTCCGACCACTGAGCTATCCCGTCCCCATGTAGAATCAGTACAGCCAAACAAAAGATGATTTATTCGGAAAGACCTAGGCATACCTGCATATCTGAAAATTAGATCTGTCAAAACACTAATCTGGCCTGTATTGCTGTACGGGTCAGAAGCCTGGACACTACGGAAATTGGAAAGAGACAAAATAAACTCAACCGAAATGTGGTTCCACAGGCGACTTCTAAGAGTCAAATGGTCATACAGAATAACTATCGAAATCATTCGTGATGAAGTCAGTGCAACGATAAATGTTAGCTGAAATTAATAAGCGCAGACTAAGATACCTTGGTCACACAAACAGAAACACAGAGGTAAATCTGATGACGACAGTTCTCCAAGGTTATGTTGAAGGCAGACGGAAAAAAGAGGCAGATCACCAACATCCTACATCGCCAACATCACTGAGATCAGTGGTCTGGGAGAGCGACTGGAGATCGTAGAACTCAGCAGAGACAGGGAGAGAAAGATGGCGAACCCTGGTGGCATTGCGTGGAGCTCCTACCGACAGCAGCGGCGATGGAGACAGTAGAGTTGAGATGAGAATATGAAGAAGCAGACAACCTGCCACAATTCTGCATGGGACAAGAAATGAAGGTGGAATTGGCTATGAGCTTGTACATTTCACGACGTGACGATTAGCAAAAACAGAAAGGTGGTTAAATACCATTTTGATACATTTTTGTTGATAGTTATTATGCTGGAGACTGTGTTGATATCTTTTATTACCTTTTTTTTTTTGCTCAGCAGAAGTCAAACACAAAATGACGTACTCGTCTGTGGATGGGTTTGTGTGTGTGTGTGTGTTTTTTCTCAAAAAGGCAAAAGCATTATTTGTTTGATAACAAGTTACATTTGCATCCGTTTGTGTTTGTTTTGTCAATGAAATGATAAAATACGAGATGAAGTTTACATCAAACAGAAACACATTTTTCACATGACCTCCAATTCAAAAACCTGTTCCACAAAATTTTCCAGAGACTCACACAAAGATGTGACAATTCCTATTGTTTTCCAGTCCTTTCAACTGAGATCGATTTCTTCACTTTGTTTGCACAAGCTTCATCGTTCACAGACATGGAAAATCTCACA
The DNA here is from genome assembly GCA_028751875.1 of Rapana venosa. Classification (NCBI taxonomy): domain Eukaryota; kingdom Metazoa; phylum Mollusca; class Gastropoda; order Neogastropoda; family Muricidae; genus Rapana; species Rapana venosa. The sequence goes on from CM054140.1 coordinate 37,363,870, forward strand.
ATACTTTCTCTCCCTGTTCCTGGGTAAGAGCTCTGAAGCTCATCAATGGTGAGAGCTTGTGTACGCGACCATTTTTACTCTGAACGTTATTTTTCATTTTGTGTCTGTATAGTTCTGATCATGACGACACAAAAGCCTATCGCTGCAAACCCATTAGTGCAGCAGCGATAATCCATCCTGCTGACACAGTCATCAAAGAACACAACTTAAAATCTTCCTCAAACATGGTCTGCACTAACACCGCATTATCCACCCACCACCCTTCTTTACCACCCTCTACCCCTTCATCCTGTCTCTCCCCCTCACCTTCACCTTTCTGTACAGTACATGCAGAGAAAGTTACTTACTCTAGTCTCCAGGTTTGGGGTAGTTTTGCTGGATAGACCAGAGGAGGAGGAGGAGGTGAAATAGGCCTGGTTTTAATCTTAAACCCCTGTTGCTGCACGAGCTGTGTGTAGCACGAGCTGTCTAGACGGTCACTTGTTTAACGCGTATTCCTTAGCTAAGCTTGGTGCTGGGTGGAGGGTCGGAGATGGAGAAGCTGTTTAGCATGATCACATTTCGTTGGTTGCTTTCTGTCTCTCTGGCCGTCTCTGTTTATCTGTCTGTCTGCCTGTCTGTCTGTGTCTGTCTGTCTCGTTTTATTTGTTTTAATTTGCATACTCACTCTCACACAGACACAATGTCCCCAAAGGTGCGCACACAGACACACTCTGACACTCATATGTCTGTGTACGCACAAAGATTCATAGATGTATATCTTTGTGTGTGTGTTTCCGTCCATTCCTACATCCATACATGCATACATGCATACATACATACATACATACATACATACATACATACATACATACATACATACACACACACACACACACACACAATACCATGACCATCACTCCACCACAATCACCTCCACTTCCACTACCAACGACAACAACAACAACACGTGTACCACATTTTGCTCCCATACCCAAATCTTTTCTTGGGGAAAGTTCACAAGAGGCAAAGAAAGAAGAAGAAGAAGAAGAAGAAGAAGAAGAAGAAGAAGAAGAAGAAGAAGGAGGAGGAGGAGGAGGAGGAGGAGGAGGAGGAGGAGGAGGAGGAGAACAAGAACAACAAGAACAAGAATAACAAGAAAAGAAAAAGAAAACCTTGGTCAACCTGAAGTAGGTTGTACAGGAGGTAGGCCTTTCCGAATATAATTTATATCAAACTGCGTCAGGGTCCCCACTCAGACCTGTCACATTGTACGTAAAGGTAAAACAAAACAAAAGAGAAAAGTCATATCTTGAAAAGGCATCCTTACAAATTATTTTGATTTTTACAGAGGGCAATGTTGAAATTGCTTTTGTAAAGTGCTAAAAAGAATGAAAGAAAGAAAAGAAAGAAAGAGAAGAAAGGAAGGAAGGAAGAAAAAGAAAGAACAGAGTGGGGGAGATGGGCAGAGACAGACACACTCAGAGAGAGAGAGACACACAGAGAGAGACAGAGAGAGAGAGAGAAGAGAGAGAGAGAGAGAGAGAGAGAGAGAGAGAGAGAGAGAGAGAGAGAGAGAGAGAGAGAGAGAACAAAAGAAGGAAGAAATTCTTTTTAATGAGAGGACAGGAATAAGCATGAACAAAAATTGTTTGTTGTTGTGGGGGTTTTTTTCATCATACAGCTTGCCCTCAAGGAAGGAAGATAATCAAGTTATATCAGAGAATAATATAGGATTAATCGAGTGGTAAAAGAGAAGAGAAGAGAGAGAGAGAGAGAGAGAGAGAGAGAGAGAGAGAAGAGAGAGAGAGAGAGAGAGAGAGAGGGGCAAGGCTAGGTAAGGCAAGGAAAAGGAGAGGGAAACAGACAGACAAACAGATAGACAGACAGGCAATCAGTCAGTCAGTGGTACTGGTAACGATGTTTTGGTGTTGACAATTGCCGCCAGAGAAACGTAGCGTGAATTCAAAAACCATGTTTGAAATCAAACTCGCTATGTGGCTTCCGTCTGTGACTTTTCGACCCTCTTTGAAGCAAGTTAACTGTGTTGTTTTTTTCTCCGTCACTGGCCAACAAAGCTGGCAGAAAAGCAAGAAGAAAAGGGAAAGAAAGATAAAAAAAAAGAAATAGAGAAAAATATATGAAAGATAGAGAGAGAGAGAGAGAGAGAGAGAGAGAGAGAGAGAGAGAGAGAGAGAGAGAGAGAGAGAGAAGAGAAGAATGAATAGGAGGAAGAATAAGATAAAGAAAATTGGTGTTGAGGGATTGTCATGCTTGTGAGAAGGGAGAATGAGAGGAATAAAATGGGAGAGAGAGAGAGAGAGGAAGAGAGAAGGGAAGAAGAAGAATGGCGGAGGGGAGAAGAAAGAGAGAAGGGAGAGAGGAGGAGGAGAGAGAGAGAGAATGAGGAGGAGAGAGAGAGGAGAGAGAGAGAAATGGGAGAGGAGAGAGAGAGAGAGAGGAAATGAGAGAGAGAGAAGGAGAGGAGAGAGAGAGAGAGAGAGAGAGAGAATGGGAGAGAGAGAAGAGAGAGAGAGAATGGAGAGAGGAGAGAGAAGAGAGAGAATGGGGAGGGAAGAGAAGGGGAAGAGAGAGAGAGAATGGGGAGAGGAGGAGAGAGAAGAGAGAGAGAGAGAGAGAGGAGGAGAGAGAGAGAGGAGAGAGAGAGAGAAAGGAAAGAAAGAGGAGAGAGAATGGGGAGGGAGAAGAGAAATGGGGGGAGAGAGAGAGAGAGAGAAATGGGGAGGGAGAAGGAAAGAGAGAGAGAAATGGGGAGAGAGAAGGGGAGAGACAGAATGGGGGGGGGAGAGAGAGGGGGAAGAGAGAGAGAAGAGAAATGGGAGGGAGAGAGAGAGGGAGAGATGGGGAGTAAGAGAGGGAGAGGGGCAAGGCTAGGTAAGGCAAGGAGAAAGAGAGGGAGACAGACAGGCAGATCCACAGATAGACAGACAGGCAGTCAGTCAGTCAGTGGTACTGGTAACGATGTTTTGGTGTTGACAATTGCCGCCAGAGAAACGTAGCGTGAGTGCAAAAACCATGCTTGAAATCAAACTCGCTATTTGGCTTCCGTCTGTGACTTTTCGACCCTCTTTGAAGCAAGTTAACTGTGTTGTTTTTTTCTCCGTCACTGGCCAACAAAGCTGGCAGGAAAGAAGGAAGAAAAGGGACAGAAAGAAAACAAAAGAAAGAGAGAAAGAAAAAGGGAGAGAAAGGGGGGAGGGAGAGCGAGAGAGAGAGAGAGTGAGAGAGAGAGAGTGTGTGTGTGTGTGTTTGTGTGTGTGTGTGTGTGTGTGTGTGTGTGTGTGTGTGTGTGTGTGTGTGTGTGTGTGTGTGTGTGTGTGTGTGTGTGTGTGTTGTGTGTCGCACCTTGATGACAAAGAACGACTTACAAGTACATTAGCAACGTTGGTAATTCATTCCCTTTCGATGTAATATATGTGAGTGTGCGCCTGGTCGTATTAAAACAGGAATTATTCACGGTTTGCCCAGTTAACCAATACATAGGTCTGCTGGTGCCTCACTCTCCTTTCTGTATATATACGCACAGAAGGTCCTGTCTGCACGTTGAGTCTCTGGCAATTCATCACAGCAATAGTATTTACTTTCACTCTTGAGCTGAATTTGGGGATCCACCACTGGAGAAAGTGTGTGTGTGCCCCCATTTTAACTCCTGCGTTAAGATGGCTAAATCCCATCTCCAAGGACTCGGTTTCATTTCATTCTGTTTATAGCCCTACCGACAGTGAAGGCCATATCAGCGCTGTCTCCTTATCTCCACTTCGGCAACTCTAATTGATGTTCACCTCAAGTTCAAAATCAACACCACGTATTCCTTCCAAACATTCAATACCGTCTAGCTTGACAAAAAAGGGTTAAATGTCAAAGTACTTCAATTACCTGATTCCTTTATGCCAGTAAAAGCAGGCTGTTCTGGGGACGCCAGCCACTATGCTTAATGTATCAACCAAGCATGATGTTGAAACACAACAGGACACCAAGGTGAACGTGTATGGCAGTCAGTACGTCAGTCACCCTTTCCCTTTCCCACTAGTCAACGAAGGCCTTCTCTTGGGAAGGCGGCAATATTGATTGCGCGTGCGTTCACACACGACGCCTTGATTTTAAGCCTAATTCAAAGGGCTGGAGGGGGTCGTTTCTACACAAACTGTTGTCTTGCTCATCTGGCTACCGCCAGTGAAAGTCGGATCCGTGGTCATTAGATCTGGCGCCAAACGTCCTACCTACTCAACCAGCGAGGCCCAACTGACTTAAGTGATAACCAGCATGCATCCAAGCTTGACCAACTCTTCCGATAGTTGAAGTTGGTTGCCTGTGTGTGTGTGTCTAAATCTGGATGCATATTGCTGATGTTTAATCCCCTATGTCAGAATGCGGATTACCTGAATGGTGGGCGAAAACAGTCGGTTACTCAAAATCTCATCATTCATGAATCTCTGAGCTCTAGCCAAGGAACAAAGAAAAAACAACAACCGATATTTCGATGTTCTTTGTTTCTATGTCTAGAAAACTGTTTGTCTGAGATTCTGATTCTGGTCTGTGCTTATTTTGTATGAGAAAATAATGTTTACATCTTTACTTTTTTTTTTGAAGATATGCCTGAAACCCACATCAGTATTTGTTAATATTTTTAAAGATCATAGTATTTGTTTTCGATTTCAAAAACACAAAAACAAAGATTCAGTCAACAGAACGGATACTATGTGTGAAATTTCTGTGAAACTCCAACGAACATCAAATCATAAAAGAAGATATCATACGAACCACTTTAAAGGCACTGCAGATTTCTCTGAACCGAGGCAATCGTGTGCTGCGTGGAAGGCCGGCAGGAACAGTCTCTAGAACCAACAGATGGGAGGGCACGATCACATCCCCGTATCATCTGACCTTGCAAAGACAAAAAAATGTCGGGCACCGTGCCACGAACTCGTGGGGGACAGGTAAAGTTGAAAAGGTAGAGGTGTTCCCATAACCTGAGCCGTCGTTGGGAAGCAAGGTGCCAGAGACCTCAGCTTTAAGGTCGGCGCCCATCTCCTCTTCCTCGCTGACAGGAACAGACAAACACAAAAAGAGCTGGGAGTAAGACATCGAAGAGTGGATGTACAGGCTTGATGTTGGTCGATTCTCAGCAAGAAGAAGGGAAAACAGGAATGATAGAGGATTACTTAGACCTGTTGTAGTGTCTCTACGATTCTGGACTCAGTGGGAATGATTGGGAGGGGAGAGCGGGGGCCGGTATAGCAGAGTGTGGTTAAAGCGTTGCGCTTGTGTTCTGGCGGTCTGCGTTCGATCCATCACCGAGGTGCTCGTTTGGAAGACGAACTTGTTTCTTTAAATGAACGTGATGAGTGTAATACCAGATGGAAAAATTTGATGTCCCTCTTGACATTTTGTGTGAGGGTGCGTGGGTGGTGGGTGTGTGCGTGCATGTGCGCGCACACGCGGATGTGCATGCGCTCAATTGATCATTTTTGATTAATTGATTGATGTAACCGTCGAAAAAAAGCATGGCCATCATGCAATCTCCTGAAAGTGAAATTTCCCCCATCATTATAACGTCAGTGTGTGACGGCTTCTCTTGCCCGCTGTCAGGCAGGCGGGCAGTGTCTATCAATCAGCCCCCTTAATTGTTCACAAACAGATCGGGATAATGATCGTTCGCTTTTGGAAACGAAACAAAAACTCCACTCTTCAGTTTGCACGGTAATGTAAGATGCCCCCTTGGCTATGGGAAGGCTGAAGAGATATGCTGAGAGATAGAGATAGACTTGGGGCATGTGGTTAGTAGTTTAGGTGGGGGGGGGGGAGGGGGAGGAGGGTAGGCAGATAGGAAAGACGGACAGACGAACAGTCACCAAGCAGGCAGGCGGGCAAGCGAGCGAGCATGCAGGCATACAGACAGATGGACTGTGAGAGGACTAGACAGAGGAGAAAAAGCTGGAGTCAGTGAGAGACGCACACATACATGCACGCGTAAAACACATGCACACAGGCAAACATACGCACACAAACACACACGCACGCGCCCGTGCACGTCCCTCCCCCCTCCCCCCCATCCCTGTCATCCTCATCCTCCTTCCCAAAAAGGACTAGTTCAAAGACCACTGTCCCTATACTATACGAGTATCCTTAAGAACTGAAAAGAAAAAAATCTTCGGTTGTCTGAGACTGGATTATTGCAGAGGCATGGAATGTATGAAAGAAGAGAGAGAGAGAGAGAGAGAGAGAGAGAGGAGAGAGAGAGAGAGAGAGAGAGAGAGAGAGAGAGAGAGAGAGGAAACCAGTGCAGTGCAGAGCAGTTCAGTGCAGAGCAACAAACAAAAAGACAGCAGTGTTTGGAACAACAGAAATAGTTCAAGTACACATGATACTGACTTATCTCCAAACCCAAAGCCATCTTTCTCTGTCCTTCACCTTTCGCGGTGCTGCACTCAGATTCGTTCCTGTTCAATCTATGGGAGAGACAGAGGGGAAGATGGAGTGTTGGTTCGCGTGTCATCTTTGGCGCCCCCCGGGTCGAGAAGACTGCGTGATATGTAATGAAAAGAATTCTCAAGACAAGCGCCAATCTACAAAAGACTTTGTGCTTCGAAAGCCCAGTAGATTACGTGAAGATATGCATTACAAACATAATGCTATACAGATCGACAGATACACTTGAATGTACATGCAGTGCACAGTTACTCACTGAAAATTGATGACTCTGATACTAACATATCCCCGAAGTTGGAATGCAGCTACATTTATTGTGGGTAAAAATGGTTGTATCCGCAAAACCTCACCAACCTGTGAACCTGGGAGCTCTAGTCAAGAAACGAACAACTAAGACAAAAACGAAAGGCAAACGTACTTACAGAGTTCGCACAAACCCTAGAGAGCCTTCAAATAATTATACTCTGTGTAGTTTTCTAGAGTCCCCCGTGACGGTGCCGGGGTGCCTATTGGTATAAATAGCATCCCCACCTTCTGGAAATTCTATGCAAGAAATTTCCTCTTTTCAATCACTCTCTTTGTTTCTGCCTTGTTCCTTTTTCTTCCTATCACCTCCTTCTTGTTGATTTTCTGCCTTCGTGGGCCATTCGCCTGCTTTTTTTTCCAGAAAGACTTAAAAGATAACATTTCTCTCTTATGCTGGAGTTGGATGCGCTGGGCCTGACTTGTCAGGTGTTTAACAGCAGCGTGGTGTATTTTCGCCCATATGAGAGACAATACGTGCTGTCTGAGCGTTCGACGAAGAAGAAGACTAGAGAACTTTAGAATATAGTTTTCAGCAACCGAACTAAGGTAACAAGTATCCGATTATTTTGTAATGCTAATTGATATATAGAATTTCATTTTGCTTGGCGTTTTATTATCATTATTCCTTTGCCAATAATCTAG
>CM054140.1:37376246-37391246 GCA_028751875.1 Rapana venosa
GCAAGCATACACACACACACACACACACACACACACACACACACACACACACACACACACACACACACACACACACACACATAGGTGGTTAGATAGATAGAGGCACAAAGAGAGAGAGACAGAGAGAGGGGTTGAGGGCTCTTGTAGTCCTCTCTCTGTCTCTGTTTTCTCTCTCAATCTCTCTCTCTCTCTCTCTCTCTCTCTCTCTCTCTCTCTCTCTCTCTCTCTCTCTCTCAGGGTTATAAGCATACAGAAAATCTGGTAAACATTTTTTATTAAAATATATGTGCGTTACATGCGCTTGTGTGTGCCTTTTCCCTTCTCCGAACATTTTGCCTACGTACTCGATTTGCCAGATGCTCTTTTCAATCAGTTTTCCTCGGATTCTGCATTGAGGACTTTACGTGAGTGCCTTCTTGGTACCTCTGTTGGCACGGCACTGCCTACAAGGCTTTAGTTGATTCAAAATCACTTAGGCGTGAGGCCCCGAAGTGTATCCTGCGCCACATCCTCTTAACAATCTCTCGCACGGATTTTTTTTTGGTGCCCACGAATATAACTGTGGAGATATTTTGAAATTGAAAAAGACAATCTGAAGAGCCATAGAATTTGAGTCACTTGTTTTGCTATGATTTAATTGCAGATTGGGATGGTATTGGAAAGGATGGCATAGTGCAGATGAGTTAGGCTTGTTATTGCATGATAGAAAAGTGCTACTTGTTTGCTGCTGGAATATAACCCTAAAATCAGCCAAGCCCAAAAGACGTATAAATACATTGATGGTGTGAAGTCTAACGGGTTTGAATCCTCATCCACAAAGTGGACGACCCCCAAAAAACCACACGAGTCCAGTTTTGTCTCTGGGGCTGGTTTCTAACTGATTGTTCTGATATGTTAACCTGCGTGTACCCGGAAATTGTTCTGAGGGTTTTTTTAAATGTAAACCTGCGTGTTACCGGGGCTGCCCAATGCATTCACAGCGGAAAGCATCCAACTTCCTCTGCCGTCATGGATAATGCCTGTAAGCTCGTACGACCACAGGAACAGGAAACGTCATCTGCAAGTCTTATCCCAGGATGGACGTTTGTCTTTTGTGCAGGAGGACAGATGTGTGGTTTGTTTTCATCTTGATCTTGTCTCAGGGTGGGTTTTTTTTATAGAAAGTTTAGTTCCAGTCATTTCTCTTTTTTTTTGTCGCTCTTCAACATATCTTCATTTTTTTTAAAAAGCCGTTCAGTATCAATATGATCATGATATTGAAAACTGACACGTTTTCAGTTAATGAGATGTCTATGTGGACATGTCTGTTTTTAAGATAGTCTTCATATAGGTCTGTTTCTAGCTTCTGTTAACATTAATGGGGAAAAACTCACATTTTTGTTCGTTTTCTTTTAGATTTGTTTTATTTCATTTTCTTCCAGGATAGAAACTTCATTTTAAACATAAGACTTACTAAAAGGAACAAGTTCTCAGACAGTTTAAGAGCTAAGGAGTTAAACAGGAGACAAGGGAGTTATAAGTGAAAGAAACCGTGTATGTAAGTTTGTGTGTGTGAGATATATATATATATATATATATTATATATATGAGAGAGAGAGAGAGAGAGAGAGGGGAGAGAGAGAGAGAGAGAGAGAGAGAGAGAGAGGAGAGAGAGAGAGAGAGAGAGAGAGAGAGAGAGAGAGAGCAGACAGACAGACAGACAAACAGAAAGATGATTAAGGTTGAATGTCCTCAAAAACTGCCCTGTTGTGCACTAAACTGTGAGTGTGTATACTCGCTAACAACGGTCATCACAGTAATGATAAGCCTGCTTTAAGGAAGCATGTCTTGGTGATGATTTACTACAGAGCTGCTGGTTCGTTGGACTTTAAAAACAGGGCCATAATGTAAGCCTCCAACTGCGTCAGAGCATAAATAATACGACCGTGACACCGGTCAGTGACCAGGTTGTGATGCATCTGTATTAGAAACGTAAAGGTGACATATCATTGGCTTCAGTCTCTATTCTTCGGATGAGACTATAAACCGAGGCCCCGTGTGCGAACGCATGCAGAATATCATCTTCCGCACACGTTAAATCCTCTTCCGCTTTTCGAAAGAGTAGGCCATTGTGTGCCGGTGGGAACAGATGACAAAATCGCATACACACGGGGACTGGATGTAAAAAAGCACATGAGTGCTTATTCCATTATCCTCGATATATATAAAAAAGCACTTTGATTTGTTGCTTTACAAGATTCAGCGCTATATAAATTCCATACATCATCATCATCATTATTATTATTATTATTATTATTACTATTATTATTATTCTCATGAACACACAGGAGGTAGCTGTAAGCCCTTTCAAACCAAATCTCGATACTACCCATGTTCAAAGTGGTCATTACCTTTATGAAACATGGTATCATCAACGGGGTGGGGTTTTTTCCCCATAGGATTTGGTAATAGGACTGTGTTATAGAGATTTTCCTGAAAAAATTGACAGGCTGAAAAGTTATAGTCTGTTTGATAGTTATGCCCCCCAATATCTATCTATTTATCTATCTATCTATCTATCTATCTATCTATCTATCTATCTATCTATCAGGGTGTCAAGAAATTAGAAAGAATAAAGATTAAGACATGAGGAGTTGAGCAATTGAAAAAGAAGAGAGAAATAATCATACAAAGTAAAAAATAAACTTTATAAAATCTTTAGATGCTTGAAAAAAATTATGACAAATCTGCCTGTTCTAAAATTAGGTTAAGGACTTGCTTTTTTACTCCTGAGATTTAAAATCTTCATGCCTGTCATCTCTTTCTGTTCTCTTTCACAACGTAATCCATCCATTATCACTCTAAGCTCAGCCAACATCAGTGCAGACCCAACTGCCATAAAACTAGTCCTACCTCTTTGATACATCTAAAAGTGCACTCCCTTTCACAGGTCAAAATCTATCTGCTCCAAAGATTTGCTATGTTTATCCATGGTAATGGGCTATCGTTTGAACTTCCGTGTATAAACATCCCAGCTCATAGCTTTAAAGTTCAAGCACTTTTGCTGAGTGATCCAGCAATGTTCTGTGTGGGTGGGCTTATCGATATGATTATTTGAGAAATGTTTATCGATAGCTTGAAAGCCTGTTGGCTAAAGGGAAGATTCGAAATTCAGTCTTTAGCGCATTTGCATTTCCAGGAAGTGTATTATCTTGGTTCTATCAACGTTCAAGCCAGTCATTGCCTTATACCAGCTCATCACTTATTCAAAAGCCAGCATGTCAAGCTTTTCTGTCTGCAACTATTGGTAGCAAAAGAATGAATACAGGCATGGTGTATAGTCTGGCCATCAGCATTAATTTTCAGAATTCATCAAGATTGGGCGTAATGATCACCAAGTCGACATGTCATGACTTCTCAACATCACTGTACAGGTTTGTGACCCTCAGGTCAAAAGCACTGACCAGGTCAGTGACCACAGCCTTATTTCAATCTTTCCACAACCCGCAGGTAGTACTATTAACATGTCAGCATATTTTCTCCCGACAGCCAAATGAATCAGTCTCTCCTTCCAATTGGCATTATGTTAAGAACCTGATTCCCATTACTGCAGCCATGAACTGCAATATGATATCAGCTATGTCTCCCTGAAGAGGATCTGCTTCAGTGTTGTTGCTTTGGCTAGTTGAGGACAGACATGTGTGGTAGAGCTGCAGATGTCTGCTTTACAAATCACAAAGAAAATGATCAGGAAAATCTCTTTATGAATGAACTGAAACACATACCATCTTGAAATAGTAATTAGTGAATAACGAAATGCAAGTGCCCTGCGTGTAGGTTAATGTAAAATGGAACCTTAACATACACACAAGAGTGATCCCGGGGCCCTCTGAAACTGAAGAAATAAGAAACTATCATTGAGCTCTCAATTTTATGTTTACTTGAAGTTCTAGAAGTTTTCAAGGGGACATGTTCTGTTGCTTGTCATCTCTTGTATTGGATGTCCCCACTTTTACTGACACATGCTGATTTCCCAGTTCCATTGACGACTGTCCGTGACAGACTGTTGCTGCACTTCTTATCGCTTGTCCACTCATCTTCACATCGAGCCTTTCTCCGTGAACTGACAACTTCATCTTTTAACATTTTCTGGATATCGATTACCGGACATATTCTGGCACATTCTTTTGGTTTCTGCTTCTGCTTACTGTTCAGTGTTTTGATCTCCTAACTTTGGTATGAAGAAGAATTATTTGAGCAAGTAGGTCAGGCATTTCGTAAAAATGAAATGTAATGCTAAAAAAAACATTCATTGATTGTTAAGTGTATAGTGTGAATGTGCAGTAAAGCATCAGCAAGGCAGGCTGTGTCTGTGTCTATATCTGTGTCAGTTAGTGGCACAAACACATAAAAGAAAGACTCCCCAAGCATATCAGTACAAACAAACCAGTAACTGCACTAAGGAAAGGGGGGGTTGTGTGAAACTCCCCATTTCTGAACTTGCAACATCTTTAGAGGCTGTTCCTCTTCATTTTAACGTCTGTTCACACTCATTGATATTAGAGGCTGTTCTCCGAGCTAGAAAAAAAAAGTGTCATTTGTCCTTGTTTTAAACTCGTGACTGTTATCCCAGTGAAGCTGTCACTAACCTGGCAGCCTGTTTGTTCAGAGATTTCCATCTGTAGAGGACGAGCTGTCATCAGCCTGCAGTTTGAAGGATTCTGACAGGCATGAAAGACTACAACAGACGGGCTTACAAAACTCCATAGATAACAGACCTCTGCTGCAGAATTGGTCAAATCTATACGACGGTCGTCATGAAAACTTTGAAAGAAATGTCAGAGAGGATCAGACAGAAATATTGCCTCGTGTAAAGTGGTGGAAAGGCGCTACAGATGGTCAGATGTGTGCGTGTGTGTGTGTGTGTGTGTGTTGTGTGTGTGTGTGTGTGTGTGTGTGTGTGTGTGTGTGTGTGTGTGTGTGTGTGTGTGTGTATACTATACATATATATTATATATATTATATATATATATATATATATATATATATATATATATATATATATATATATATTCTCCATTTGCCTTATTTTTGAACCAGGAAGCCTGTCCCTTTTCATTAAAGACACCTCTGTCATTCTGCCACTAAAGCACCGATTTCCAGCTTTACTTCAGGTCCGTTTTGTGATCCCCATTTGGTGAATTCCTGTTTGCTCGTCTGCGTTTCTCCAGTGTTAGCACAGTGGCATTAATTAATACATATTCCTGCTTCGACGTTGGGATGTCACTCCACGAACATGTGCTACTGATCTGGCCGACTCTTGTTTGAAGTTCGTCTCTTGTTGGCCCCCAAACTTTGTTCTTTAGATAGCTCTGTTTACTGGGCGGTCTTTCTTACTCTGTGCGGTGGACATGCTGAAAGTTGCGATGATACTTGTGAGAAATATTTCTCTTGCTAGTGCTGATCTCTGCAGGGTCTAGGTGGTACTGCTCTTCTGGCGACACGCTCTTTACAGGGAGAGCAGCCCTAATTTCGTGTAGAGAAATCTGCCGTGAAGTGGTGTACAGCTACAACTGTGTTTAGTTCTGATGACCACGATGACTATCTATGGGTCCATTCCATTAGGTGATTTAACTGATCTTTTTTCTGTTTATTGGATTTGCAGTTTTGTTCAGATTATTAATAATTGATACAGCAAAACGATGATTCTTAAACTTTAATGATACAGAGAATTAAGCATTCATTGAAGGCACTAACAGAGCAAAGCTATTAGAATGATCTAGCAGTGACTGTTTGCTCTACTGATAATTATCATTAAGGAACTGTCATTTCGCTTTCTGATTTTGACTAAGTGGAAAATTATCATTCCTTTGTCATGTGAACAAAGGACAACTACTGTAATATCTTGGTACTTATCACATAGCAAAGTAATAATTTCTTATATATAGTCATATGTGATTGTGGTACTGGTGTCCGCTTGCACAGACATATACGTACACATACATGGCCTATGATAAAGTTGCTAGCCAAGGCTATTCGTTATTCCATTTTCGGTTTCATCTTTCGACTGAAGGAGAGCTCTTTGTCTCTCTGTGTCTTGTCTGTCTCTGTTTTCCCTCTGTCGGTCTTTTTTCACTTATGCTTTCCACCTTTTCTTCCTTCTTCTAGTTCTGTCTCTGTCTGTCTCTGTCTGTCTGTCTGTCTGTCTGTCTGTCTGTCTCTCTCTCTCTCTCTCTCTCTCTCTCTCTCTCTCTCTCTCTCTCTCTCTCTCTCTCTCTCTCTCTCTCTCTCTTTCTGTGGACGGGATAGCCTGGTGGGTAGAGTGTGCGCTCATGATCTGCTGACCCGGGTTCGAATCTCGTTCAAGAGGATTTTTTTTCTGCAGTTAACATCAGTGCCGACTCCAACTTTCCCCAGAAGTCCTTCGGATGAGACTATAAACCGAGGTCCGTGTGCAAACGCACGCAGAACATCACGCGCACACGTTAAACCCGTTCCGCTTTCGGAAGAGTAGGCCATTGTGTGCCGGTGGGAACGGATGACACAAATTTACAAAACTTCATACACACGGGGACTGGGTGTAAAAAAAGCACATGAGTGCTTATTCCGTTATCCTCGAAATCAATCAATAAATCTCAGATCACAGTGGATAAAATCCCATCTTCCTTCTGGCCATGAGATGGGAGCCACCATCAGCAATGTTTCTGTGTGAAGGATCGGTTTTCATGTTGCCTTCATCTGAATGGCAACAACTGTTTCCAGGATGTACAAAGGACAGACGACAATGCTGAAATGCCTGCTTGTGACAGTTTGTGAGCGAAAGATGTCCTTAGAGTTATGAAGTTAGGAACTGCTTTCTTTCTAACGCTTCGTAGTAAATTCTGAAAAGACATCATCAACGTCACAATATAGCGGGGGGGGGGGGGGGGGGGGGGGGGCGCAATAGTCCACCATCAAATCTGAAAATGTGCCACTCCCGTCCGTGTTTGATGAGGGCTCTAGGCTGTCCTCGTTTCTGTCCTAACGTAGTCATCACCTCATCGCTTCTCTGACTCTCTTGCACGTAACCTGATCAATACACGTCTATGTCCAAACTCCTGCTTCTGTCAGTCCGTACGCAGCTGCCTCTCAGTTTCTGTTTGCTTGTCAATGCATCTCCCATTTTTTGAAGTTTCGTTTTATCGATCAATATCAGACTGCTCCACAAGTTCCGCCCGGTGTCCTTACACGGACGGGCTTCATTGACCCGGCTACAGTTCAATGTTTGACACACAGCAGTCAACCTGAGTTTCAGAGTGCATTCAATTTTGCTGACCGATTAAGCACACTCTGCTTGGATCCTTTAAACTTTCTGCCGACGAATCGTGCAGAAATTGTTTGAAATTGCGCAGGCTTAGTGACGTAACCCATCTCTAATGTGTTTTTGGACTCCTGGCATTATGTGTCTTATTAGGATCAAGCAGTTGGTACTCTGATCATCTGCATTGATCGATGAGTTCACGAGGTGCTGGTACAGATGAACAGAAAAGTCATTGGGTATGTTCTGTGTATGGTTTCAACCAGTATTTCCCCCCCCCTGCTTATTTTTTGTGTCCTGGAATCAGCCAAGATTTACGGTGTTATCGTATCTCCTACCATTTCCACAGCTGATGATTGTAAAGCTCTTGACAAAAGAAACAGTGAGGTGCCGATTTCTCCGTGTCTTGGAGATAACCCCTTGGGTATGATTCAGCCTCTCCTTACCGAGGATTGAGGTGCTTGCTCTCTCCCTGTCCACCCAGAATTTTGAGGAGGTAAGGTAAAAACCTACCCACCAATAGGGACCAAACATGAACGTGGGATCAGGTACCAATCAAGTCTTTTCGTCAAAGATCTGTTATCGCGTTCACATTTTGTTGCGCGGGGAAACCCATTGTATGGATTTATTTCGAAGTGAAATTGGAATGAGATTGAAAATTGTTACATGTTCTGTTATACAAATCGGGTGATTGAAGATTGTAAACTTCGGTATTGCATTGATTCTTACTCCATAGTGTAGTTTTGAGAGAGAGAGAGAGAGAGAGAGGGAGAGAGAGAGAGAGAGAGAGAGAGAGAGAGAGAGAGAGAGAGAGAGAGAGAGAAGATCTGCATGTACATTTATGTATGCTTGCGCGGGGAATACGTACCGCTAGTAATTTTTAAAAAACACCCATATTAACAACAACAAACAAAAACTGGACTAGAACAGAGCTCTGAACTATACAGCCTGTATAGTCAGTCACGTCAACCTTTAACCAGTCTGACAGTGACACAGTCATTCATGTCAACCTTTAACCAGTCTGACAGTGACACAGTCAGTCATGTCAACCTTTAACCAGTCTGGCAGTGACACAGTCACATCAACCTTTAACCAGTCTGACAGTGACACAGTCAGTCACGTCAACCTTTAACCAGTCTGATAGTGACACAGTCAGTCAGTCACATCAACCTTTAACCAGTCTGACAGTGACACAGTCAGTCACATCAACCTTTAACCAGTCTGACAGTGCCACAGTCAGTCACGTCAACCTTTAACCAGTCTGATAGGGACACAGTCAGTCAGTCACATCAACCTTTAACCAGTCTGACAGTGACACAGTCAGTCACGTCAACTTTTAACCAGTCTGACAGTGACAGAGTCAGTCAGTCACATCAACCTTTAACCAGTCTGACAGTGACACTGTCAGTCACGTCAACCTTTAACCAGTCTGATAGTGACACAGTCAGTCACGTCAACCTTTAACCAGTCTGACAGTGACAGAGTCAGTCAGTCACATCAACCTTTAACCAGTCTGACAGTGACAGAGTCAGTCAGTCACATCAACCTTTAACCAGTCTGACAGTGACACTGTCAGTCACGTCAACCTTTAACCAGTCTGACAGTGACACAGTCAGTCAGTCACATCAACCTTTAACCAGTCTGACAGTGACAGAGTCAGTCAGTCACATCAACCTTTAACCAGTCTGACAGTGACACAGTCAGTCACGTCAACCTTTAACCAGTCTGACAGTGACAGAGTCAGTCAGTCACATCAACCTTTAACCAGTCTGACAGTGACACTGTCAGTCACGTCAACCTTTAACCAGTCTGATAGTGACACAGTCAGTCACGTCAACCTTTAACCAGTCTGACAGTGACAGAGTCAGTCAGTCACATCAACCTTTAACCAGTCTGACAGTGACACAGTCAGTCAGTCACGTCAACCTTTAACCAGTCTGACAGTAACACAGTCAGTCAGTCACGTCAACCTTTAACCAGTATGATAGTGACACAGTCATTCACGTCAACCTTTAACCAGTCTGATAGTGACACAGACAGTCAGTCACGTCAACCTTTAACCAGTCTGATAGTGACACAGTCAGTCACGTCAACCTTTAACCAGTCTGATAGTGACACAGTCGGTGTGTCACGTCAACCTTTAACCAGTCTGATAGTGACACAGTCGGTGTGTCACGACAACCTTTAACCAGTCTGACAGTGACAGAGGCCTGACTGTTGTCAGGAGTCGTTGTCAGGGTTTGTCCACCATAACCACAGCAGGCTGGAGAGGCTTTGGTAACTTCATGAATATTCAGCGTGTTAGACGATCATTGGGTTTGAAATGTGTGAAAGCGCAGACAGACAAGCCGATTAATTGAAACTGCCTTTGTCCGGAAGTAAAAGTAAAGAGGAAAAGAGGAAGGGGGAGATAGGAGGAGGATAAACAAGGAAGATGAAAAAGAAGAGGAGGGAAAAGAATGAGGAGGAGGAGGGGGGGAAAGGAGAAGAAGAAGAGAAAGAAGAAGAACAAGAACAAGAAGAACAAGAAGAAGAAGAAGCAGAAAGAAAAAGGTTAAAAAGGAAAGAAAGAAGCATCCTTAATAGAAAAACCCGAGCTGGACCCACTTGGAATAAATAATAGTAACGTAAAAGATACACACACAGAGACAGACAGACAGACAGACCAGACAGACAGAAGACCAGACAGACCAGACAGACAGACCAGACAGACAGACCAGACAGACAGAGACAGACAGACCAGACCGGACAGACAGAGGCAGACAGAGACAAACAAATGGGTGGTAGAAAACGAGAGCAGCAAGGCAACAACAACCAAAATCGAAGGCTAGGAAGTGTTAAGGAAAGAAGAGGGGATGGGGACTGGAAAAGGGTTTTTCCCCGGGACGGAGGAGGGGGGGGGGGTTGTTGGAATTTCACACACGCGTAGTAGCTGTAGTAGAAAAGTGGAATGACAGACGAAGGGCGCCTGTCCCTGACACACCTCTTCAAAGACACCTGTTGGTTCCAGCAACAATGAGGTGAGGTGTCTGACATTCTGAGGAGAATGCCCTCAATGGAAAGGAAAGGTGAGCCAGACAGACACAGAGATAAGCTGGAGAAAGAAGAACACAAAGGAGTAGGAGGGGGGAGAGAGAGGGAGAGAGAGAGAGAGAGAGAGAAGAGAGAGAGAGAGAGAGAGGAGAGAGGAGAGAGAGAGAGAGAGAGAGAGAGAGAGAGAAGGAAGGAAGAGGATGAAGAATAACATCAACAACTAAAACAACATCAGTACTTGCATGAATGAGACGAAGAACAACAAGAGGAAAGTGCCCATAATTTTACAGAGAGATATGCATGTGAAACTAATGCAGAAAACCCGCAAATAGACATCTGCTGTCCTCTTACACAACATCGCCATGTATACGCATGCACGTGCGCATCCCCCCCCCCAAACACACACACACACACACACACACACACACACACACACACACACCACACAGAGTGCGCGGGAATGCAGAGACATACGATATGTATCCATGAACAAGCATATGCACCTAGCCTCATGTACTTTCATGTTCACACACACAGATGTATACATACATACACACACGCATATATATATATAGAGAGAGAGATACATACATATATACATACATACACACACGCATATATAATTATATATATGTATGTATGTATGTCCATCCACAGGCGCGTGCGAGACACAGAGAGACAGAGAGAGGGGGGGGGGATGGACAGACAGGCAGGCAGAATGTATTTTGATCTGCCCCACCAAATAACCCTACAGACAATAAAGCAAACCGCACAAAACCGATGAGATGTATGTGTGTGCTTAGTCAGTGGAGCCTTTTATTCCCATCACGTTTATTGTCAGTCATGGATCAGGGAGGGTGTGTGTGTGTGTGTGTGTGTGTGTGTGTGTGTGTGGTGTGTGTGTGTGTGTGGTGTAGTGTGTAGAAGTAATTTTGTACCTCTGGCAGATGCGCTTTCGAACCCCCATCAAAATGTGACATTTTAAGAATTTGATAGGTTCAAGGTGATGATGGTAATGATGATGGTGATGATGATGATGATGATGATGATGATGATGATGATGATGATGATGATGATGATGATGATTCACTGGTGGCTTGCTTGGCTGTTAGACAGACAAGACAGCAACGTTTTACAGTCAGTGTCATTTTGCCAGTCTGTCATTTTGCTTTCTATTGCACCTGTAGCTTCTTGGAATCAGGATCATTTTAGTGAAATTATCTGTTAAGGGATTTGGTTTAAAATTCCAGCGCTGAGGCAGACAATATTACGACATATTTCAGTTGTAAGACTGAATCAGAAAAGGGTTAGATTTTTTTTAACGCGTTGCGAGTGTATCCATCCCATTCTGTTTTTAACTACAATATGAACAGACCTCCCGAAACACACTGCTTTGGGGTCTGGGTGTCTTCTGAATAGAATCAGTCTCAAGAGGTTTGCTATCAATGTAGTGCCGTTAAAGACTCGGTCCCCTTGATCCTGTCTGCACAAGAGAGTCCATTTGTTCCAAGTGGTCTGTGATTCCTGCCACGCTCTGACGCCTGAGGTGGCACCATTGTCTGTGAGCACTGTGAGAAGACTACAGAAAGAGAGAGGAAGAGAAAGAGAGAGAGACAGACAGACAGACGGACAAAACAGAGAGTTTCCTGTTTGACGACTGTTGTCCCTTTGTCCAAGATCTAATCAGATTACAGTTTGTTCTCTACTGAATTTGTCGAATTTGCTGATTCCACGCCTCCTCCCTTTCTGACATTTTAAACAAAAAGCGATCTGTTCTGTACGTTGTCAGTGAGTTCTTCACGTGTCCTCAAGGATATCGTCTTCTATCAAGCAATGCAGAAAGGGGATTGTTTTCTTTTTCTGTAAAGTGGAATATATCTTCGGTTGTACTTTGAGTTGACATTAAAAGGTTTTAGTGGGCAATGGACAAAATGTTACATTTTGGTGACGGAAACAATTGTTAAAACTTAATTGTCGCTTGCTGTGTTGCTATTCTGTAATGTTGGCGTAGTTTACAGGAATCATTTTGCTCTCTGGTCAACATAGTGTCAAGTCAGTACTGTGTTATAATTCCCTAAAATAGCGGAGTAATCAGAGCTCATGGGGCATGTTGTCTCTATCCTCCAGTCGTTGGTGTCTATGATGTGGATTGGTGTAGGCGGTGGATTGTTCCTTGCTCAGTCTTGGATGCTGTTGGCCTCTCTTTCTGGGGACTCTCCAGTCCTTTTTCACTTTCTTTTGCAGTCATACAGTCTTCTACACAGGGGACGGGATAACTCAGTGGTCGGAGCACTCGTTTTCCTCCAGCCAAGGTTAAGCAGCATCAAGCGTGGTTACCACTTGGATGGGTGACTGTTTGCGCGTCTTGGCTTCAATACAGTCCCCCAGTTCACCCAGCTGTAAATGGATACCTGCCTCTTTAGAGTCAGGGAAGGTAAAGCAGCAAATGAGAGGAGATGGGCGCTGCCTTAAACGTGCTGGCCCCTAGAGAAGTGAGGTCTCTGATGCCTCGCTCCCCTACGACCACAAAGGTTATGGGACACCTTTATCGTACTTTTTAGTCTTATACATGCCACTATTACTGCAGCTCTCTTTTTTGGTGTTGGTTTGTCTGTTGTCTAGTGGTGTTATTCACAGCTCTCTTTTGTGGTGTTGGTTTGTCTGTTGCATAATTCCAAGGTTTCGGGCACCCCAGTGCTAATTATAGCTACTGTGCTCCTGACATACAAACTCATTTTTAAACACACCATCACAAGCTCATCTTTCTATTTTGGCTTCTGTCATATATTCATTTTATATATTTATTAAATTATATTAATTAATGAGGGAGAGGAGATGGGCGCCGCCCTCAATATGCTGGCCCTAGAGAAGTGAGGTCTCTGACGCCTCGCTCCTCTACGACCTTATAGGTTATGGGACTCCTTTACCTTCCTTTTACCATATATTATTAATACCCTTTGTTTCAAATGTCTCCACAAATCTGCACCTTCTTATCTCTGTAACTGTCTTCACCTGTACACTCCGTCCCGCTCACTTCGTTCATCTGTAGATGCCTTGTGCTTTCGAACACCCAGATTTAAACAAACCACTGTTGGCCGTCGCTCTTTCTCTGTTTCCGGTCCCTCCACATGGAACGACCTCCCTCTTCCACTTCGCCAAAAGCCTTCATTTGATTCTTTCAAATCTAGCCTCAAAACGCACTTATACTCTACTCGAGATCTTCCCCTGTTATCTGTTCCTACTTCTCAATAGCTGCCTTCACCTCCACCACCCCCACCTAAGTGTGTTGTGTATATAAATTTGATATTTGTTTATCTTGATATTTATGGCTGGTTGCATGCTTGTGAATGATTTGAATGCAAGCGCTTTGATTTGTTTGCTTTGCAAGATTCAGCGCTATATAAATTCCATACATTATAGTAGTAGTAGTAGTAGTAGTAGTAGTAGTAGTAGTAGTAGTAGTAGTAGTAGTAGTAGTAGTAGTAGTAGTAGTAGTATTAATGCTGTATAACTTTTGAAAGACGCGAAAATACAATAGGATAAATACTGACACTGACATAAATAAGTATTGCTGTTTGCCATAGATTTTGGGGAGGTGTTAGCTACGATCCTTAATGACTGCAAACAGAATCTCCAAGCAGAATGACATACATTCAGTGCTACAATATAAACAATGAAAACGCATTGTCTTTGTGGAGATATCTGCCCTCCTCGCGCCTAGATTAAGAAGCAGAAGTCACACTGACACTATTTCTGGAAAAAAGATGCAACAACAACAAAATGATTTGTGAATGTCAAAGAGGCTTCTGACAAGACAAGGTGAATGACGCCTCTGTAAAGTTGTCTCTGAAATAAATTAAACCAACACGGACAGCAGACACAAGATTTAAAAAATTCACGCTTATTTTTGCCTCAAATCTTGATTCCTTAACTTGAACCCGTTTCATTCCCGGCCAGAGCAGCGCATTGTTGTCAGCCACCCCAGGTGGCAGGGAAAAGACACGTTTGTAAGAGCACCGGGCAGATTATTCTTACCTTTTCACAAAGCCCCCTTATCCTGAAGGCGCCAAGGAAGAAAATGGACACGGGAAAGGGGATGGCTAAGTAATATACAGCTCCTACCAGAACATGACCATCTTCTCCTCAAAGACAATCAGTCTCCTTCCTTCTCTCTCTATTTCCCAGCGCTGATTGAAGAGGGGACAACGCCAGACGCCCCAGACCTTGACGAGTTGACAGAAGTTAATAGAGATCACAGCCGTCGGCCAGACAGCATGTCCGAGCAACAGTCTGCTCCCAAAACCAGAGTTTGTCATTCATGCCCCTCTTCCCCCGCTCTCAGTGACCTTTGATCCAGCTGCTAATGGAAAACTGGCTTGTAAACATTTTGGGGGGAAGAGGAAAAGCTGGGGGAGAGACGTTGAAGACAAACACCCACGATACGATTCTGTATTCATGGCTTCAATCCATTGGACAATGGAACTCGTAAACAGACATCCAGGGAAACTGGCGGACTGTCTGGAGTATTACCAAACACATCAATTCATCAGCGGGTGCTTTTAAGAGTGTACAGATTTCAATATCAGCGACAGTGTCGGAGAGACAATACCACTAGTAGTAACTGTGACAAGGAATGGAAGATTCCTTCTCATCTTCTGAACGGGGGTAGGTAGGTGGGCACTACGTGATGC
>CM054140.1:37393746-37408746 GCA_028751875.1 Rapana venosa
GTGAAATAAGTCTGTCTTCTAGTCAACGGTCTTAAAACATTGAATTCATATATTGGTGTGGGTGTGCGTGGGCGTGTTCGCACACACACGTACGTGCGTGTGTACGTGCTGCGTATATGCGTGCGTAAAAATAAGTTTTTATGTCTTCTAGTCAATGGGTTTAAAATTGTGTTCACAATTGATGTGTGTGCGTGCGTGCGGGGTGTTGCGTGTGTGTGCGCACGCGCGCGTGTGTGTTGGTGTGTGTGTGTGTTTGTGACATTTTATTTGAAAACCAATATGAAACATAGCTTTTGTGTCTTTAATATATTTGATGTGTATCAATCTGCCTGTCAGTATTGTAATTGCCCTTCATGGGATGATTAAAGTGTTTTTGACTTTGACTTTGACTTGACTTTGACTCTGTCTGTTACTCTCTCTCTCTCTCTCTTTCTCTCTATTCCTCCTTCCCTAGACCCCCGACCCCCTTCTTTCTCTCCAACTCCCCCTCCCCCTTCTCTCCCTGCCTTTTTTTATAATAAAAACGTGAGCCTTCCTAATTGTTCTTTGAAAATTAAAATGATGTTTTTATATCCATGTCTGCCAATTTATTCATCATCATAAAAGCCAGATGCATATGTGCCTCACTAAATGCTAATTGGAAAAGCGTCGTTACATTTTTCACCATTCTATTACCCCAAACCTTAAATATCTCTCTCTCTCTCTCTCTCTCTCTCTCCTCTCTCTCTCCTTCTCTCTCTTCTCTCTTTCTTTCTCTTTCTCTCTCTCTCTCTTTCTCTCTCTTTATCTCTCTCTCTCTCTCTCTCTCTCTCTCTCTCTCTCTCTCTCTCTCTCTCTCTTTCTTTCTTTCTTTCTTTCTTTCTTTCTCTACCTCCCCCCCCCCTCTCTCTCTCTGTTTTTTTTCCCTTCAGCGTAATTTGTTGCGTGTGCTCAAATATCTCATGGACATGAATGAAACTGACCCGGTTATATGAATGCAGGCAGGGGACAAATACTGGAGTAAAGCCATATATCAGAGAGTGTGTGTGAGAGAGGGAGAGAGAGAGCCTCCCTTTTCTCTTCACTCTCACTAGTATATACAATCCATAGAGAATTTTTAAACAGCTTTTACGAAAGTATCCAGAAGGGTAGGTGGCAGGAAGGTTTCAAGTATGGTGACAGTACTAATGATAATTAAGATAACCAGTGTAAAACAGTAGTATTGATGATAGCTATATTAATGGTGCTTATTATGATAATAGTGATGGTAATGCAGATGATGATGCTTATGACGGTCACGATGATAACGGTGATGATAATGACATGTTCTATCCCACACCCACCCACCCCCCACCCCGAGTTTTCCTTGTTCTGACTCCTCTCACATGCAGATCTTTCAGAGGAGACTGTGGACTATAGGGGGCGGGTTAGCCTAGTGGTTAGAGCGTTGCACTCGTGATCTGACGGCCCGGGTTAGAGCCACCATCGAGACGTCCGCTCGAGGGACTTTTCCTCTGGAGTAACATCAGTACTGACTCCACTCCCCCAAATAATCTTTCAGATGAGGCTATAAACCTTGGTCGGTCCCAGGAGCGAAAGCACGCAGAACATCTTATGCATACGTTATAAACCCGTTTCACATTTCTGAAGGGGTCATTTCGTGCCGGTAGGAACAGATGAGAAAATCTAGAAAATGATAATTATAATAGCGTATGCACGCTGGTATCTTGGTTTAGATATCATCCTCGAAATCTGAATGCGGCTACCTTAATGGTGGGTAAACGGTCGCGCGCAAACGCAAAATCTCACCATCAGCAAACCTTGGCGCTCTATCCGAGAAACGGCGCGCGCCTTTATTGGACCTTAGTTCTTTGCTAAGAACAGCAGAGACTGGAGTCACTGGCATCACTTTCCATTCGTGTCATGTCAAAGGATGCTTAGAGAACTGTCTCAACAGAAAGTGTACAACAGCAAAGTGTTCGTACTGCTTCCACCATGTTACTACCAGAGGCGGACACTGCATTCAGATGCCTATGTAGAAATGACAAAGGTGTTTCTGTAAGCTAACATCATTTTGAAAACGTTGTATAGTTGTCGTCTTTGCAACAAAATTATGTCGGCTGCATGGAAACGAAACATTGTAGCAATGGTTGGAGTAGAGAAGTAGCTTACCATCGACAAGACGTGTAGAATGAAGCTGATTTTTTCAACCAATCATATTTCAATATGTCGATCACGACCAAAAGAAACTCCTGCTCAACATTGTTATCATGAACGCTTTCATCTCTTGAATTCAAATTATCACAGAAAGTCTCAAAAATTATTATGAAAAGCAGCGGACATTGGCAGTGAATATGGAATAAAGCTTATTTCTTTTTAACAATACTGCTATCAAAGCAAGTACAGCCGTCCAATCAATTTAAAGAAGTTGTGTTTAAATATGTCTAACCCGAAGCAAAACAAAAAAACAAAACAAAATTGTGCTCATCATTTTATTCATGAATGCTTTCATCTCTGAATTTCTAATTTCATCACAGAAAACCTCGGAATATGAAAATAAGCAAACCCAAAACATGTGCGACTGTTGTAATTTTCGCTTTGACTTTCCGCCAAATGCCGAAGAGTTACATGCATGCATTACTAGCTCCTGGGCCTCAGAAAATTATCACAAGATAAGCAAAAACGAGAAAGAACATAAACCTCCGTCCACCTTCAAGGAACAGGTGAAGCAATTTCCTGAATCAAAAAAACAAACCCGTCGAACAAAAATTAATGTGTGCTTGTGAGGCCTAGGGCTGAACAATGCCTGGCCTGATAATGCGCTTTTGACAGCGTAAGGGAACCTCGCAGCAGGAGTCATCATCGTCATCATCACGACTGCGGCTTCTGATTCTGCAGCCGGCGCCAGAGATATAATAAGGAAGGAAGGAAGGAGTCGCTCCAGCCGCTCTTTGGATCCCTGATGTCTCAGGTGGAATCCGACTCCTGCTGTTTGTGAGGAGCAAACCTCGTTTGTCATCATCAGCCCTGCGGGGGAAGCTTTGACGTAATAATCAATTAGGGGGGTGGGGGGTGTCTTCAGGGTACACATCGTTATCATTCTCTCCGGATGATGTTAACTGGTGTGTCTGGTCTGGGTTCTGTCCCTGCGTCTGTTTCCTTGTGGGACTTTCTGTCGGTCCGTCTGTCTTTTGTCTTGTGTCGTTCTGCTCCTGTCTCCCCGTTGTTCTGGTGTCCCTGTCTTTTCTCTCTCCGTTCCCTTTGTGTCTGTCTGTCGGTATTTCTCTCTCTCTCTCTCTCTCTCTCTCTCTCCCTCTCTCTCTCTCTCACTCTCTCTCTCTCTCTCTCCTCTCTCTCCTCTCTCTCTCTCTCTTCTCTCATCTCTCTCTCTCTCTCTCTCTGTATATATATATATATATAATATATATATATATATATATATATATATATATATATATATATCACTATTCATTTGTCTATCTACCCATCTCTCCGTCTATCCATCTCTCTATCTATCTGTCTGCCTGTCCATCTATCCATCTGTCTGCATCCAAATGTTTCCTTACGTGTATGTGTGTCCTGTGCGTTATTGCGTGTGAAGATCTATAAGTGCAGTGTCAATGAGCATATGCATGCATTGCGCTTTTTATCAGAGAAGATCATTTCCTGCTGATTCTTTGCCAAAATGATTTTGTAAACCTGTGATCTTTACACAGCACAAAATAACAGAGCCTTCAACGCATACCCATTTTCTTCAAAATGTCCCTGAGAAGGCAACCATAAATATGGCAAGCACAGATAGAAAACTCTTTGTCTTGTCTCTTGTCTGTATGCGTGTGTGTGTGCGTGCGCGCGTGCGAACTGACGTGCAAGTCAGGAGTGTGCATCATTGTCAGTTTTATTATCATTTTTTTGTTCCAACATTTATTCTAAAATTATTCTAACGCTTAGCAAACAGAAATCACTTTGCAAAATTGCGTGAAATTTCTGTCCTCTGCAAACAATAGATCCCTGGTTTACTTAATCTAAAGAGACGAATTTGAACTAAAAGGCTGAAAACAAGAAAAACCAACAAAAATACACAAAAAGGAAACGAAATATATAAAAAAAGGTGTCTACGCGAAATAAAAACGAGTGTAAAAAATATTTCATTTCAGTATTTACATTGGCAAAATTGATTATTTCTTTCTCCCCTTTTCCTCTCTTAGAGAAGGCGAAAATATACGAATGGAGACTAGGGAATTTTGAGAGAAAAAATGCCCGAACACCTCCCCCCCCCCCCCTCTCTCTCTCTCTCTCTCTCTCCCTCTCTCTCTCTCTAGTAATGATGGTTATGTTGATATACATGTGCAGCTGCTGTTATGGATAATGAAGGTACTAATGGCGATGATGATGTAGATGCTGAAGGTGAGTATGGGGATGATGATAACTAGAAGACATCGAGTGTGCTTCTGCATGCTTGCAGAATTGGAAATGCGAAATGGAAACAACTTTTCTGCCATGTTATCTACCTACCCCCTGCCCCAAACATGTTTTGTATAGTAGCCTAAGGCCGAAGTACAATAACACTTTCAGTGTTCAGTCCATCTCGTCTCCTCTCAGCTCAACTGCAGTCTCTCTCCACCTCTCATCACTCTCTCCATCCTCTCCTCTTCTCATCCTCTCATGCTCTCACTCTTCTCTCCGATCTCATCTACATCTCTCCATCACTCTCAATCGACTCCTCTCCTACTCTGCTCTCTCATCTACATCTTCATCTCTTCACTCACTCTCTCTCTCTCTCTCGTACTTGACTTACACAAAAAAACCAGCCTTGAGACAACGTTGTCCAGTCTTGACCAGAAAACATTATTAGCTTCTTTTGAAAACCTCGTGGTCGTTTCTATCTGGCGCTTTCGCTTGCCTTATAATGGCACTGTGGCCGCTGCGTTGTTCTCTGCGGTAATTGCATTAACTTTCGGCTCAAGGGGGCACGAAGGAAAACCCATCGCCCAAATTGACAATCTCAGCACAATCGCATTTTCAATCTCTAGTTTAAATTCAATCTGAGTGCATGTGGCCTCTAACAATCTGCCTTCTTTCTCACTTTGGAATGTCGTTCTCTGGCACATTGACGGAGAGATCAGTTGCAGTTGTTCAAGAAGTTTGATATGATTTTCAACAAAACGTATAACCAGTCGCTGAAGTTATACATTGTTATACACACACACTCACTCATATCTCCTTTTTCTTTCTTGAGCGGTTTATGAAATCCACTACCGGCTTGCTAGGCCCGTCGCAGCTTCACCAGAGCCCCGTTTGCCAGCATAGCTGTTACCACCTCCCACGACGAGGACGAGGGGTTGGACTTTAGGAGGATGGAGAAGAGCTAAGTGAAAAGTGCAAAACCTCCACAAGAGAGTTCTACAAGAGTGTGAAAGCAATGAGAATGCGAGACGAACCCTTTGACCCCACCGCTGTAATCAACGATGCAAAAGGACAAGGCCTGAACGAGGAAGAAGAGATAGTGAAAAGATGGAAAGAGTATTCAAGAAACTGCTCAACCCTGCAGGACAACGGCACAGAACACCCATCCAGTTCACCCCCAACACCCAACCACTCAGAACCTACCATCTTGGAGAGTGAAGTCAAAGAGCAGTGAAGACCAAGCCCTAAAGGGAAAGCACAGTGACATGGCATAACAACTGAAGCATCCATGCATGTGGGGAACGAGGTATAATGTGGCTCACCACCATCTTCAAAAAACTTGGGAGAGGAAAAGTACCAGAGGACTGGCAGAATGCATAGTAGTCGCAATTTGGAAGAAGAAGGGCATGCAAGAAAGACTGCAGAACTACAGAGGCAATATCATCCTCAGCCATGTAGGGAAAATGTATGCAAAGATCCTAGACCAGCGCACTAGAACAAAAACGGAACATCTCCTTAGTGACGCTCAGTTTGGATTCAGGAAAGGAGAGGGTGCACAGATGCAATCTTTGCTCTCAGACAGCTGTGGAGAAGCGATCGAACACAACCGAGATCCCCCTATCTTGTAATCAAGGAAGGCTTTTGACCGGTAAACAGAGACAAGTTGTGGAAGGTGCTGGAGCAGTATGGCGTGAAGGGGAGCTGCTGGACAACATCCGAGCTATCTATGCAACAGCAAGAGCGCAGTCCGCACGACCAGTGGAACATCTGACTGGTTCCCAGTTACATCCGGGGTGAGACAGGGCTGTTGCCTCTCCCCTCTGCTCTTTCATTTACATGGACCAGATTGCAAAGGAGGCCAACCCAGATCCTGAGGCACTCAACGAACTCATGTTTGCTGATGACCAGGCAATAATACACAGCAAGAAGGAACAGCTCCAGGAGCACACAGATCAACTCAACAGCACCTGCCAGGCCTATGACATGAAAATCAGTGTCAGTAAGACCGAGGTCATGATAGTCAGCAGGAGACCACACACTCTGGACATCAATATCAATGGATCCCAGTTAAATCAAGTCAGCGAATTTAAATATCTGGGCAGTGTATTTGCAGAGAACGGAAGATTAGACCGTGAAATTGAGACAAGATGTCAGAAGACTAATGCGGTCAGCTACCAGCTCGCCCCTCTCCTGAAACATCCCAGCATCCCCATGGACACAAAGGCAAAACTGATTAACACCATCTTCCTGCCAACGCTCACGTACCAGTGTCAGACATGGCCCCTCACAAAGGCCCTCAGACGTAAACTAGTCACGTGTGAAATGAAATGCCTAAGAAGAGCAGTCAACAAGACCCGAAGAGACAAAATCAGAAACGAAGTCATCAGAGACATGGTAGGTGCAACACCAGTCCTACAACACATCGACCAGCAGAGGATCAAGTGGTTCGGACACCTGACACGATGCCTCACAACCAGCCAGCTCTTCGGGCCTACAACACCCGGCACTCAGGATGGAAAGCCAAAGGACGACCAAGAAGAAGATGGAGTGATTCCGTGGCCGACACCCTAAAAGCCCACGGCATGTCCCTCCTCCAGGCTACACGCCTCGCTGCCGACAGACAGCTATATCTCCCCGCGACACCTCCGAGTATAAGCGGAAGACAAAAGTAAAGTAAGTACTCACTCATATATATATATATTATATATATATATATATATATATATATATATATATATATATATATATCAGTAGAGAGATATTTATATATATGTATGTATATGCACACAGAGAGAAAGACGGGGTGTGTATATATGTGACTGCTGGTGTGTCTTTATCACCAAGTGGTGAACGTATACTTCACAGTCACCTATTCTTAGCATAGTAGACCGCCGGGGTACCACTGAAGATTTTGCAACCAGCTTCCTCCACTCCTCATGGTTCTCGGCTTTTTGTAGCAAGTCGTTCCGGGTTCCCCTCAAGGCCAGTCCACTCTCTGATGTTGTCTTCCCATCGTTTTCTCTGTCTGCCTCTTCGTCCCCCTCCTTGTACTGTTCCCTGGAGGACAGATCGCATACTAAAACAAAGCAAAAATAGTTTTGCCTAATGAAAAGAAAGCAAAGCTTTAATATATAAGTAGATGTCCTAGTTTAGCTTTGAGATGATAGTTGTTATTGTTATTGTTGCTGGTTTTGTTGTTGTTGGATTGAGCATTGTTTTACTCTAGTATGTCACAATACATTATTAGTATATTAAGCAGTGTGTCTGATTTTTGTTTTGTTTCATTTTCATTGCTGCTGCTGCTGCTGCTACTGTTCTTGTGACTGCTGATACTGTTGCTGATGCTGTTATTATATGTTATTATCTTTTACCGTAAAAGCAGCAGTTTTGTTTCTTCACCTTGTTTTCTAATATTAAAAAAGTCAAGAATATTTTGTTTACAGAACTTTGTGTCAGAGTAGTCATACACATCACGATGGCACTACCATTATGTGATAAAATAAAATTGAGACTGGCCAGTTTTACTCTTTAGTACTTCGCCATTTGTTTTCAGAATTCTGTCCAGATATTTTAGGGGGCGACTGAGTGCTTCACTGTTTTCTTGAAATTTTAACATACCTCTCTCCTCTTTCTGTCTTTTTTCCCAGTTAAAGCAAAGCTTCAAACAACTTCACCGTCTCTGCTTTACTTTACTTTTTCCTTCCGCTTGTACTCTGTGGCGTCGCGGGGAGATATAACTGTCTGTCTGCTGCAAGGCGGGTAGCTTGGAGGAGGGACAATCCATGGACTTTCAGTGTTTCTGCCACGGAATCACTCCAGCGTTGCCTGGGTCTACCTCTGGCCCTCGTGCCAGAGTACCTCAAGTTGTAAGCACGCAAGGCTGGCTGGTTTGGCGGCATCCGTGTGAGGTGCCCGAACCACTTGGTTCGCTGTTGTTCAGTATGGTGTAGGACGGGTGTGGCTCCTACCATGTCTCTGATCACCTCGTTTCTTATCTTGTCTCTCCTGGTCTTGTTGACGGCTTTCCTCAAGCACTTCATCTCTCACGTTACCAGTTTCTGCTCCGTCTCTGCATCTGAGCATATTCGATCACTCTCACAAACACAACCTTAAAGTTTTCCGATTTGCGCTCTCTCTCTCTCTCTCTCTCTCTCTCTCTCTCTCTCTCTCTCTCTCTCTCTCTCTCCCCTCTCTCTCTCTCTCTCCCTCTTCCTCTCTCTCTCTCTCTCCCTCTCCCTCTCCCTCCCCTCTCTCTCTCGATCTCTCTGGACCACTGCTGGGCTGGCGGGGGCCCCAACTTGATCACTCAAGGCGTTGAAACTCCGCTCCCTCACCTCCACTTTGAAAAATTACAACCGCACCATGCCGTCTCCTGGGGCATTCACGACCAGGCAGGAGGTCGTCGACCGCTGAGGAGGAGGAGGAGGAGGAGGAGGAGGAAGAAATGAGGCACATGGCATCTTTTTCCATTAGCTCCTGCTGTTAGTTGTTCCCTTCACACCGTCTCAGAGCCAAAGGCTTGGTCTCTTTTTTTGGGGGGATGGGTGTTGTAGCAACAAGGCATAGACAACTTCAAACAAGTTTCGAATGTTTTCATGCGTAAGAATTTTTTGGTATGTGTGTGTGTGTGTGTTGTTGTTTTTTGTTGCCTTTGATCAACGTGAAGCGAGGGGATATGTATCTCTCTGGCCGCTCTGTCGTTAAATCGGTTTACTGTTCAAAAAGTGCTTTTTGAATAAAAACAAAAAATGTTCTATGCTGTGTAATGGTCCTGAAATAAGATCATATTGATCGTCGGCTTTTTTTTCTTCTTTTTTTTTTTTTTTTTTTTCGGGGGGGGGGGGGGGGGGGGTATTCCAGAACAATGTGGAATAATATTCTCCACGAAGATTATTTTGGAATTCCTGATTAAGGAAAGTAAAAACTTTAAAATCTTGGAGTTTTGGGCTGTTGTTTTTTTTTGTTGAATTGAAAGTTTGATTGTTGCTTGTGTCAAAATTGAGGTCGAGCTGGCAAAAACAGAGAAATTTTGAATTGAAATGAACAAGGGGACAGGCTCTCTCTCTCTCTCTCTCTCTCTCTCTCTCTCTCTCTCTCTCTCTCTCTCTCTCTCTCTCATCTCTATCTCTCTCTCTCTCTATCTCTCTCTCTCTCTCACTCAGGGAGACGGGATAGCCTAGTGGTTAGAACATTGCGCTCGCTATCTGACGACCCGGGTTAGATTCCCTTTCAGGGGGATATTTTTCCCTGGAGTTAACATCAGTGCCGACTCCACTCTCCCCAGAAGTTCGATGAGACTATAAACCGAGGCCCCGTGTGCGAAAGCACGCAGAACATCTTGTGCACGTGTTAAACCCTGTTCCGCTTTTCGTAAGAATAGGCCATTGTGTGCCGGTGGGAACAGATGACAGAATTTACAAAACCGCATTAACACAGGGACTGGATGTAAAAAAACACACAAGTGCTTATTCCATTACCCTCGATATAAGAGAAAAGAATAAAATAAATATCTCTCTCTCGTAGATCATGAAGAGGCTTAGAGACAGAATGTCTTCACGAAAAGTAGCTGTGGTCATTTAGAACACATAATGTGGTCATTAAGTCGACTGTTTTTGGTTTGTTTTGTTTTGGTTTTTTTGAGGTGAGTGCATGGTTGAGGGTGTGGTTTTTTTGGTTGATTTTCTGTTGTTTTGTTTTGGAATTTTTTTGTTGGGGTTTTGGGGTTGTTGTTTTTTGTATGTGTGTGTGTGTGGGGGGGGGGTGTATTCCGCGGATAGAGCTCCACAATTCACCAACGATGAAATTTTGCGTATTCGACCGTTTTTGCCTACCATAAATACACATACATATAGTTATACATACATGCATACATACATACATACATACATACATGCATACATACATACATACATACATACATACATACATACATACATACATACAGGTATACATGCATACATACATACACACATACATACATACATACATACATACATACATACATACATACATACATACATACATACATACATACATACATACATACATACATACATACATACATACATACATGCATACATAAATACATACATACATAAATACATACATACATACATACATACATACATACTTACATACATACATACATACATACATACATACATACATACATACATACATACATACATACACACATACATGCAAACATACAGAAATACATACATACAGAAATACATACATACAGAAATACATACATACATGCAAACATACACACATGCATACATGCAAACATACATACAGAAATACATACATACATACATACATACATACATACATACATACATACATACATACATACATACATACATACATACATACATACATACATACATGTATGTTTGTCCGTCGTGTTCGACGATGACCAAAACAGCAGAGGAGGCAGCTGCTGTTTCGGAAATTGGGCAGGAATTTGGTTTTAGTGGAGATGCCTTGCCTACAGTACATCCCCACTCTCTTGGCCAAGTGGGCATAAGGACAGTCAGCGTTGGAGATGTTCTCCAAAGGCCAACCAGCCCCCAGGGCTGCAGCACATAAGGACTGTGCGAGTCAAGCCTCCTAGTCAGAGAGTCATAGTCGATCCCTAAAGACTACGCTGTAAAGTGGAATTCCATGAGTGGGAAAGCCAATGATCATACAGCCTCTCACTTTGCTGTTGCCCCCAGCGTCAATGGTTTAATCAAGAACTGTGATAAAGCCCAGGCGCTGACGGCACGTACATACATACATAAATGCATACACACATACATACATACATACATGCAAACATACATACATACATACATACATACATACATACATACATACATACATACATACATACATACATACATACATGCAAACATACATACATACATACATACATACATACATACATACATACATACATACATACATACATACATACATACATACATACATACATACATCCATTCCCACTTCGGAGATGGGTAAATGCATTGATATGATTTGTGCTATATCTCATGGGTAACATTGCGTTGGTCTTTGTTGTGTTGTTTTGCTCTCGTGTCTTATTTTACGGTGTGGTTAATATTATATATATATATTGCGCGCGCGCCGGCTTGTGTGTTTGTGTATGTGTTGTGTTGTGTTTTGTTGTGTATGTATATATGAGTGAGTGAGTGAGTGAGTGAGTGAGTGAGTGAGTGGTGTGTGTGTGTGTGTGTGTGTGTGTGTGTGTGTGTGTGTGTGTGTGTGTGTGTGTGTGTTGTGTGTGTGTGTGTGTGTGTGTGTGTGCGTGCCTACGTGCGTGCGTGCGTGTGCGTGTGTATGTATACACAACATAAACATACAGAGGTTTTTGGTATCTCTCTGTGTTAAGGACGAAATGAGCTGTCTTCTCTTGCTCGTGGCAGGTCATGCAGTCTCTCTCTGTCAACGCTCTTCACCCATTCGTTGTGCAAACCCAGTCGCTGTACGGTGGACCGCCGGACCACGGTCCTGGTGCAGAGTCCCCTTTAATTAAACATCAGCTGGCTGTCCGAGTACTCAGTTCGGGGTTTCACTTCGTCTGGAACTCTACATCCTAGACAGTTTTATTCTTTGAAAATAAAAATCTTGCAATGTGGGTAGGGATAGAGGGAAAGTGGCTGTAAGAATCAGAGCGAATCTTTTAAAATCTGTCATCGGCTGCTTTTGATATGGTCTCTGTGTCAGTCTATCTGTCTGTCTGTCTGTCTCTTTCTCTGCCTGTCTGTCTGTCTCTCTATCTGTCTCTGTCTCTCTCTGTCTGTCTATCTCTCCATCTGTCTCTGTCTCTCTATCTGTCTCTGTCTCTCTCTGTCTGTCTATCTGTCTGTCAGTCTCTCTCTCTCTCTCTTTCTCTCTCTCAATATGTGGCAATACCCTCGCAAGCAACATTTAGAGAGGACAATAATTGGTTATTGCAGGGGAAAAACGACATCTCGCTTCTCAATATTATAACATTCACAAACTGTCGAGACGTCCACCATGCTGTCATACCCATTATCATCGAGCCATTCTCAGCATGGAAAGAAAGAAAGAAGGAAGGAAGGAAGCGGAGAATTGGACAGACAACAGCAACAGCACAAGAAAGAAATCTCGAGGGGTTAGGATTGTCAGTTGGCGGCCGGCGGCCACAAGATGTATCACTTAATACTCCTTCAATATCAGCAGCAGCAGCAGCAGCAACAGCAGCAGTATTAGCAGCAGCAACTAGCAGCTAGCACTAGCACTAGCAGCAGTTGGAACAGTGGCAGCAGCAGCGAAGAAATTGCGGTAGTGTTGGTGGGGGATGGTGAGGATGATAGTGGTAGTAATCTGTGCAGCTCCTGCTGTTCATGTTTCATGTTATTAGCAAATTGATTTATTCACAAGAACGTGTTAATGTTTCGTTGAAATAAATTCCTTTAAAATAGCGTATTATTGGCAGACAAATTTCATTCAGAACTCTGATAAGAGCACCGACGCTTCATAGCCCAACTGAAATGTGATTGAAGAGAGATAGGCAGATGGTTATTCGTGCCTTTGGTTTTAAAGCACTCCATCTTTACGTCGCTTTCGACAGGGATATGAACAGTAATATACCAATAATGAGGATACAGACAGAAAAACAGGCAAACAGACGGACAGTCACAGAGGGCCTCAAGGCAAACAGTATCAGAGTACTTATAAGAAAGACCGAGCAAAACTATCAATTCCAACAATGTCAGTATCAATCACAGAATCATTGTAACCCTCTCACACTCACCCTGCCCTTTCCACACCCTGCATGAACGCACATGCAACAAGTTATTCCTGAGAGAGAAAAACCTCAGCCTGTAAAATAACACAGAAGTAGATTTCTGACTTCAGTGGAAAAAACGCGAACTAAAGTGGTGCGGGCACGTCACACGAGCATCTGGACTGGCCAAGACTGTCTTACAGGGAACAACAGTACAAGGATGGAGACGAAGAGGCAGACAGAGAAAACGATGGGAAGACATCATCAGAGAGCGGAATGGCCTTGAGTGGAACGATTTGCTACGGAGGGCAGAGGACAGCGGGGAGTGGAGGAAGCTGGTTGCAAAATCTTCATTGGTGGGCCCACGGGACTAGGGGATAGGTGAAGGTGAAGGAAGAGTTTCTGGAAAGACACTAGTGGTATTTGTTAGACGGGAAAAATGGCTGCTTTGTCACTTATCGAAGAGGCAAATGTTGTTCTTGATGATGATCACAATGATGATGGTGATGATGACGATAATGATGATGACGACGACGACCATCACCACGATGATGACGACGACGACGACCATCACCACGATGATGACGACGACGACGACGATGATGATGATGGTGGTGATGATGATGATGATGATGACGATGATGATGATGATGATGATGATGATGATGATGATGATATTTTTCGTGCTGTCGTTAAATCGCCTGAACAAACCACTCTGGTACGTTGAGGAGGCATTCAGTAGTAAATTTATTCCAGAAACTTTTACCCAGCTTCTGCATACTACAAACCGTTTCCAAAAACGTGACACATCTGGATACCAAATCCCTCTGGATCCCTCCCATTTCCATAAGATGCTCGCTTTCTTTCCTGATACCTATGAAACCTCCTTTGTAGGACGACGCACAAGTTGCTTCTCCACCAAAAAGCAGCCATCTGATCCAATCTCTTTGACGTTCCTATGAGAACTTTGTCAACTGTCAGTCGTCATTTGGTTGTCTGTGGAAGGATCAGGTCGATTTAGGTTGGGGTTTTTAAAGGACCTTCTCTCTCTCTCTCTCCCCTCTCTCTCTCTCTCTCTCTCTCTCTCTCTCTCTCTCTCTCTCTCTCTCTCTCTCTCTCTCTCTCTCTCTCTCTCTCTCTCTCTCTCTCTCTCTCTCTCTCTCTATCTATCTATCTATCTATCTATCTATCTGGGGACGGGATAGCCTAATGGTAAGAACATTGCGCTCGCAATCCGACGACCCGGGTTCGATTCCCGTTGAAGGGGATATTTTCCTCTGGAGTTAACATCTGTGCAGACTCCATTCTCCCCAACAGTCTTTCGGATGAGGCTATAAACCGAGGCCCCGTGTGCGAACGCACGCAGAACATCTTGCGCACACGTTAAATCCTGTTCCGCTTTTCGTAAGGGTAGGCCATTGTGTGCCGGTGGGAACGGATGACAAAATTTACAAAACCGCGTACACACAGGGACTGGATGTAAAAAGCACATAAGTGCTTATTCCACTATCCTCGATATAAGAGAAAAGAATAAATCTCTCTCTTTCACTCTCTCTCTCTCAGACACACCCTCTCTCTCTCTCACTCTCTCTCCACCCTCTCTCTCCAACTACATCCAACACTCTCTCTTCTCTCTCTTCTCATCACACCCACACACACTCTCTCTCTCTCACCACTCTCTCTCACACGCCTCTCTTCTCTATCTCTCTCATCTTCTTCTTCTTTCTGCTTTAACTCTTCTGTCTTCTCTCTCTCTCTCTCTCTCTTTCTTCTCTTCCTCTCTCTTCTATCTATCTTCTTTCTATCTCTTCTATCTGCTTACTCTGCTCTGTCTGTCTCTCTCTCTTCTTTTT
>CM054140.1:37413746-37423746 GCA_028751875.1 Rapana venosa
CTGTTTGAATCGAAGGTTTGGAGGTAATGCTCCTGTCTGGAGTTGAAGAGAAGTCGAAGATTCCGGCCTCGTCTCAACCCCCAACTTTTCTCCCCCCATCCTTCGGACCTTGCGTGCTGGTATGGGTGGGTGCTTGGCTTCTTCTTGTTCTTTTTCTTCATCCTCATCTTCTTATCTTCTTCTTCTTCTTCTAACGCTCAAACAGCTACTATTGTTGTCTGTCGTGATCACCTTCTTCTTCCTGAACAAAAACCTGCAACAATATACGCTGCATTTTTAATATTCTGACAATGTTATGCGAAACTGAAAGCGGTCATTTTTGTCTTCCTTGTTGAACGCTCAGACAGCAACTACTGCTGTCTGTCATATGACCGAAAATGAATTGTGTTGCCGTTAAGTGCCTTACAAGTCGGGCCTAGCGGATCTGACTTGGGCGTGGGGATAGAATAAATTATTGTTCTCTTTAAGTCTTTTTTGGGGGGAAAAGGCAGGAGAATGGACCAAGAAGGCAGAAAATAAACAAAATGGAGGTGGCGGAAAGAAAAGGAACAAGGCAGAAACAAAGAAAGGGATGGAAAAGATGAATTCCTAGCACACAATTTCAAGAAGGCTATTCATACTGACAAACCCCGGCATTCCCATAAGGGAAGATGCCGGTCTTACGGATGAGACAACGATTCGAGTTCCTGTTGTTCGCAACATACATTTTAGTGCACGTAAAAGAATGGCAACAAAAAAGTTGTCTTTGGCAACGTTCTGTTAAAGTATTGACCACTCTTGTATAGAAAAAACCCCACATGCTGATAGAAAATTTCTTTCTCTTTTTTTGGGGGGGAAAGAAAAAGGTAGTGCTGCTCTTGTGCTTCGCGCTCTCCCCCCAAAAGGAGAACCCCAAATGTAGAAGCAGAAAATAACAATAATCATCACAGCTGGCGCCATCAACACGGCATAGGACTGTTTTCCATATAGGCCAACCAATGAAAGATGCCAGGACACTCACTGGCTGTTGGCTTTTGACGTCGTGATAAAGAGTCAAGTACCCGAGTAGATCGATGGTAATGACTTCTTCTTTAGCTATTGATCAGGACTGGTGTGTTGGACTATGCGCCTTTTTTCCCCGAGTCTGATGTGGTCTCGGCAGTCGGTTGGGGCTTTGAGCGATGATGGCGATAACCATGGCGATGGATTCTTTCCGAGAAGAATAGACTGAATGTCTCTACACAGAATAATAGACCGCGAGTGAGTAGTAGAATGCAGTACAATACAGTACAATCCAACACAATACAGCATCGCGCAGAAGAGTCTACCTTCGACGGGTCAATACAATACAATACAATACAATACAATGAATGTCAGATAGAACAGTGTACGGTGAAGGCACTATAGAATGCACTATATTACAAATATCAATCGATACAATACGGTACAGCGCAATACAATGCAATGCAGTACGATACGTCACAGGACAATGCAATTCAAAGCGATGGAGGAAAGAAGGTATGAAGGAAGACAGAAACAAGATAGATACATTGAAAGAAAGAAAGAAATGACAGAAGGAAGAGAGAAAGAAAGTAAGAAAGAGAGAGAGAGAAGAGAAGAAAGAAAGGAAGGAAGAAAAGAAAGAAACAAGATAGATACATTGAAAGAAAGGAAGAGAGAAAGAAAGAAATAAAAGGAGAGAGAAGAGAGAGAGAGAGAGAGAGAGGAGAGAGAGAGAGGAGAGAGAGAGAGAGAGAGAGAGAGAGAGAGAGAGAGAGAGAGAGAGAAGGAAGGAAGGAGAGAAGAAGGAAGGAAGGAAGAAGAAAAAGAAAAAAAGACGAAGGAAGAGAGAGAGAGAAAGAAAGAAAGAAAGGAAGGAAGGAAGGAAGGGAGGGAGAGACGAAGGAAGGGAGGGGGGGGGGACGAAGGAAAGAAGGAAGGAAGGAAGGAAGAAAGAAAGAAAGAAAGAAAGAAAGAGAGAAAGAGTGCTGAATGGACAGTGAGGCATGAATCCCATCTAATAAGGATTGATCTTGCTAATGTGAAATCAGTGGGTTGGAGAGGAGTAGGGGGAGGTGGTAGGAGGGGGGACAGGGGGAGGGGGGGGGGAGAGGAAGCTGAAGGTGAATGGTTCACAGCCGTGCCTTGACACACAGTAATGATTTGTTGACAGCTGTTTCTGGAGCCATGATTCTCTGTCTGTCTGCTTGTCTGGCTGTTTGTTTGTCTGACTGTCTGTCTGTCTTCTCTCTCTCTCTCTCTCTCTCTCTCTCTCTCTCTCTCTCTCTCTCTCTCTCTCTCTCTCTCTTTATTCTTTACCTATTATTCTTTATTCTTTTAATTTCGAGGATAATTGAAGAAGCACTCGTGTGCTTTTTTCATCTAGTCCCCCTGTGTATGCAGTTTTGTCAATTTTGTCATCCATTCCCACAGGCACACAATGGCCGACTCTCCCGAAAATCGGAACGGGTTATTACGTGTGCGCAAGATGTTCTGCGTGCGTTCGCACACGGGACCTCGGTTTATAGCCTCATCCGAAGGACTTTTGGGGAGAGTGGAATTGGCACTGATGTTAACTCCAGAGGAAAAAAATCCTCTTGAACGGGAATCGAACCTGGGTCAGCAGATCACGAGTGCATCACTCTGACCACCAGGCTATCCCGTCCCCCTCTCACACATACACACACACATACACACATACCATACACGCACACACATTTTATTGTGGTTGTTGATGACATTGGTTTTAGATGGATAAAAATAAAATTTCACACACAACGCACACACTCTCGCTCTCTCTTACTATCTCTCTCCCTGTCTCTGTCTCTCCCTCTCTCTCTCCTCTCTCTCTCTCTCTCTCTCTCCCCCCCTCTCTCTCTCTCTCTCTCTCTCTCTCTCTCTCTCTCTCTCTCTCTCTCTCTCTCTCTCTCTCTCTCTCTTCTTCTCTTTCTCTCTCTCTCTCCAATATTGCCAGACTCGTAATCTCAGACACTCTTTAGTAAAGTGGACATTTCTAAAATCCTGTAATAACAAGTTGCTAGCCTCCCTCCGTGTTATCATGGGAGAGGGTTTTTTGCTGATGTTGTTGCTGCCGCTGATGTTGTTGTTGATGCTGTTTTTTATATGTGGGGGTATCAACTTTCCATCAATATTTTATGGGCTACGACGTGTGTTCTTCTTGTTAGCTTTTCTGGCATTCCACGCATGAATAAATCTTGTGTAACATCGATAAAATTGCAGAACTAACAGTTAACAGCACTGAGGAGGCATGTTAGATGTGATAGAGAAAACAAATCCATGCTTAGCAAATATGTAATGTGTTGTATAACCCTTTGTGGGGACGGGATAGCTAAGTGGTCGCAGCACTCGCTCCCCCCCCCCCCCCCCCCCCCCCCAGCCAAGTTAAGCGGCGTCGAGCGTGGTTGCCACTTGGATGGGTGACCGTTCGCGCGCCTGGGTTTCAGTACAGTCCCCCAATTCACCCAGCTGGAAATGGGTACCTGCCTCTGTAGGGTCAGGGAAGGTAAAGCAGCGAGGGAGAGGAGGTGAGCGCCGCCCTAAATATGCTGGCCCGTAGAGAATTTGAGTTCTCTGACGCCTCGCTCCCCTACGACCTTATAGGTTTGGGACGCCTTTACCTTTTACCTATAACCTTTTGTCAGGCATCTGCATTTCAAGTTAGTAAGGCAAACCTGCAGCAGTGGTCTTTTGCCCCCTTAGATTTACATTGATATGCATTTCTCTGCTTGGATTCTTTTTTCGTTCTCGGCTGGAGCTCTGAGGTTCGCCAGTGGTGGGATGTTCCATATGTGGCAGTGTTCACCCACCCTTAAGGCAGCCACAATCCGACTTCGAGGATGGTGTCCAAACAGTGTGTGTGTGTGTGTGTGTGTGTGTGTGTGTGTGTGTGTGTGTGTGTGTGTGTGTGTGTGTGTGTGTGTGTGTGTGTGTGTGTGTGTGGTGTGTGTGTGTGCGGCGTGTCTGTGTGTGTGTGTGTATGTATGTGTGTGTGTGCGGTTTTCTTCTTTTGTTTTCTTTTGTCATCAGTACCTACCACCACGAAATGGCCGATTGTTCCGAAAGGCGGAACGGGTTTTTAACGGTTCCGCAAGATATTCTGCGTTGCGTTCGAACACGGAGCCTCGATTTATAGTCTCATCCGAATGACTACTAGCATTAGCATAAAGTAGACTTTCTTTGTGTACACAAGTTGTAATAAAGATGAACACTTAAGGGCGAATGGATAGAAGGACTCCTGTCCCGTTGCTCCGTGAGGTCGCAGGTTCAAACCTCGGCAGCGGCGTCTGGTGAATTAAGGGTGGGGAATTTTTACCTTCTCTCGGGTCAGCTTTAAGTGCAGAATTGCCAGTGTTTGATTTTCTTTGTGCATGTATACAAACAGAGGATCAAATGTGCACGTTTGAGATCCTGTCCTTCACGTCAGCGTTGCTGTAGGTTGTGGAAACAAATATATACCCAGCATGCATCCTGTATTAGAGAGAGGTGGGCTCTGCCAGTGTTATATACCTAAAACGGCATGGTTTGAAAAATGCAGAGCCGTGACCCCTACAACTCCTAGAGAAATAGAGAAAGACAGACAGACAGACAGAGACACAGACAAGACAGACAGAGAATACACAGAAGGGAAACTGTAAACAAGAGGCCAGGTGACTGATTAGGCAGTGTAATAAATTTCCTCCATAACTCTTCGCCTTTGTGTAACGTAAACTCCCCTATCCGTGACCTCTTATCTGGAGACAAGGTGGCCTTTTTTACGTCCTGGGTTAAAGACTGTCACAACGCAGGACAGCTTCAAGATAAATGTTGAAAGGAGATGAGCGCTGCGGAAGAAAATGAGGCTCGTTTATCACGCAAGAACTACATTCAATTTGACAAGCGAGTTATGGACAGAGGAGTGGGGGTAGGGGTGGCTGCAAAGGTGATTGGGTCATTACTTCACTTTAATTAGCTCGGGATCGATATTCGAGATACCCGTTGACACCAAAATGACTAGTCTGGCTTCCTTGGCGCAAAATGATCCCGACAGTGTTATTTCCGCAACAGGATGATGATGAGGATGATAGCTTCATTGCCACCATGATAAGGACGGTTATGGCTTCATGTAACAAAAATTATAATTAACAGTTTTAGGGACACAAATTATCGTTAAAAGTTTTACGATGACTCAGATTGTTGATTACAGGTTTGTGATGTAAAATCATTATTATAGTGTTTTTTATCAATAAAATTGCTATAGCATCGTCTTAACTAAGAATGATGATGACAGTTTCACATTGCTATTGCAACCAATAAGCTAGAGCAATAGCTTTTGTCTTGAGGAAAGGAACCAGTACTTGCTAGGATTTTGACACTTTAAAACTGAACTTGTTATTTTCATTTGCTGATGTTCGATATCCTTACCATTTGTATTTGTTTTTGTATACCACTTAAAGTCACGGTAGATTTCCCTGCGTGAAATTCAGGCTGCTCTCTCCGGGGAGAAATCGTTGCCACCAGAGCAGCGCAACCCCATTTTTTTTTCTTTTTTATGTCAGCATGTGTAATGTTTTCCGATCAGAGTGGCTTTTTTGTACAGCATATTGCCTGGGACAACTCTCTTGTTGCCGTGGGTTCTTTTACTTGCGCTAAATGCGTGCTGCACGCGGGACTTCGGAATATCGTCTCATCCGAAAGACTAGCACCCAGACCACCGGGGAAAAGTTTCAGGCACAAGTGGGACTCGAACCTGGACATTTAGCTTTCTAGGCACATATCCCTTCTTCATAACGACAACAACAAGAAGAGTGTGGCTTTGCATTGACGCGCAAGCAAGAACGTAGCCACTTTCCCCTTGACTTAAACAAGATAACGGCTGTTCTAGTGAATTTATTTTGTTGACAGCTGCTTGTCTCGTTTTCTTGAAAGCCAAGGTGACATTCATTCCAACTTTTCTCCCTGTGCAATTCTGTGCCAGCAAGTGGGTGGGCGAATCTTAGAATTTGACCCCGCGGTCCTTTTCCTCAAGACACAAAGACTCCGCGCGATCATAAAAGTTATATGGGGGACTGTCTTCTTAATTGAAGCGATTTTTATCCCCCCGAGCAATCAAATAAATTACATGTTGAAATTCCTTTGTGAGAAACTGACCTTGACCAAAGTCAAAAAGGAGGGTTGTCTTTCGTTCCTATACAGCCTTGACATTAACCACGTTTTCTGACAAAGAAAGGCAACTCATGAATCATGGATAAGCTTTTAAATCCTAGCCATATGTTTGCATTCTTTTTTTTTTAAAAGCCCACCCTGGAACGTCTGGTATGCAGATTTAATTAATCGTTTTGCATATATTGGACTACATGGCTTGATGGCTACTGTGGTTTGGCTGATTAAATGTTGGACCTGTTTAACGGGGTACAATTTCGTGTTGTAGCCAGATGGTTACAGATGGTATCCCTCTCTGAAATGATGAATGGGAAGTGTTGAAAGCTGCCGTTCCATTTCTTTGAGAGGAGAACTAGTGGGAAATCTTGGCTCAGGTAAACAACGGACGGGGGGGGGGGGGG
This sequence comes from Rapana venosa, assembly GCA_028751875.1. Taxonomy (NCBI): domain Eukaryota; kingdom Metazoa; phylum Mollusca; class Gastropoda; order Neogastropoda; family Muricidae; genus Rapana; species Rapana venosa. Next base: position 37,420,286 of record CM054140.1, read on the forward strand.
GCAAATTATTTTGGTGAATATCAACTCTCTGAAAATAGAGGAAGGTACTGGGCGTTGAGCGTTCGTTTCGAAACAGTTTTTACTTCAGTTGGACATAGGGGGCTTCTAAGCTGTGATCATACATACATGTCTGAAGTAATAATAATGATGATGGTGATAATAATAATAATAAATAATAATAATAATAATAATAATAATAATAATAATAATGATAATAATGGACATTTCTTAAGCGCTTTCCTTCCCGTTACAGGGGTCGTACAAAACGCTTTACATATTAAAACAAACACAAAGACACAGAAGAAAAAAGCTTGTTTTAAAAACTCCCTCGCAGTCTTTTTTCCCCCAAAGTTGAAATATTTGATAGAGGTAGACTTAGAAAAAATATCAACAAAGCAAAGAAGAAAAAAACCAAAAGGTAGTGAAAAAAACCCGATCTGAAAAAGCTGTTTTCAACCCAGTTTTCACTAATACGTACATCATGAAATGGTTCATGAAAATACTTGTATGCAGACATTCTTTTACACACACACACACACACACACACACACACACACACACACACACACACACACACACACACACACACACACATATTGAAAACACCAGTGTCCTTGTAGGGCCTATTTTTTCAAACCATAAATCTGAAGATGAAAATAAAACAAAGCACTAGGACCCATTGTATACAGTGTAAATGAATGGTATGTACATGTGTATGTAAGTTTGATGAGCTGCTTCAGCATAGGCGTTGTTGAGATGCTCTTTGCCTCTATTGCGGAGCCACTCTAAAATCCATTTTCTGCCATTTGCAAATTACATGCTAAAGCACTTTATTAGCAGAGGAGAAGGTTTTTTGTCTTTCGTTCAAGTGTAAGTGTGTGTGTATGTGTGGTGTTGTGTGTGTGTGTGTGTGTGTGTGTGTGTGTGTGTGTGTGTGTTGTGTGTGTGTGTGTGTGTGTGTGTGTGTGTGTGTGTGTGTGTGTGTGTTGAGTCAGTCAGTCAGTCTGTCAGTCAATAACCGAATACATCTGCTTTAGAAGAAACGTTTCTTGTACTCTCTCTCTCTCTCTCTCTCTCTCTCTCTCTCTCTCTCTCTCTCTCTCTCTCTCTCTCCCCTCTCTCTCTCTCTCTCTCTCTTTCTCTCTCTCTTCTCTCTCTCTCTCTCTCTCTCTCTCTCTCTCTCTCTCTCTCTCTCTCTCTCTCTCTCTCTCTCCCCCTCTCTCTCTCTCTCTCTCCCCCTCTCTCTCTCTCTCTCTCTCTCTCTCTCTCTCTCTCTCTCTCTCTTCTCTCTCTCTCCCTCCTCTCTCTCTCTCTCTCTCCCTCTTTGTGTGTGTGTGTGTGTTGTGTTGTGTGTGTGTGTGTGTGTGTGTGTGTGTGTGTGTGTGTGTGTGTGTGTGTGTAATCTAACTTTAGTTATATTTTCCTTTTCGCTCCTTGGATACAGCTCCTAGGTTTTCCAATGGTGAGATTTTGCGTATGCGACCATCTGCCCTCCATAAGGCAGCGGCATTCCGACATTAGGGATATGGCTTTTTTTTTTATTGTGTTGTCATTTAGTTCTCTTCTCAGCTAAGTGGTCATCTTCAATATGTGTAACTTTCTTCACCCACCTAAAAAATAAAAAAAAACTAATTCTGTTCTAGTGCTGGCAATCTCCTTTTTTCCTCACTCTCTTTGTCTCTTTTTTGCTGTTATCTTCTTTCTTTGTTATTTTTTCCCCCCAGATTACCCTCGTCTTCGTGATTTTTTTTTGTATCAAATTTAGACACTTTCCCCTGTGTGTTTGCCGTGCTCTTATATCCGTGGATTTTATCGACAATAGGATGGGCACAAGATGACCCAATCTGCCAACGTTTCCTACCTTTGTGTGTGTGTGTGTGTGTGTGTGTGTGTGTGTGGTGTGTGTGTGTGTGTGTGTTTGTGTGTGTGTGTGTGTGTGTGCGGGCATGCGCGTGGTTGTGTGTGTGTGCGTGTGTGTGTGCCTCTGTGTGTGTGTGTGCGCCTCTGTGTGTGTGTGTGTGTGTGTGTGTGTGTGTGTGTGTGTGTGTGTGTGTGTGTGTTCTGTGTGTGTTCTGTGTGTTTGTCTACGTGTGGGTGCATTCGTTTCGTTCCCTCTTTAATTTAACGTCTTTTTAGTTTAAGTGATATTTGACGAATGTACATGTGTGCGCGCGTTGCGTGCGTTCGTCAGTGTGTGTGTGTGTGTGTGTGTGTGTGTGTGTGTGTGGTGTGTGTGTGTGTGTGTGTGTGTGGTGTTGTGTGTGTGTGAAATCGTTACCTTTTTTTTTGCATTTCAACTATCGGGGGTATTTTTTCTATCCAATTTTGGGGGGTTACAAATCAAACGAAAGAGCGTTTTTCAGGAGGACATGGAATGATTAGAACAATATGTCACGATTTTTTCTTTTTGTGTCCATTGATCGGATTGAAGTTCGACAGGTTGATATTGTTGATATGGCTAGTTATTTCTTTTGACGTGATGAATGTGGTGACGAGCCTGATGTGGCTATACTTCGGTAGTCGGTTGTGAGGTTGGTTTTTTAATTGATTTTTTAAAGGGGTTTTCCCTCGATTTTGGTCTGTGTCTCTTTGCTTTTCTTCACGTCAAGAGGGTGTGTTCGGTATTGTTCTGAACTGCTTCAAGATGGTTTCCAACCTGAGTGATATGTTGCTATGAATATGTCGAGGAAATAGGGATACATATATTTAATAAAACACCTTCAACAGTCATACTATTAGTAGTAGGAGGAAAACTAGCAATTGTATTTTGAAGCTCCAGTAGTACTGATTGTTTGATTAGTGAAAATGCTATTTTGTTAATGTTATAGTTATCATTATCATTATTGGCGTTGCTGTTGTGCTGTTGTCATTATTGTTATTATTACACTGTTATTGTTGTATTATCATCATCATCGTTGTCATTCACCATCCCTTTATTGCTATGCATATTAAGAACATCTCTATACGTGCTCAAAACTTTTCAACATTCTCTCTGCTTCGTGTCAAGGTTTTTTTTAAAGAACTCGGTCGAATACTTTTCTGTAACAAACTACTAGTCTTAATAAAATGGATGAAAAAAGCTCAAGAGTGTTTATTCCATTATCCTAGAAATAAAAGAATTTAAAAAATTAATAATAAAAGAAGACCCTCTCCTCCCGGACTCCCTCCTCCCCCCCCCCCCCCCCCCAACATACACACACACACACACACACACCACACACACACACACACACCTCCTCCTTTCTGCACAACCTTACACAACCTTGAACCGCAGCCAATACAAGGTGAAACGGATCGATCCCTTTCATTAGGCAGTAGGATTCTGCCGCCTTTAATCAGAGCCTTGATATTGACCCGAAACATCGTTCTGCCAGGAATGCCTATTCACACAGGGCCACACAAAGGTGGCTGGGTGCAGTGGACGCTGAGGCACTCCGTCTCGGTGGCAACAAGTCTGTGGT
>CM054140.1:37428746-37451246 GCA_028751875.1 Rapana venosa
AAGCACACCTTTGCTTCTTTATTATCCTTGAAAAATGGAATCGAAAGAAAAAGTCGTTGTTTATGGCTCCCCACTGCCCACAGAGACCATATCAGGGATGTCACCTCATTAAAGTTTAAATCTCTTATCATAACTGGGCATGCAACTTTACACTAATTAAAAACAGCATTAAAACCAACTCTCCTGTCGTTCCTCCTATCAGAACCCCTTCCAACCATAAGGGTCAACCCAGGATGATCACTGCGTTGTGGGAGAGGACCACGTTGCCGGCACATACAGTGGGATAATATAGCGCTAGGCTACCTAAGCTTTTAGGGGACGGGATAGCTCAGTGGTTAGAGCACTCGCTTTCCCTCAGCCAAGGTTAAGCAGCATCGAGCATGGTTACCGCTTAGATGGGTGACCGTTTGCGCGCTTTGGCTTCCGTATAGTCCCCCAGTTCACCCAGCTGTAAATAGGTACCTGCCTCTTTAGGGTCAGGGAAGGTAAAACAGCGTGGGGGGGAGGGGGGGAGGAATGGGCGCCACCCTCAATATGCTGGCCCCTAGAGAAGTGAGGTCTCTGACGCTTCGCTGCCCTATGACCTTATAGGTTATGGGACACCTTTACCTTTACCTTACCTAAGTTTTAATAAACAGTTCTGTTCGTAGTATAGAATCATGATATAGACACACACACATTAAGATACATACATACAATAAAAAAACAACAAATATGTTAATGATGAAGTTGATAATGACTTTATGCATTGATTTTCCCCTAAACCCCTAAGGAGTCCTTGTGGCGTTGCACAGAATATTTCATTTGTTGTGTTTTAGGCATGATGAACCTGGCAGAGCCTCTCCAGGGTGCAGCTCTCGTGCTGCGTGGGTTTGTGCTATCCATGCCATTGGCCATACGTATTTGGTTTGACCAAAAACCAGGTGACCAATGATCCACCGGAAAAAAAACCCAATGTGTACCTACACGCGTTTTAGTTGTATGGCGTCCATTACAACAGAGAAGAGATTAGAGCGACCGCACAGGGGCTAAAGAACGAAACAAAACTAAACATTTGAGTAAGAATTAAAAGAGAACGACCAGACATTAGTATTAGAATTGAAACAGAACGATAAACATTAGACTAAGAATTGAAACGGAACGCCTAAACCTTACAATAAGAATTGACACAGAACGACTAAACATTAGAATAAGAATTGACACAAAACGACCAAACATTAGAATAAGAATTGAAACGGAACGACTAAACATTAGAAAAAGAATTGAAACGGAAGGACTAAACATTACAATAAGAATTGAATCAGAGCGACTTAACAGAATGAATAAACATCAGAATAAATATCGAAATAGAACAACAGTAAAAATAGCGACTTAACTGAGTGAATAAAACCCGAATATAACAAAGAAACACGAATGATCAGAATGACTAAACAGATTACAGTACTCTAGGACTCTGGTGCTGCACTGACATGTTCCAACAGTGTATCAGATGTGGGCAGGAGAGGTGCGGGGGGAGGGGGGGGGGGGCTGCCGCCAGGTTCCCCTGCTCATGAGACACTGCCTGAACTATCCTGCTGTGGTGCTTCAAATGACTCCTCAAGGAGTAATGGCAGAAGTCAAGTCTTGTCATATGAGCAAAAATGCTTTGCGCTGCCGTTAAGCACCTGACAAGTCAGGCCCAGGGTATCCGACTTCGGCATGTTTTTATATCGGAGTGGTCGTTCTCCTAGACTGGTTGCTTTCATTGTGCTGTAGAGTTCAGTCTACAGCCTTGAGGCCATCCTCCTCCTCTGCCTTCACAGCCGTTGGGAGACAAGTATTCCTCTTCCGCCTGTTCCACCATTGGGATGTCCTCTTGGTATTTGACCCAAACCTGGGGGATGGTTCGTGGGCACCAGGGCGTATCCACACACTGGTGAGACTGCATGCTGCACGTTGAGGGGGCCAAGTCTCCTCCCTCAAGGGTTTTATACCAGACATTTCCTTGTCTCAGATTTCTTTTTTATGGAGGTTAGCCTCCTCTACATCTGTTGTGTTCTGTCCCGGGGGTGCATGCTACCCGGTCACAGCGGTCACCTCGTGAAGGATGCGGCCAAATGGGTTGCGCACAACAGTCTTGAGATGGAGAGGATATGCCGATCAGGGGACTAACAGCCGAAGTGCTAGATCGTAGAGGTGCCAGGGAGAGACATGCTGGGTAATCTCTACTGCCCACACCTCTAGCATCACGCATCATCATCATCATTATTCCCTGGGACTCCAGTACCTCTGACCGCCAGAAGTGAAATGAAGTCAAAGGATTTTAACAGATAGCTGACTCTATTTCCTTAGACCCGTTTGGTCCTGATGGACAATGGCTGTGGGCAGGAAGTGCTGAAAGGGAGATAGCCTGAAAGTAAGAGAGAGGGAGTTCAGTGATCTCTCTCTCTCACTCTCTCTCTATCTCTCTCTCTACATATTTATATATGTCTCTGTCTCTTCCTCTCTCTCTCTCCCTACACACACACACAAGCTCACTCATGCGTGCACGCAAACGCCTGCTCATGCGCAGATACCCATGCGCGTAGACAGGTCTACAGGATAATATCTTCCTCTCCCTCCTGCATACACATACACATAGACACACCCACAGACATTAATAATACATGCATATATACATACATACATACATACATACATACATACATACATACATACATACATACATACATACATGCATACATACATACATATATGCATGCATAAATACATACATACATAATATACACACGTACGCACTAAGTTCTCAGTCATAGAGAGTGGGACTTTTACCAACATCACATCAACAATTATGAATAGAACTACTAACGCCTGACAGTGTTCTTCATCGATAAGGAAAAAAAATGAAAACAACAATGTCAGGCAGACAAACATGATTCAAGATTTTATTTCAAGAAAAAAAAAGAAACAAGAGAAAGCAAAACAGGAATATCTTATTTCAGTTTTACAGCGAAAGCGTTGGAATAAACACGGAATATAATCCGCATACCAGCACGCAGGATGACGGAGAGACAAATGCAGACAACGCAGCTTGTGTCAGCGCAGTGTAAAGTTGATTTCCTTAGAGAAGACAACGGAGTGGACCCCCTGCCAGGCCACTGGAATCGTATTTCAGTTTCCATGAAAGTGAAACACATCACCAGGGCAGCCAGACTCGGGTCATCACCGCCAGCAAAACGTGTGGCGGGCCATCCCATCATTCCAACATTAAATCTGCTTCCCTTGTGTTTGTTCCCGATGCGCATGACCAAAAACAAACATGGCGGGCCAGGTAGTTTGCGCGCAGCAGACAGCAACCGTCATTATCCCGATTGGTGGAATTGTTCACCTCTGAGGTCTAACGTTTTGTTGTTGTTGCTGTTATTGTTGGCTGGCTGGTTTGGGTGTTGTTTTGTTGTTGCTGTTGTTGATGATGATGGTGTGGTGGTAAATAGATGACACAATTTATTTTGCTGTATTTAAAGGGTCCTAACATCACAGTTTATTTTCGTGTGAGGTCTGGCAGGTTCGTTTCCTTCGTTGTCAAACGCTCAGACATTAACTGTTGTCTTGTCATATGAGCGAAAATGCATTTCGCTGCATGCCATCAAGCGCCCAACAAGTCAGGCCCAGCAAAATCCGACTTCTTCATAGGAGAGAATCACCATCTTTTTAGTCTTTCTGGGGGGGAAACGCAGGAGAAGGAAGAAAACAGACAATGAGAAGGTGACGGAAAGGAAAAAAGAACAAGTCAGAAACAAAGAGAGGAATAAAAAAAAAACAAGCAAATTCCTAGCACAAGATTTCCAAAAGGTGGGAATGCTATTTATACTGACAAGTACTCGGCATCCCCACGGGGGAGTCTGGTAGATGTAGGGTGGGGGGGTTAGCCATAATTATATCTCCAAGATTTCCTGATGTCGCCATCATCATCAGTCCCTCGAACTGGTGGACCGTTAGTTCGTTAGAGGAGGTGGGGGGAGGGGCACGAAGGACGTGCTTGTCGATTTTGTTTTAATCTCAAACTGGTCTGTCTTCAGTTTTTCGTGATAGTATTTCCATGTCATGGTCGGTCCATTCTGTAATGTTCTCTCTCCAACTCATGCCTTAATCTCGTTGACATAAATGCCGTGTAGAAAATCACACCAGCTCAGTAGAGATACGAAAGCTCACATCAACATGTGGTGGTTTTGAGACATGTGAAAAGAACAACAAACAACCAACCAATCAAACAAACAAACCCCATAGTATGCACTTGGACATCATCAGTGCATTCCTTTGTTGTGAGTCAATTACTACACGCCTTTGTTGTGAGTCAGTCAATAAGTGTATCAATAAATGAATTAGATATTTATATAGTATTGAAAGATCTCTACATGCATGGGCGTGGTTGCAGCTTTGTGAAAGAAAGTGATAGAACACAGAGGGCATGGCGATTGGGGTGAGCTGGAGCAGTCACACACACACACACACACACACACACACACACACACACACACACACACACACACTCACACACACACACACACACACACACACACACACACACACACACACACACACACACACACACACACACACACACACACACACACACAGCCTATACTCCATAGGTTTGCTAGAGATGAGGTATAACATGTGTCAGCTATTCCATGATCCAGGCGCAGTATTCACACTTTATTGAGAAAGGGGAGAGGAATGCTGCTGATGTTATTATCATGCATAAATGCTTTATTTGATGCTTATCAACGTCGGGAAGAAGTGGAGGATGGGGCGGGGTGGAGTAGGAGGTTGATGGTCGATCGAGTATTTGTAATATGTTGCAGCTGTTGATGAGGAGGAGGAGGTGAGGATTGATGATTATTGATGATGATGATGATGATGATGATGATGATGATGATGATGATGATGGACATCATGAATGGCAAAGAAAATCGTGGTAGTAACAAGATTGATAACGACTGTGGTGGTGGTGATAATGATCCCTGTGATGTAGTCGTTTATTAAATTTTGCATACAACGAGACATCTTATGGCTCCACATATTTCTCCTGTTTTTGCTTAAATTATACGTACAGAACTGAGAACTTAACAGTGACATGTCCACTAAAACCTCAGTGTCAGCATGCTACATACTGCCTACGAGTTGAATATTTTCTAATGATGGTAGCGCACATGCTTTATGAGAGAATATAACCTGTAATGCAAGGGACAAAACAGAGAAATGACAGACAAAAACAGATTCGTGGAGATTTTATATGTAGACAGTTACGAGGCTTACTTAATTGTGATATTGAGCTTATTTGGAGTTAATTCAAAACTAAGACATAGACATAACACTTGCAGGATAGCATTTAAAAGAACACAGCTAAAACAAAACGAGATAAAAATTCTTATTTAGCAAGCAAACACCATACGAGATAAAAGTTCTTACTGAGCAAGCAAAAACAAAACGAGATAAAATTTCTTGTTCAGCAAGCAAAAACAAAACGAGATAAAAGTTCTTATTCAGCAAGCAAAAACAAAACGAGATAACAGTTCTTATTCAGCGCATCGACAAGAGAGACAAAGACAGAAGTTTACATACACTAGTCGTCAGAAATCCTATCAGTTGTTGGGGGGATGGGGGTATCTTTTAAGGACCAGAGGACTGAGCATACACAGTTACAGCAGACTATACACGCAGAGCAATCCGTTTTTCAGAAAGACGCTGAGGTTTTTGGCTTTGTTTTTGCTTTTCTTGTTGTTTTTCTTCTTTTTTGGAGAGGGGGGGGGGGCTTGTTTTGTTTTGTCTTTTTGTGGGTTAGTTTGGGTCTTTTGGAGGGCGGGGGATATCTTTTCTTCTTTTGTGTGTGTGTGGGTTTTTTTGTTCTCTACACCAATATATTGAGGGTTAAAGGACAAGCTGTCAAAACCATCCACAGCCCGGACCTACTCAAGACTGCAGGAGCAAGGTGGTCCGGTACAATGCCATAAATATCGATGATCATTACCACAGTGAGGATAGAGAGAGAGCTGTAGATGCCCTCTGAGCCTTATGTATGTCTATTGAGTTTGGTCTGTTCCTCGATCCGCTCTCTGTCTGGCCATTTCCATAATATCCTCGAAGTCGGAATGCGGCTACCTTAATGATGGGCAAAAAACAGACGTATACGCCCCCAAAAATCTCACCACCTGGGAAGATCAGAGTTCTAATTAAAGAGCGAGATTTTTTTTTTTAATCCATATCAGTATTAGAATTGGCCCAGGCCAGAAATATGAGTAAGTTTCCGCAAGTTCCTGGAAAAAATTGATTCAGTCTTCACGCAATGATTCGTTGTTTTCCCTTTTGCTTGTTTAACTAACGAACTATAGGTTGCTATCTTCAAATTGTTTTAAAAACGTAACAATCATGTTTTCAAGTTTCTGGGGTCTGGGTGGGGGATGTTTTGTTTTACTGAACAACTGCACTGGTGTAGATTGTTCTGTTATCATCCGTGTCAAGGACCCCCAAAAGTAACCGTAAGATAACTCTTTCCTCCAGCCTGGTCCCGAAACGTTGTCAAGGGGATTGGTTGCACCCTGGCTGTGGCCAGTAACCTGTGGAGAAACAGCCACGTCAGCAGCGAGCTAGGAGAAGATGGCATGTCGTACGTCATGTCCTGCCCGGCTGCACTGCCTCCCCCCTCCCCATCCCCCCCCCCTCCCTCCCCGAGGAGCATCACATGGCCCTCCGCCCCGTAGTCCCAGCACAATCAGTAGAAGACTGCCTCATGGAGAGTATAATGTTATGAGTCTTGGTGTATGCCACAAGTTTACAAGTTTAGGTATATGACTGCGGTAGCAGTAGAAGGTGAATCTCGATATGTAACGTGTTCCAAACGTAGTAGTTTTGATGGCGCAAAAGTAGATGATGCATCTAGATGTGTTTCATGCTGCGACAGTGCGTGAATCTAGATGGTTTAAACATAATTCATTCACGAAAGTGTCACAAAAATACAATCATGATTTGACAGGACAACAAGTAAACTTATGCTAGTCCTGCCATATAGTCGGAAGAGTAGGCCATTGTGTGCCGGTGGAAACAAATGACAAAATTTACAAAACCGCATACACATGGGGACTAATTGTAAAAAAAAAAGCACATGAATGCTTATTCCATTATCCTCGATATAAAAGAATAAATAAATATATAAATATTCACATTCATACATACATACATTGTGACGGACGACTTCACAGCAGAAATCTAGATACTGTATGATGTTGTAAAAGTACGTAAACGTAGTATACCACAGCAGATGTCTCGAGAGATGGAAGACTTTCGGAAAGTAGGCGAATGTAGATTTTTTTGTTTTGTTTCTGGGCTAGAGCTTCGAGGTTCACCAATGGTGCGATTGTTGCGTATGCGACCGTTCTCCCTCTCCCCCCCCCCCCCCCCCCCCCCGCCCCCCATCCACTAATTTTGGTAGCCACGTCACGACTTCGAGTGAAAATCTAGATATGTAAGGTTACGAGAATTGATGAAGCGTAATACGTGCTATAGAGCAGAGGTAGGTGTCTGCGATGTTGCAAAAGTAAGTGTGTGTGTGTGTGTGTGTGTGTGTGTGTGTGTGTGTGTGTGTGTGTGTGTGGTGTGTTTTGTGTGTGTGTGTGTGTGTGTGTGTGTGTGTGTGTGTGTGTGTGTGTGTGTGCTGTGTTGAGAGAGAGAGAGACATAGATAGAGATAGAGATAAAGAGAGAGACACACACAGATAGAGGTAGAAAGAAAGAGAGAGAGAGAGACGCTTTGACCAATTTATTGTCATTGCCCAATGTGGCCTATTGACAAGGGGGGTTACAAACGACTTTTTTTGTAAATACAAATAAATACAAGAAAAACTACATGATGCATTTAACGTAATGGGAAAAAAACCCAAAAAGAGCTCTCTATGAACGGATACGACTTTAAGCTCTGGCGTAAACTCAGTTTCAAACTGAACACAAAGTAATGACAAGGATAAACAACAGGAACCAATAAACAATAACTGAAATAATAACAAGAACATTCTAGAATGCTATATTAGACCATCCAATCAAATTGTATGTGACATTTTCAATAAATATTCTTGCTGGAGATTACAGCGTGATTATAAATGATTCTTTAGGTGTGTCACAAAATGTTGCTGGAGATGACAGAATATAAATCTTACTTTAGTTTAGTCACAAATGTTACAGAATATAAATGTTACTTTAGTTTAGTCACAAATGCTAAACTAATTGGTACTTAGCTGTGATTGTCGTAATTTCAGTGCTTCGGCAATAAACTTTGCAACCGATTTGATCACAATATCGTCATCAGACGATAAGATAGAAAAAAAAATCTTGCCTTGGGAAAGCTGAGAGAGAAAGAGATTTCCAGTTTATTCAGTTTTAACCGAAGTTTCTGTCAAAAGAATCTCATTTTCAAGTTTCCGACATTCCTCCGCGTGGGATTGAAATGACCTTTAAATATTTGATGTCTGAGATGGGGGAAGATGAGAGGGAGGTCCGGATGAGGTAACAGTGTTTCAGATAATTTGAAGATTTTTTTTTTGAAAGATCAATGTATCACTTCAAAGCAACACAATTGAAGTTTCCTGCTTCCCTTCTGTTTTTAACAGGAAAAAAAATTGGTTGTAACACAGTTTCAACTGTCGAAACTCTTCCCGGGCTTTTTTTACGATACGATAATGGCAGAAATGTCACTAGAACACGTGAAAAATGCCCTTATTTTATGAGACAGTTGTCTAAAACAAACTGGATTGGAGATATTGAAAAGTGCATTATATAAAAACCGACCCCTCCCAACAACTGCTCTCTCTCTCCTTGACTGTCATCTCAAAGATGCGTCTTGATCAAGAGACAAGACACTCACCGCCCTGATTTAGCAAGCCCCGACAATCCTCGACACCAGATAACTAGCTATAACCACTTCACCCAAGGTTCGCGCTCGAACCTAAATCAATAACACCCCCCTTCCTACCCCCCACCCCCACCCCACCCCCACCCTTGTGACCTGGCATTGCGTGGACTTAAAGAAGCAAGTAATGATGGAGGTGGAGGTTATTTCTTGTGCTGATCAGACCACCTTGCTGCAGTCGTGTGTGTCCTGGGGGCAGGAGTGTCCACTCTCTTGGCATCAGTGGCCTTTTCTCAGCCCTCGTTTGCTTTGCCTAACGAGTTTCCCGTGCCGTGCCGTGCCGTGCCTTGCCCTGCCCTGCCCTGTTCTGTCTCTGCTGCACCATTTGCTCTTTCGCTCTTTGCCCAACACTCTTATGGTGATCTGCCTGTGTCAAATGTTAGGAATAATTTAGTTGTTTTGTTGGTGTGTTTTTATGATATATATATATATATATATATATATATATATATATATATATATATATATATATATATATATATATATATATATATATATATATATGTGCGTGCGTGCGTGTGTGTGTGTGTGTGTGTGTGTGTGTGTGTGTGTGTGTGTGTGTGTGTGTTATCGTAGCTAATCATTGGTAACGTGTATGAAAGTCATATAAAAAAAAGCTACTTTTAGCGTAAAATGTCATGATGAGTTTGAGAAATCTGAAAGTTTGTTATTTTGACGCCAAAAGCATGTCCAATATAGATAGTGGTCGTGATAGCAATATAGATAGTGTTGTCGTGATAGTCTCTCCTTTCGGATAATTAATGGTTTCCGCGTCCTCGGCAGCTATTGGAACCATGTTCTTAGTCGTTCGTTCCACAGCTAGGGCTTCAAGTTTCACTAATACTGAGACTTTGCGTATGCAGCCATTTTTACCCACCACTAAGATGGCCGCCATTCCAACTTTGGGGAGGATGTATGAAGACGACACCAATGTGCTTGCTTTTTAAAAAAAAATTATTTCTTTTTTACTTTGTAACAGTCTATCTCCCGAAAGGTGGAACAGCTTTTTAACGTGTCCGAAAGATCCTCTTCGGGACTTCTCACACGAGACTTTGGTTTATAAACCCATTCGAAGGACTTTGCAAGGAGTGGAGTTGGTACTGATGTCAACTCGAGGAGTAAGATCCCCGCAAACACGCGTCGTCTTGGTGGCGGCGGCTCGATCCTGAACCACCAGATCAGGTCAGCGCTCTACCCACTAGGCTACGCGCCTCTGGACCATTTCTCACGATCCACCATTCACCGGAAACAGATACCAGGATAATGGCAGTGGGATCCAACTCTGACTCAAGAATCACTTTATTGTTTCAAATTGAGAGTTCAGGGCTTGCATGTTAGTGATTTGACACAATAACAGATATTATCAATCAAAACAATAAACAATTCTAAAACACAGTGGGTGATGACATCAGTCAATATACGAAACAGCATCAATTGCATATAGCTCATATGAATTGTGAGTAAAACAGTACTCGCTACGTCTCAATCTATCACAGGTGAAATTTCGTTATCTACAATCAGTCCAGCGATTTTTGTTGCTCATATCAAAACTGTATTTATCACTTTTGACGCTTGAAGATTATCGTAGGTCCTATCCCTCCTCTGTGCTGATGATACGGCTCTCATTGGCTTCAGGGCTGGGTAACGTTGTGAGGGAGTCAGCGTTTGGTCTTCTTAGATGACATATTGATCTTCGTGTAGCACTCACTGGCTTAGCCTTTCCTCTGGGGCATAGCTACACGGATTGGATTGCCGAGCTACTCCACAGGCTGCTCCCAACACAGCTGAAGTGACTAAGAAGGTGTAGCCATTGCCCCCAGAGACAGAAGGAACCCACCACTAGAGTATATCTGGAATCCTCCCGAAATCGGCATATGGGTGACTAGACATATTTTCCCTCATCCAGTGAAAAGCTTCTATACGTGAACTATCCATTTTTAGTTAACATTATCAGCTTTTTGTGGATGGGGAAAAATGTGAGTAATGCTTGTGAGATTACAGTCAACCCTACCTAAATGAGGATTGTTGATACACCTGAGCCTGGGGACAGTGCTGCCTAACTTAGCACACAACTGCTTCAGTTACAGGAATGACAACAACCCAACAGAATGTGTAGCGTTAGCTATGGCAGCGTGCTGCCACCATAGAATGCAGTCAGAATTTCATTGAGATGCATTTTCAGAGACTACATAGTGCTGTGCAATGTAACACATCTAGTCATGCGCATATAGTATACACAAGTTGCTTGATGAATAATCTATTCAGTACATACACACAGCCCTCGAAGAATAGGGGACTGGATATAAAAAAGCACATAAGTGTTTATTCCATTATCCTCGATATAAAAGAAATAAAATTAAATAAATAGATAAATAAAAACACGCACAAAGCATAAGCAAGCAGTTTGTTCTTCATTATTTAAAAAAAACGGGGAAGACAGAGAAGAGTGTAAGAAAAGATGTCGAGATCATAATTAATTCCCACACCCATCATTCTCATGATGGCACGTCAGTATTCCTGTCCCCAGGAAAAGCGGGATGGGGGAGGGAGGGACGTGAAGAATAGAGGGGAGCAAAAGCAGCGATGCTTTTTTTCTTTATATATATTATTCCCATTTCATGTAATTTACTCTTGCGCCGTTCTTTTCTTGCTTGTCGCCGTTGTTGTGTCTTTTTTATTCTGTAATTTATTCATTCTTTTATGTCGAGGATATCCCTTAATTCGGAATGCGGCCACCTTCGCGGTGGGCAAAAACGGTCACATACTCAAAATCTCACCATTGGTGAACCTCGGAGCTCTAGCCGAGGAACGAAAAAGTAATCAGGGATTATGGAATAAGCGCTCGTGTGCTGTCGTCCTTTCCCACCGGCACACCATTGGCCAGCTGCAGATCGGTCTGTCTCTAGTTCTGTTTTTCTTTCACCTTTGCTGTTACAGTTCTTTACAAACGATCGTGTTTCCACTTCTGCTGCTATTGGCAGAGGATATCTGCACAGTTTTTCCCCAATGGGGTCACCAGTGATGATGAGGAAGTCTGTATGTTGGACACAGCACTCATTGGTGAGTGTAGGCCGTGGCAGAACTCCTGATCGAGATCAGTTGGGACGGTCAGGGTGTAGTACAGGTACTGATGAGCGTGGCATGTCGGTGGGTGTCTTTGAACTGGCCGTTTGTCATCTGCTGGTCATTAAAACCTTTGCACGATCCTGCCAACTTTTCGTTATTAGTTTTGCTGCTGGTGGTGAACCTCTGCGCTGCCTCTAGGTGTGTGCATCTTGGCAGCACAAACTGGCGCTAGAGGAAAACAATGGCAGCCGGCATGTGTTTGTGCAGGCTGCCTGTCAGCATGTCTGGCTACCTGCTGTGGCCTGTCTGGACTTTGTCTTTTCTTGTTTCAGCTCCCCGGCATTCCGGATAGTTAGTCTGTCAGCATCGTTATAGGCTTCGTGTGTGTTTGCATTCCAAGCCCTGATGATGAGCAGAGCTGTTTTTTGCAAGTGCGCTGTATTTGTTTTCTGTATTCTTGCTGCTGGTAGACTGCTCTGAATTCCTTGACATTCTGCGGAGATATTGGTACTTTCTCCTGCCTCATACTACAGAAATAGGTAGTGACGTTCCGAAGAGAGTCGATTTGTCACTTATGTGCCTGCAATTGCTTTTGTCTCAAAACAAGGCCCGATGCCTTTATAGTATGATTTTTCGGTTTCATATACACTTTACATCTAGTGCTTCGTCATCCTTCTATCACAGCAGGATTTTTTTCATGCCGGTATTTAAACTCGTGGTTTTGCGTGTAGACTCATGTTTGATGATGGAGAGTTGTGCAGTTTATCCCGATTGTTCTCTTGTCCGGATGGGATTGAGGGGATTTCCCCCTAGACTTAAAATCACTACCGACTCCACTCACCTGAAAGTCCTTCTGATGAGACTATAAACTGAGGTCCAGTGTGCAAACGCAAGCAGAACATCTTTTGGAAGAGTATGCCATTTGTGCCGGTGCGAACAGATGAACAAAAATTACAAAATTTCATGCACACAGAAACTGGATGTTAAAAAAGCACCTTAGTGTTGATTCTATTCTTCTCGAAATGTAAGAATAAAATAAAAGAAGAAGAATATCGCAACAGGTGAGAGAAGACAGTACCTTTGGAGCCAAAGGCTTTCAGCCTGCCCCATACAGCACGTGGTAACATGTGGAGCTAATGTTAAATTCACTGAGGCAAAAGACCGGGATTTGTTCTTATTCTCTCATTTTCTTTTCTTTTTTCTGTTTTAAGCAAAGATGTTAACATAAATCCATGACGTTTCTAGATATTTCTGTATTTAAAAGGAAAAAAATCATCGAAGGGAAAAACCCGTCGCCGTTTAAAATCTGTTGATAGAGGGTAACGGGCCTGTAGCCGTAAAATAATAATAATAATAATAAAGTTTTGAAAACCCACCGAGCAAGGGGAAAAAACCCCAGCTGCCTGCAATACCAAGACTTAGACTTGAGTTACCATCAAAAATACTTCTTTTTTTTTTGAAGAAAATATTCGCATTTATGGAAAAGACTTTTTTAAAAATCCTGATGCAACGACACAACAAACACTATTAAAGCATAACACCGATGGACGGAACTTCTGTCCAAAGAGCTCTAAATCCCTCCACCCCACTCCCCTGCCCCTATCGCCCGAATTGCTGAATTATTAGCTGCTGCCTTTGAGTGGCTGCCCTGAGAATTTCCGGGGATATTGAAACGGATATTCTGCACACACACACACACACACGCGCGAGCACGCACGAGCACGCAGGTCAAGATGAAAGCAAGCATGCGCGCACGAAAACTGACAAGCGCACACGAAAGCACGCGTGCATACTGGCATGTATGGATACACATTCACGCATGAGACATGACGATGCTCGTGGATATGTACATATACCTACATGATGCATACTTTCATAGGCGCTCTTACACACACACACAAACACACACGCGTATTCGCACACTCACACTGACACACACACACATCATATTCGCAAACTCACGTATTCACACACATATTCACACACACACACACACACTACACTCACGCACGCGCACCTATTCACACACACATACGCACACACGCACCACACACACACACACACACACACACACACACACACACACACACACACACACACACACACACACAAATACACACACACACACACAGAGCTGTGATCGAAATTGCATCGTTGTCTTGCAAACACGGAAGCAGCACCCACCATTCTGGAATATCCAAGCTCACAAATTGATGCCCCTCTGTCTCTGTCTCTCTCTGTCTGTCTCTCTCTGTCTGTCTGTCTTCTTCTGTCTCTCTCTCTCTCTCTCTCTCTCTCTCTCTCTCTCTCTCTCTCTCTCTCCTCTCTCTCTCTCTCTCTCTCTCTGTCCAAGAATTCAGTGCAAATGGCTGGCACCGAATCAGACCGTGAATATTTATGAGTACAATGGGTCACAGTATAAGTGTTCTATAATTGTTCTTTAAAAGTGTCCTAAAACTCAACTTAGAAATATGACCAAAAATGGGAACTTTGATTTAATTTTTTTAATTTATTATTACCATTTGAAATAGGAGTAGTAGTAGAAGTAGTAATAGTAGTAGTAGTAGTAGTAGTAATAGCAGTAGTAGTAGTAGTAGTAGTAGTAGTAGTAGTAGTAGTAGTAGTAGTAGTAGTAGTAATAGTAGTAGTAAGTAGTAGTAGTCAAATTGTTCACAGCATCACTGGGCATCGTTCTTTCTTCTGCCTCTTTGCACAAACGGATTATCGTCGTTTTCTTCCTTGTTTATATTCAGATTCTTGTGGCTATTGTGTTGGCTTTTTCTGTTGTTGTTGTTCGTCGGCTAGAGTTCCGAGGTTCACTAATGGTGAGATTTTTGCGTACGCGACCATTTTTGCCCACCATTAAGGTAGCTGCAGTCCGTCTTTGGGGATGTGTTGACATTTAAATCATCGACAACCTTTTCAATTCTTTCAATGTTCTCTAAAGGATAATGTCTCTCACATAGATTACACGATCACCTTTCATGAATATTTGCCATGGTTTACGAGCTTTCAAGTCTGATATAAATCAGGAACCTTGAACTTTGTCCAAGCTTAACAAAATACCCAGACATTTTGGGAAAGTGTTTGCACTTGTTCGTGAGGGGTTTGGGGGCGGGTGCCTTGGTTAGAGCTCCGAGGCTCACCAATGGTGCGATTTTTTGTGTATGCGAGTTTTTCTGCCAACCATTAAGGTAGCGGCAATCCGACTTCAGGGTAATGTCTGCAGTTTAACTTTATGCCATTGACATTTTCAACTCATTTTTCACACACAGGATGAAAAAGACTGTAACCAGTATTTGACCCAAGTTTTTGTGTTTTTTGTGCTCAGATCATGACGTGTTCTTGTAATATTGCACAGCGGCCTGAAAATTGAATGACGAATCCATAAGGCTTCCAGTGAGGGAAACAAAACAGATTGTATTTTCTTATGATTTATGGACAAAACCCGCCTTCAATATTCCGATAGGGAATCCTGTCTTAAGCCTTTGCTTTAAGAAGCGGACCAATGCTGCGTGAAATAACTGTTTTCTGGGCACTTGCTCACGTCTTGAAGAATGTGACAAGCTCAATCTTCTTGAGGGGTGAGGAGTGGTGTGGTTCAAAATTGGTGGTGAGAGATAGAGAGAGTGATAGTGTGTGTCTGTGTGTATGTGTGTCTTTGTGTGTGTGCATAGGAGGTCTGTTAAAAAGTATTCTCTGTTTTCATTATTCGGCGCGTTACTGCTGTAAAATGGCGGAGGGTTTGTTTGCAGCTTTTCACTTATATAGTTTTTCTTCATAGTTCCATGTGACGGATAACAGTGGAGATGCGCTTAATTGCTCTC
The DNA here is from genome assembly GCA_028751875.1 of Rapana venosa. Classification (NCBI taxonomy): domain Eukaryota; kingdom Metazoa; phylum Mollusca; class Gastropoda; order Neogastropoda; family Muricidae; genus Rapana; species Rapana venosa. The sequence goes on from CM054140.1 coordinate 37,444,577, forward strand.
TCTCTCCTCTCTCTCTCTCTCTCTCTCTCTCTCTCTCTCTCTCTCTCTCTCTCTCTCTCTCTCTCTCTCTCTATCTATCTATCTATCTCTCTCTCTCTCTCTCTCTCTCTCTCTATCTATCTATCTATCTATCTATCTCTATCTCTCTCTATCTATCTCTCTGTCTCTGTCTCTCTCTCTCTCTCTGTCATTTACTTTGATTAAAATTTGAGGTTAATTTGGGTTGGAGTTGGGGTTTTTTCTTTCTTCTTGATTGTAGCTGTCTGTTTGTCTGTCTCTGCGTTGGACTTGAGACTTCTGAGGCTGTATGTCTGTCTGCCAGTACGGCTAATCTTACTGTCTCTTCTCTCTCTCTCTCTCTCTCTCTCTCTCTCTCTCTCTCTCTCTCTCTCTCTCTCTCTCTCTCTCCTCTCTCTCTCTCTCTCCTCCTCCTCTCTCTCTCTCTCTCTCTCTCTCTCTCTCTCTCTCTCTCTCTCTCTCCTCTCTCTCTCAACGATAGCCCTTATCCGGGCCAAGAGCCGGATGAAAAGAAGTATGTCAATATTTATCTGTAACTCTTTGGAATAAAGATTATCAGTCAATCAATCAGTCACTCTCTCTATCTCCCTCTCCCTCCCTCCCTCTCTCCCTCTCTCTCTCTCTCTTTGTCTCTCTCTCTGTATCTGTCTCTGTCTGCCTCTCTCTCTCTCTCTGTATCTGTCTCTCTCTCTCTCTCTCTCTCCTCTCTCTCTCTCTCTCTCTCTCTCTCTCTCTCTCTCTCTCTCTCCCATCCTCGTCAAGGATATGATTGAAATTTGAAATCAGATGACACTGAACCAGAAATTAGCATAACTCAGAAACGCAGTATAAGTGACCTTTAGCAAAGCTTGACAATGATCACTAGATAAGAAACAATAATTAAAAAGAATAGCACCAAAATTATCATCATCTTCACTTCACATTGCTTTGTTTTGGTTTTGGTTTTGCTCTGTCGTCGTTAGAATGACTCACCATCTGATTTTTTCTTCATTTTTATGTTCAATTTCTTGTTAGCACCAGCCCTGGCACCAAAAACCCGATGACTGTACATCGATATATTTAAAAGGTGATTATTGGCAGCCTTCAGTCCCAGAAGACTATGGAATTGCGCTGTAGGTGTTAATTCTGGTACAGCGTCAGTTGTGGCTGGTCAGTCCCACACGGGAATGACAGACAGTCCCTATAGCAGATCAGAGGAGGCACAGATGAAGTCTGACGCTGGTCTGTCTGCCTGGGCTGCAGCCTTGGCAGCGGAAGAGGTAATAGTTGTTACACTATATATCACATAGCAACCAAGGATTAATTTGTCACAGTGTAGGAGTTGTTGGGTTAGATTTTGTTGTCTGTTTTACCTTAACACTTTTGGTGCGTAAAAAAAATTAATAAGCATTTTTGTCCAAAATACATGCAGTTCGCACACATGTTTGTAAGTGCTGGTTTCAGGTTTGTGTTTACACCATTCACCTTTAGTTTTACCCTTTCACGTTGTGAAAAAAACACAACCTTGTCTGCAGACCTTTCATACACGTGTTCCCTGAAGCATGAAATGGTTTATGATCTCAGACGAAACAAATCAATAGAATTAGTAAGGAAATTGATAACATGTCAAGTTAGGAACAAAACCTACGATTTATGAAGAAAATAACCTTCCGTGATTTTAGATGAGTATCAAACATAGAGCCATTACTTGAGGAAAGGAAGCCGCGCAGCGTGAAATGAATGTTTCCCGGAACCAGTGGGCATCTTGAAAAACATATGACAGGTTCCGTCTTCTTCCAGGAGACCAAGGGTGTTTGTGTCTAGAATGTCCGTGTGGGAAGGACAGATGAAAGAGGAACTCTGTGGACAAATGGTTCTGGTGGTGTGTGGTTTGTTTTTTTAATCCATTCTAATGAGCAGTGCATTGCTGTTGTTTGCTGAGGTAATTTAGAGGATTGTTTTCTCTCATTGGTTAGAGTCATGGGATTTTGTTGTTGTTGTTTGGGTTGGGGGGGGGGGTTAGGGGGTGTGGTGGTGGGGGGGGGTCTTGGTTTTTTCACTCTGTTTGTGTCTGTCTGTAGGGCTGTCAGTTTGGCGCTCTCTCTCTCTCTCTCTCCTCTCTCTCTCTCTCTCTCTCTCTCTCCTCTCTCTCTCTCTCTCTCTCTCTCTCTCTCTCTCTCCTCCATCTCTCTCCCTCTCTCTCCTTCCCTCTCTCTCCCTCTCTCTCTCACGACAAAACTTTCAACCAAATTTGAGAGCATGGGGACCCGACGTACACCGGAAAAGTCACAGAACTAATTTTTTTTAAACACACACACACACACACACACACACACACACACACACACACACACACACACACATACATAATTGTTGGGCCTTACCACCATTGCAAAACTGCAAGTGGAATGAGCAGTTAAAGTCAAAAGAATCAAAAAGTGCTTCATCGTGAAATCCTTGTGCATCCTTCTGTCTATCCCATAGCATATATTTTCTCTCTCTTTTATCATTATTATTCGTTCAGACTTTTGCAGCAATCCGTTCTGGCATATCAATCACTGGTAGCTGCTCAACTTATTCCGTTTCTTCTTAAGGGAAATATCTCATCATATACATGACGCAGTGTATTTGTCATGGTACATTAGTTTCTCATTTTGACAAGATCAGAAACCCGTCACAAAAATAGTTCTTTGAAACTGGTTTAAGGTCAACTTTCTTCTGTGTATATTTTCTTTCATTTTTGGTCATTTTTTCAGCAATTTATCGAGTTGACTTTCTCCAGGTTTCCACACAGCGTAAAACTTTAAATGACGTTGCAAACTAGAGCATAAGAATCCAAAAACTATTGTTAAAAGCGTTTAGAAGGAAAACCCGCGACAGAGAAGTGGAGGATGCTGGTTGCAAAATCTTAAGTGGTGTCATAACGGCCGACCAGACAACGGGATAGCTGAAGGTAATAGAAGGGAAAATAAAACCAGTTTTATATTTTTTTTAATAATTTATGAAGAAAACTTGCAATATTTTGATACGTTTATATCTACAGCCATCATTTAAAGAAACTGACGATTGCTGAATGCGTGAAATAATTGTTTTCCTTGCACTTACACGCCTCTTAAAGATATGACAGGTTGCAATCTTCCAAGAGAGAGAGAGAGAGAGAGAGAGAGTGTGTGTGTGTATGTGTGTGTGTGTGTGTGTGCGTGTGTGTGTGTGTGCGTGTGTGTGTGTGTGTGTGTGTGTGTGTGCGTGCGTGCGTGCGTGCGTGCGTGCGTGCGTGCGTGCGTGCGTATGGAAAGAGGAATATGACAGAAGAAATCCGTGGAAAAATTTTCCCCATTTCGTTTCTTTGCGTTCGGATCGGGGAATGGACAGCTCAGTCTCTGTGACGAAGGCAGCTGTACTCTGCCTGCAGGTCATCCCACCAGTCTCCCTCCACAGAGCTTCATGACCACTGGGGGTGGTGGGGTCAGGCCACATCTTTCAGAGTGCTACCTCATGTAGCGGGCAGGACTGCAGCACGTATTCTGTTGTCTGGCTGCCAGTCTTGCAAGGGCTACTCCTCTGTGTGGCCCATGGGGAGTTTCATGTACTATTTCCATTATAATGGCAAGCATGGCACTGCTGGAGAGGAGTGTGTTTACAGCTGTGTTCTTTTATTTTCTCCTCCTGTTTTGATGTGACTGGTACTTTTGTTTGACGGCTCGTTCTGCCACTGGGTGGAAAGTGGGTTCTTTGCCTTGTGTTGTTTTTTTTGCGCTACTGAATCTCTTTGTCTGTCTCTGAAGCTGTGTGTGTGTGTGTGTTTGCATTTATGTATATGTCTCTCTGTGTCTGTCTGTTTCTCTCTCTCTCTTTCTTTCTTTTTTCTTTCTTTTCTTCCTGTAAAGAGAAAAACGCCATTCAAGTGCTCCTCGAGACGACTACAGACCCTAGCTTAGAATGATGTCTTAAAATTAGTTATGTTTTACCATGATTATAAACACTACATTCTTTAAAAGAATAATGTGTATATCTTCCCCCCCCCCCCCCCTGCTTCTTCCACCGTCAGATAGCGTGTCATTGTTTTTGTCTTCTTTTTCATTGAATGTTCAGCCTCTCGGTGACTCATTTGTGGAATCTGGATGGCCAATAGCTGCTCAGATGTTTTCATGTATTTTGTAAGGTAATACTTCTTCCAACATATTGTAAAGCGACTTTAGACCTATCGGATGGGGGGGATAACCTAGTGATTAGAGCACTGCACTCCAGACCTGACGGCCCAGGTTCCAGCCACCACTAGGAAGTCAGATCGATGGGGATTTTTTTCCTCTTGAGTGAACATGTCAGATGGTTCGACAAAGTGCCAAGTGCCGGCCTGTGGATGAGGGCGAACCAACAGCCTATGGAAGTCCAAGTAAGGCGGCGAAAGTGGCGTTGGGTTGGCCACACCCTACGGAAGGAGCCTTGCAACATCACCAGACAAGCGCTCGAGTGGAACCCGCAGGGGAAAAGGAAGAGAGGGCGCCCCAAACAGACCTGGAGGAGAAGCCTGCATAGTGAGCTGAGAGACTCCAGCCTGACATGGGAAGAGGCCAAGACCCTTGCCAGAGACAGGAGAAGGTGGAGGGACGCTGTTGAGGCCCTATGCTCCGCTAGGAGCTATAAGGAATAAGAAGAAGAAGAGTGAACATCAGTACTGACTCCACTCCCCAGAAAGTCCTTCAGAATGAGACAGTAAACCGAGGTCCCATTACTTTGCGAACGCACGCAAAGCATCTTGTACGCACGTTAAAACCCGTGCCGCCTCTCGAAAGAGGAGGCTATTGTGTGTGCTGGTGGGAACGGGTGAGAAAATTTGAAAAACCACATGCACACTGGTGTGTTTAGACACCAAGAAGTCGGAATGCAGGTACCTCACTGTTGGGCAAAAACTGTCGCATACGTCAAATTTCACCATGGTGAAGTTAGGAGATCTAACACACGAATGAAAGTAATACATCTGTCTTGATAAGATTTTGACATTATCAGTCTTTTAACGAAGACATCTCTAAGTTTAATGCATTTCACAGGAATTTCTGTTAAGGACTTTAATATAGCTACCACCTACATTTTCTGCTTGGTTTCGATTGTTGTTGGATATTTTTTAAGTCTCCTGAACTTCTGTCAGTTTTACCAGAGCGTAACAAGTTTTCAAAGTTGGGAAAACATTCAATAAAAATTCCATGAAATGTCAATAAATTGTCCAGTGAGCAAAAACATCGAATTCATGCATATGTGATTTATGAAGACAATCTTCAATATAGTTGATATCGTTGTTAAATCTCGAGCCAATACTTAAGGGGGAAAAACGGACCAGGGCTGCGTAAAAATAACTGTTTTCCTGGCACTTGCAAGGTTGTTTTTTGAAAAATATGACAGATTCACTCTTCTAGGAGACAGAGGGAGGTTGATTCCAAATTTATTGCATGGGAGAGACAGGGGGGTGACGTGGACAATGCGTGGAATATTTTCCAAACTTTCATTACAATGACAAGCGGTGTGTGTTGATGGGAAAAAATGGAAAGGCTTGTTTACCAGCCATGTTCTTCTTTCATTATTGTTTGATCAGACTAATGACAGTGTTGTTTGCTCGAAGGTGTTCCTTTCCTATCCCTGGTTACGTTTTCTCACTTCGTTTGTTTCTGCTTTTCCCCCTGTCTCTGTTTGTCGGTCGGTATGGAAAGGTATTTGTGTGTAAAATGATAAGGCTTTCTGTCAGTGTGGCTACATCTCTCTCTCTCTCTCTCTCTCTCTCTCTCTCTCTCTCTCTCTCTCTCTCTCTCTCCTCTCTCTCTCTCTCTCTCTCTCTCTATCTATCTATCTATCTATCTATCTATCTATCTATCTATCTCAAATGAAAATGAAAATGTGGAACTCATTATGGCAGTTGATGTGTGAGTCCTACATAACAGGGTGAAGAGCTAAGCACCATTTCAAAGTGCAACTCAAAAGATGTGGCTTTAATATTGAATCAAAATATAGGGGGTTTGTTCTAAAATCATAAATAGTTTCATTGCGCTTATTTCTTTCTGTCCCTTCATTTAAAATTCACAGTTTATTGTCTCGTTTTTTCACGTTTCGTTATTTGCTGCTGCTGGGGTCTGACATTTAAAACCCCTAGGAGCTCTTCAAATTATTTCTTTTTTTTTTTAGCGGTTTGCCCTCTTTTAATATCACATGGCCATCTTCGATCGATTTGCCATAGCGTGATTTATGAGAGTCTAATTCTGACAGCATTGTGAACTTTTCGAAAAAAAACAACTGGTTTTGTCCAGATTGTGTCTATGCTTAAACAGTTTGCCTAAATTGTCAATAAAGATTTATTGTAGCTCGTCAATTTTTTTATTTAAAAAAAAATTGTAAACAGTATTTCCAAAAGAAATGGTCTGAATTTTCCCTAGAGCACATACAGATGCAGATTGTGCAAAATAGCATATAAACATTCAGATTGTTGCAAAATAGCATATAAACATTCAGATTGTTGCAAAATAGCATATAACCATTTGATAACCAATACCTGGAGAGGGATGGGCTCTACCAGGTTCAACTTGCCTCAAGAGACACGGCCTGAAAACTTCAGAGCAGTGCCCCAAAGACTCCTCAGGGAGTTGATGGGGAAGAGAGGGAGGGGGAGAGAGAGAGAGAGAGAGGAGAG
>CM054140.1:37456246-37461246 GCA_028751875.1 Rapana venosa
TTTGGTTGGTTTTAGGTTGTGGGGTTTTGGGTTTGGGGTTTGGGTGGGGGTTTTGGGGTTTTTTTGTTTTTTTGGTGAGGGGGGTAAGGGTTTTTGGGGTTTGGGTATGGTTTTGGGTTTTTAGGGGTTTTGGTTTGGTTGGGGGTTGGGTTTAGGGGGGGGTTTAGGGTTGGGGGTTGGTTAGGGGGTTTGGGGTTTTTGGTTTTGGGTTTTTTTTTTGGGGTTTAGGATAGGAGGGTGGAAGTGTTTGTTGGGGAAAGGGTTGGGGAGGGTTTGGGGGTTGGAAGGGGGGTTTGGGGGGAGTGGGGGGTGTTGGGTTGAAAGTTTTTTTTGTTTGGGTTTTTTGGTGGGGGGGGGAAAGGGGTTTTTGTGGATGGGGTGGTGATTAGAAAGGGGGGGGGAAGGGGGGTTGGGAGGGGGGGGAAGAGAAAAAGAAAGAGGGGTTTTTTGTGTTTTTGGTTTTTGGGGTGTTTTGTTTTGGGGTTTTGGGGTTTTTTGTTTTTGGGGTTTTTTGCTTTTTTTTTTGTTTTGTTTTCATCAGAAGAAATGCGTGGGGGGCTGCAGGGAAGGCGAAAAATGAGGGGTGTTTGTAAGGGAGAAAGGGGGGGGGAAGGGTTTTTTTTTCGATAGCGGTTCGCTGGGGGGGTTTTTTGTTATTGTTTGAGAAAACTTGATTTTTTTCTTCTTGTGGTATCTATCTCTCTCACTCTCTCTCTCTCTCTCTCTCTCTCTCCTCCTCTCTCTCTCTCTCTCTCCTCCTCTCTCATCTCTCTCTCCCTCTCTCTCTGTGAAACCACTTTTCTGCAGAATTATTCCTGTCTCTGTCTGTCTGTCAATCTCTCTCTCTCTCTCTCTCCTCTCTCTCTCTCTCTCATCTCTCTCTCTCTCTCTCTCCTCATCTCCCTCTCTCTCTCTCTCTGTTAAACCAGTTTTCTGCAGAATTATTCCTGTCTCTGTCTGTCTGTCAATATCCTCTCTCTCTCTCTCTCTCTCTCTCTCTCTCTCTCTCTCTCTCTCTCTCTCTCTCTCTGTAGTGCCAGTTTTCAGCAGAATTATTCCTGTCTCTGCCTTGTGCTCTGTCTGTCACACCTGTTATCATTCTTCATTATCTGTTCATTATGGGAAGAGCTGCAGTGTCAGCATGGTTCTGGGTTTTGCCCTCACCACTCATTGGCTGGTCTTCCTGGGGCAGGAGGTGGAGCTGCTCTGCTGAGATAGTTATGCCTTCATCACCACCACTGTCATCACTAGTACCCTCTCCCACCTCTAAACATCCCAATTTTGCTGTCTCTGTCCCTCCTCTGTCTGTCTGTCTGTCTGTCTTTGTCTCTGTCAGGTTCTTGGTCTCTCTGTTTCTTTTTTGTCTGTGGTGTGTATCTCTGTGGTTTCTCTCTCTCTCTCTGACTCTCTCTCTCTCTCATCCTCTCCTCTCTCTCTCTCTCTCTCTCTCTCCCCTCTCATCTCTCTCTCTCTCTCTCTCTCTCAAGAAATTATCCCATCAAGGGAGATACTCAGGTGGTGTGATTGTTTTAGTGAGAAAAACATATGCTAGGCTTATAGAATGTATCCATGTGGAACAAGAAAACTTTGTTGTGTTAAAAATTGATAAATGTCTTTTTGCAACAGATAAAAATATTATGTTTATGTGCTGTTATATTCCTCCGTATGATTCTCCATTCTGGAATGGTCAAAGAGATGATTTTGGCTTAGAGGTAATAGAGCAATGTTTAGCATATCTGTATGATTTGCATAGTGATTTTTAATTCTGTTAAATGGAGATTTGAATGCCAAACAGCACATGAAAATTATTCTTTCAATGGGATAGCACTGATTTTGAAGAAATGTTTGGTTCCAGTAATGATCAATTCCGAAGGAAATCACAGGATAGTACTGTTAACAATTTTGGTGCACAACTGATTGAATTTTGTAACATGTATGATTGTCTTATATTGAATGGGCTGAGTGAAACTGATTTTGATGAAAGTTGTACATATGTTGGATACACAGGGAAAGCACTGTGGATTATTTTGTTTCATCTGTTGAACTTTTTTCTTCACTTCAATATTATCCTTAGTTGTTGAAAATTTCACAGAGTCTGATCATTTACCCATTGTCCTAAAGATAAAGACAACTGGAGATGGCAATGACTGTCCTGATAACAGAAAAGTAAATGAAAATGCTGTGTTTGAGAAATTTATCGGAATGAGGCACAAGAAAAATGAATTCAAGAAATCGTGGGAGAGCACACATGTTCAAAATAGATTAAGAATAGCCATAAATAACTTAGATGAGGATGTAGAAAAGCTTTAGATATATTTGTAAAATGTATAAAAGAGTCTAGCGAATGTATGCTCAAAAGGTGTCGTATTCATGGGACTAAAAGATCAGAGTGGTTTGACAGTGAATGTGAAAAAACAAAAAAAGAATGTAGAAAAAAATTAAAATGTTTTAGAGCAAGTCGAAAAGAAGTAGATAGACAAATATATGTTACAGCAAGGAAACAATACAGACATCTGTTGAAATCCAAAGAAAAACTTTTAAAAAACAAAAGACTGAAGCATTAGCAAAAGAAATTAACAATGGTCATACTTTGGAATGAGCTAAGAAAAATGGGTTGTACAAACAAGAAAAAAGTAGTAAATAATATTAGTACAGATGAGTGGTTTAGACATTTCAAAACTGTTTTCCAAGGTAATAATGAAGAACTTGAAAGGGATGACGGTATTGAACTTGAACCTACAGAGGAAATAGATAATACATTGAATACAGAAATATTAGAAGTAGAAGTTTGCTCAGGCAATAGGTAAACTAAAAAAGGTAAAGCTAGTGGATAGATGACATTTAGCTGAAATGTTACAGACTGGTGGTAGAATATTGTAATGTTTCTAACAAAAATTATTTAATGTTATTTTTGAACGAGGTATTTACCAGAGGAATGGTCAAAAGCCATAATTATACCATTGCATAAAAAAGGAAACCTAAATGATGTAGATAACTACAGGGAATATCTCTCTTAAGTTATTATATCCCAAATGCTATACTTCAATACTTAATACACGACTATACACTTGGTTAGAGAGCAACAACTTAATTTCAGAATGTCAAGCAGGATTTCGAAGAAAATATTCAACAGTGATCAAATATTTACACTATATGCAGTTATTCAGAGCCAAATAAACAAAAAAGGAAGAAAACTCTATGTTGCTTTTGTAGATTTCAGAAAAGCCTTTGATTCTGTTCACATAACAAACTCATGCAGTGCATTCAAGATCAAGGTGTACAGGGTAAATTCCTTTGCTGCACTACAAGTTATGTACAGGTCATTAAAATCATCGTTCGAGCAAATTTCAAATTTTAACCGAAATGTTTGATTGTCCCATTGGGTAAGGCAAGGCTGTGTTCTTAGCCCGAAACTGTTTTCACTATTTGTAAACCATTAGCAGACCAAATAACGAAAGGGTAAACAAGGGTACAGTTATTTCCAGATATTATGGAATTATTCATCTTGTTATTTGCAGATGATGTGGCATTGATATCAACAACACCGAGTGGTCTTCAGAATCAGTTAAATGTTGTAAAAACTTACTGTAATAAGATAAAGTTAGATGTAAACATAGATAAAACAAAGTTATGTATTTAGAAAAGGGCTTTTGGGTAAACACGAGAAATGGTTCTATGATGGTAAGTGCTTAGAGGTAGTAAACATTATTGCTATTTAGGTTCAGTTCACAACTATGATCATGCGAAAAACGGTACACAGCATCTAGTAACAAAAGGAAAAAGGCAGTATTCAGCTTAAAGAGTTTTTTTCGGAAATATAAAAGATGACAGTAAAATACTTTTTTTAACATTTTGATTAAAAAAAATACAGCCAATATTGCTAAAATCCCTGCTGAAGTATGGGGAATAAACCATTAAACATATAGAAAAAGTCCACATGATGGCATGCAAAAGGTTTTTAGGTGTACCAACCAAAACCCCAAAACAAAATGAATATATGGAGATTTGTGTAGATATCCTCTCTATGTAAATTCATACATTGCCTGTATAAGAAAATTGGTTTAAATTTACTACAAATGAATAATGAACGGTTACCATATAAGGCGTATCAAATGCTGTTGCAGCTAGATAATTCCGGAAAACAGTGCTGGTTCGAAAATAAGAGAAATCTTATGCTTAACTGGATTAACATTGTTTGGTTGCAGCAGGGTGTTTGGGATGTGAAAAAGTTTCTAAGCATATTTAAACAGAGGCTCATCGATATGTTTATTCAAGAATGGTCAGGAACTATAAGAGATCGAGATAGATACCAACCATATAGATCGTTTAAGACTATATTCGTAAAAGAAAGTTATGTTCTAGATATGGAAAATTATTGCTTTCGTGTTGCCATCACGCAGTTGAGGTTTAATGTACTCCCACTGAATAACAATGTACATCGCTATAGCGAATCTATTCATGATAAATTCTGTCCATTTTGTAAAAATCAGATCGAAAATGAAAAACATTTTGTGTTATTTGTGCTACGTTTGAAGATTTAAGGGTCAAATTTCTAAAAGAGTCAAAAGAACTTCCTCTGCACATGTTACTTAGAGCCACTGATCCTATCCACAGATACAATTTATCTAGATTTGTGTTTCATGCAAGCAATAGGCGGAAGAAAATACTCTAATCTACAAGGTAATCAATCCTATGATGTACGTCTGTTAAACCACGTAAACATTTTCACCTTTGTTTATATTGCGTATTATCAAGAATTCGTGGCATAACATGATCATGATTTTCTGTATCTCCCCCTTTTATACTAATGTCTATGACTGATCATTTCAGTATATGTGAAATGAAAACTGTGATTTGACAACTATCCTTAAAATTTGAACCGTATAGGTATGAGATGTATATGATTTTCAGGGAACCAAATGATTGTAGAATATAGATAGGTGCTGCTAAATAAGATATTTTCCTATTTTATTTTCTATATTGTATTGTGGCCTAAGGCC
>CM054140.1:37471246-37473746 GCA_028751875.1 Rapana venosa
CACACACACACACACGCTCGCACGCACGAACGCACACACACAACAACACACACACACACACGCACGCACGCACGCACGCACGCCCGCCCACACTCGCAAACACGTACGAACGCATATATTCGCTCGCTCCCTCTCTCTCTCTCTCTCTCTCTCTCTCTCTCTCTCTCTCTCTCTCTCTCTCTCTCTCTCTCTCTCTCTCTCTCTCTCTCTCTCTTGTAATTGCCCTTCATGGGATGATTAAAGTGTTTTTGACTTGACCCTCTCTCTATCTCGACAAGCATGTCAATTTACAATACCTTTTAATTCAAATAGGGATCATCAATTCAAGTATAAGTGTTCAGCATTTTCAACACAAATGTCACAAACAGTGGAATATGCTTGTATAATCATTCCACGCAACATTATTGAAAAGATTCACTTTCTGGCTGTTTTATAAAAATGCGTACTTTCATGAGCTCTTGACACAGAACAGTACTACTTCAACAAGACGACTTAAAAGTGACTTGAACCCCGACTGTTTATAGCATGATTCTGATACCCAAACCGCTGAACCATTCTGGTCCCGGACTTATTAGAGTAACTCTTTTCCCCCAAAAGCATCACCCGTGGTATAACATTGTTCAGCAGATGGCAGAGACCAGTACCACCAGTCACTTTGTGTGTTTCTCTTCTCTTTCCTTTCCTGTCACCTTGCATGGTATTTTTTTTTCCTTTGGGAGGAAAAAGCAGCGTTTGCTGGGAGAAGACATGGATTATGAGACTTCTGTCATTTTGAGAAACACAGGGTGGCTGTGAGTTGTCGACTGGTTGACAGCTGTCATCTCCTTTTCTTCATTTAATTTATACTACTTTAAGTGACGAGATTTCTCGCGTGAAATTCGGGCTGCTCTCCCCGGGGATAGCGCGTCGCCACAAGAGCAGCGCCACCCTTTTTTTTTTTATCTGCAACTGTATTTGTTTCCCTATAAGAGTGGCTTTTTTCTAAGAATTTTGCCAGGGACAACTCTCTTGTTGCCGTGGGTTCTTTTACGTGCGCTGAATGATTTTGTGTAACACACAGGACCTTGGTTTATCGTCTCATGCGAAGACTAGCGCCCAGACCACCACTCATGGTCTTATGGAGGGGGGAAAGTTTCGGGCCCAAAAGGTTCGCTAGTACAAGCTCTTCTGGTGTCCTGCCCTCTCGACATGGTCTGTGAGGGTGTATGAACACTGAGGGAAGAAAGTCTTTTCTTCGTATGTAGTTTTGTGGCTTTAAGGTTAAAGCCCTTGTCTAGCAGGTAAAACCCGCATGCGTCTTGAGCTGGTCTTATGATTGATTTTCTTTGTTTCATAGACTTAGGTCGATCTTCAGATGCTAGTTCTTTGCGAAAGTTTTTCTTGTGGTTAGGATTGAAAAGAGGGCAGAAGTTCATTTGTAATTTTTTTAGGAAAGGAGGGAAAAGTTCATCTTGTTAGGACTTAAAAAGAGCAGAAGTTCATCTTGTTAGGACTTTATTTTAAAAAGCATAAGTTTCATCTTGTTAGGACTTAAAAAAGAGCAGAAGTTTCATTTATTGATGGAAAGAGGAGAATCATCTTTTAGCTAAAAAAAATATTATTTAAAAAGCAGAAGTTTATCTTTTAGGACTGAAAAGAGTAGAAGTTCAATTTCTTGATAATAGGAAATCTGTAGGGAAAAAAACGAGGGCAAGTTCCATCTTGTTAGCACTGAAAATAAAGAGGGCAGAAGTCCATCTTATTAGCACTGAAAATAAAGAGGGCAGAAGTCCATCTTATTAGCACTGAAAATAAAAAGAGGGCAGAAGTCCATCTTATTAGCACTGAAAATAAAAAGAGGACAGAAGTCCATCTTATTAGCACTGAAAATAAAAAGACGGCAGAAGTCCATCTTATTAGCACTGAAAATAAAAAGAGGGCAGAAGTCCATCTTGTAAGGACTGAAAATAAAAAGAGGGCAGACGTTCATCTTGTTAGCACTGAAAATAAAAAGAGGGCAGAAGTCCATCTTGTTAGCACTGAAAATAAAAAGAGGGCAGAAGTCCATCTTATTAGCACTGAAAATAAAAAGAGGGCAGAAGTTCATCTTGTTAGCACTGAAAAAGAGGGCAGAAGTCCATCTTATTAGCACTGAAAAAGAGGGCAGAAGTTCATCTTGTTAGCACTGAAAAAGAGGGCAGAAGTTCATCTTGTTATCACTGAAAAAGAGGGCAGAAGTCCATCTTGTTAGCACTGAAAAAGAGGGCAGAAGTCCATCTTGTTAGCACTGAAAAAGAGAGCATAAGTTCATCTTGTTAGCACTGAAAAAGAGGGCAGAAGCCCATCTTGTTAGCACTGAAAATGAGGGCAGAAGTCATCTTGTTAGCACTGAAAAAGAGGGCAGAAGTTCATCTTGTTAGCACTGAAAATAAAAAGAGGGCAGAAGTCCATCTTGTAAGGACTGAAAATAAAAAGAGGGCAGACGTTCATCTTGTTAGCACTGAAAATAAAAAGAGGGCAG
>CM054140.1:37478746-37488746 GCA_028751875.1 Rapana venosa
TGTAGCACAAAAGGCATAATCATCGTGTTTCAGCTAAAGAATGGAATGCTGACGTGTTGTATGAACACCATATCTAGGATGAATATGCGATTTCTACTAATAATGTATGTAATGCTGTAACAGGTGTGTACTTAAATATTTACACACTGTTACACATTGACACATGCATACAAACACACACACTATATATATATATATAAATATATATATATATATATATATATATATATATATATATATATATAATTTGTACATACAAACATACAGACATACATACATACATATGCACGCACGCAGAGAGTGAGGTAGACAGATAAACAAAGACAGAGAACCCGAGGAGAGAGAGAGAGAGAGAGAGAGAGAGAGAGAGAGAGAGAGGAGAGAGAGAGAGGAGAGAGAGAGGAGAGAGAGAGCGAGAGAGAAAGAGAGTTCGGAACAGTAAGAGTTGAAGACACGGTCAGTGACCTAGGTAAAGGCTCGACTGTCTAATGATGCATGCCTTCAACAGAGGAGGCTGGTAATCCGTCTGGCCTGAAGCCCAAGAGACCACAGGTTTCATTCATATCATAGCATATCATTATATAGTGTATAGCGCCAACAGCACAGCGCTGCTCTCACCTCATTAACATCATTTGACGCTATGACTCGTCTCTGCATAATAAATGTAGATTTTCGTATGCAAATTACATTAACCTGTCTTAACCTGTACACTCCTTCACGTTCCCTCCGCTCTACTGGAGATACCTTGTGCCTACGAATACCTTGATTCAAACAATCCACTGTTGGCCGCCGCTCTTTCTCTATTTCGGGTCCATCGACCTGGAATGAGCTCCCTCTCTCTCTTCGCCAGAAACCTAGTTATGACACTTTTGAAACCAGCCTCAAGACATATTTATTTCAAACCTAAGATCTCCCCCCTCCTGTTTCATATCAGAGCTATCCCACCTTCACTAACCCATGTCCTATCACCCTGCTAAAGTATACGACCTGTGTGAGTGTGTGTGTGCTTTTAAAAAACATTTGACTATTGAAATTTTATTTCATAGATTTTGTCTGCAGCGCACCATGTTTGTAAATATCTGTTTGTTTAAACTATTGATTATTCATCATTGATTGCATGACTGTGTAAGATTAGGTTGAATTCATGCGCTTTGATTTGTCTTTGCAAGATATAGCGCTATATAAGTTCCATATTTTATTTTTTTTTATTATTATTATTACATTAAACACAGATGTTTCGTAACCCGCTACTGTGGTGAAGGGGATCGTGGATGGAATGTCGTGGGTTCGAATCTCCTCATCAGAGACCTCGTTTTGTGAGGAGAGACTCTGGACAGCTTTTTCCAAGAGTGAGGATGTCAAAAGTTGGACGACTTGGGCATGCGATCAAGTATCATCTCCTTAGCGAATGCCGTTTAGTTGGGGAGTTTTATCCTTCGAATGTCATTTTGTGACCGGCACTGCAGGTGCATATATATTTCTTTTAAAAACGCTGAGATGTATCACCACGAGTACGAATATTTGTTATTGCAAAGAAAAGGATAAGTTCAAGTGATTTACTGGCAAACATACAGCCACAACACCGTGTAAAAAATAGTCTTTAAACTGGCAATCACATTGCCTCGGTTTCACCGTGAGCTCACTTTTGTTTTGTTTTGGGTTTGTTTGGGGTTGTTGTGTTTTTGGGGTTGTTGTTTTTTGTGGGTTTTTTTTTTTTTGGGGGGGGGGTATTTTTGTTCCTTAGCTAGAGCTCCATGGTTTACCAATGGTCAGGGGTTTGAATATGCAACCGTTTTTTGCTCACCATTAAAGTAGCCACATTCCGACTTCGGGATCGCCCTCAGTTTTGATTTCCCTTCTGCTTTCCTGCCTGTGAGGAGTGTCCGATTCATCTGAGTCTGACTGTTGTTGGAGGGACGTAGCTCTTAAAGGCCCCTCAACCCAGAATAAGATCCTATTCAGTCTGGATCCATCATTAAATTGTCCCTGTTGTCAGTCAGAGGCTTAGTTGGCGGGGTCCTGAATATGTTGGATCAGAACGGACATCCCTGAACGCCGTTCAAAGTGACTCCAGCGGCAGTGCAGAGCCTAATGTGATGGGTGACCTCGTGGCAGCTAAATATTGACAGCTGCCTATGCTCGTTTATATCTATTAATTTTGTAGTTTTTTTGTTTTTGTTTTTACTTTTTGTGTGTGTTGGGGGGTGGATTGCTTGAGGTTTCTGTTTGTTTGGTTGGGTTATTTTGCTGCTTTATTTTCTGTGACCCTTCTGTCCTGCTGTTCCCTCGTGGCTCATTTCAGAGTCTCCGCCTCAGCCATAGTACGCAGAACTATTCGTTGTGGTATCTGTAAGTTGGTCGGTGGTTTATCAGCGTTCAAAAAAAACTTGACTCTCCATTGGCATATAGACTGAGAAAGCTGGCAGATACGGCAGCCTGACATTGATGGGCTCCCTGTGGCCTTCTGAATCTGAGGTGCAAATTAACGAATCTGGGTATGGCTGGGGGGGCAGAGAGATAGAAACAAGCGGCGGTCAAACAGCAGGACAGGAACATCACGGAAGATGAGGCAGCACACACACACACAAAAAGAAAGACAGAAAGAAAAGCTGGCAGATGATTGCGACGTTATCAAGAATAGATGGCTGCAACGTTAACAAGAATAGATGGCTGCAACGTTAACAAGAATAGATGGCTGCAACGTTAACAAGAATAGATGGCTGCAACGTTAACAAGAATAGATGGTTGCAACGTTAACAAGAATAGATGACTGCAACGTTAACAAGAACAGATGACTGCAACGTTATCAAGAACAGATGACTGCGACATTATCAAGAACGGGTGACTGCAACGTTATCAAGAATAGATGACTACAGCGTTATCAAGAATAGATGGCTGCAACGTTATCAAGAACAGATGGCTGCGACGTTATCAAGAATAGATGGCTGCAACGTTATCAAGAATAGATGGCTGCAACGTTATCAAGAATAAACAGCTGCGACGTTATCAAGAATAAACGGCTGCAACGTTATCAAGAATAGACGGCTGCGACGTTATCAAGAATAGATGGCTGCAACGTTATCAAGAATAGACGGCTGCGACGTTATCAAGAATAGATGGCTGCAACGTTACCAAGAATAGACGGCTGCGACGTTATCAAGAATAGATGGCTGCAACGTTATCAAGAATAAACGGCTGCAATATTATCAAGAATAGACGGCTGCAACGTTATCAAGAATAAACGGCTGCGACGTTATCAAGATTAGACGCTGCAAGAATAAACGGCTGCAACGTTATCAAGAATAGACTGCTGCAAGAATAAACGGCTGCGACGTTATCAAGAATAAACGGCTGCAATAGTATCAAGAATAGACGGCTGCAACGTTATCAAGAATAGACGGCTGCAACGTTATCAAGAATAAACGGCTGCGACGTTATCAAGAATAAACGGCTGCAGCGTTATCGAGAAGGAACTGCTATTGTTCTGGTCTGGGCAGACTGTAGATGAGAGCAAACACAGCATCGGCCACTTTGCTGTCTCTTCCTGGCCCTGAGAGGGAACCATCTGTTGAAACACAGCCAACAGACGGTGAATTTAATCACACACAAAAACCATAGTGGACAGCACAGCGTTTGGGCGATGAAGCCGATGTTCCAGTTTACCCTCTTAGTGGGGATGATAGTTTGTGAAATGAGAAGTGTTGTTGTTCTTGTTGTTGTTGTGTGTCTGTGTGTGTGTCTGCGTGTGTGATATCTTCAGTTTAACGTCTATTCACATTTAGTGATTTTAGAGTCTGCGTGTGTGTGTGTGTGATGTGTGTGTGTGTGTCTCTGTGTGTGAGTGAGTGAGTGAGTGAGTGTGAGTGTGTGGTGTGTTGTTGTGTGTGTGTGTGTGTGTGTTGTGTGTGTGTTGTGTGTGTGTGTGTGTGAGTGTGGGGTCTCGGGTGTGTGTATGTGCGTACGATAAAATGTTTTGACAGAGGAAAAAAACTTTTTGTAAGTGTGAGTGTATAGGGGTGTTCTGTGAGACAACGTATAAGGAATAAGAAACACACACATACACACACTCACTCACTCACTCTCTCTCTCCCCTCTCTCTCCCTCCTCTCTCCCCTCTCTCTCTCCTCTCCCCTCTCTCTCCTCTCCTCTCTCTCTCCCCTCCCCTTTCCCTCTCTCTCTCTCTCTCTCACAAACCGCACTACACACACACACACACACACACACACACAACACACACAAACACACACACCAAAACACACTCACACACATTCAATTGCACTCCCCCCCCCAACCCCAACTCACTCACACCCCACCACCTGCAAAGTTAGAATTCTTCTTCCATCTGTATAATCAAGAACTTCAAAGGGGAAAAAACAAAAGAAGAGGCAGTCTGGATTAAAACAAAACACACAGAACACTGACAATCACCACAGCGAGGTAGTAACAGTGTATCATCACTCACCCAGACCTTAACAATCTCCAGACAATCTGATGACAGCCTCCAGTGACCCTGGACTTCAGTGGCTCCCTGTCGTTGCTGGCATAATCTCATAGTAAATAGTTCAAACTCCTTTCTGGCCATAGCTCTGGTACTCCTACACTTCCAGACAGGCTGTGTGACTACACTTCCAGACAGATTGTGTGACTACACTTCCAGACAGGTGTGTGACTACACTTCCAGACAGGCTGTGTGACTACACTTCCAGACAGACTGTGTCACTACACTTCCAGACACGCTGTGTGACTACACTTCCAGACAGACTGTGAGACTACACTTCCAGACAGACTGTGTCACTACACTTCCAGACAGACTGTGTGACTACACTTCCAGACAGGCTGTGTCACTACACTTCCAGACAGACTGTGTCACTACACTTCCAGACAGACTGTGTCACTACACTTCCAGACAGAGTGTGTCACTACACTTCCAGACAGACTGTGTGACTACACTTCCAGACAGTGTGACTACACTTCCAGACAGGCTGTGTGACTACACTTCCAGACAGACTGTGTGACTACACTTCCAGACAGACTGTGTGACTACACTTCCAGACAGACTGTGTGACTACACTTCCAGACAGACTGTGTGACTACACTTCCAGACAGACTGTGTGACTACACTTCCAGACAGCTGTGTGACTACACTTCCAGACAGACTGTGTGACAGTTCTGCTCGTTCATCACTATCCCTGCTTCCCTCCGCCTATCGTTAGTTGATTGAGGGTTTGGTGGATAGGGTTGTTATTTTTCTCTCCCGTTGCTGGTAGGATGGCTGTGCTGTATAGAGGAAGGTCATGGAAAGGCGTTTTCTCTTATTTTGTCCCCCTTAGTGTTCAGAATTCAAGTTTTAGGTTTTGATCATTAAAAAGGAAGATAAGAAGGTGTGTGTGAGAGAGAGAGAGGCGGAGAGATGGGAATGAGCAGCGTGAGAGCAGCAGGACAGAAATGACACAGAAGATGAGGCAGGAAACAAAAATGTTCACAGTGTCAATCTGTCTGTCTATCTGTCTCTGTCTCTGTCTCTCTCTCTCTCTCTCTCTCTCACTCTCTCTCTCTCTCTCCCCTCTCTCTCACACACGCACATACCCACACAACACACACCACATCACACCACACCACCCACCACACCACAAACACACACACCCACAAAAACCACACCACACCAAACTTCGCAACAGACCACACACAACACAACAGGTAAGAAAAGTTGAAAACAACACGAGGCCACTGACCTAGGACAGCTCTCTGTTATGTAACTGTATCTGCCGTCAATGGAAGTGCTGCTACACTGCAGACTTTAGTCACCCGTCTGCATCAGCATCCCAAGGGATGGAACAGAGCACGGCCTCACCTCATTAAAGCCAGCTAATGCCAGGAGTTGTCTGTGCATTAACTATACACTGTATAAGCAGCCGCTGTGGTGCCAGTGGTTAGGGCGTCGGATTCCTGGTTGAAAGATTCGCGGGTTCAAATTCGTCAGGATACAGTTTCTTGTTGTGCTCTTACTGAGAATAAATTTGGTCTGAGCTTAAAAATGAAATAGGCTAAACAGATAAACAACTTTCACTGAGCTTATGAAAGCTACTTTGAAAGCGTTGCTCATATCGAATTACTTTATCAACGCTACAGTTTGTTAATGGGCTTTTGAAAGTGTTGCTCATATCAAATTAGTTGATCAACACTGTAGGTCTTTCCATTTGTCTAACCTGGTTTATAATTTCTTTTTCGTACCTCGGCTAGAGCTCCGAGGTTCCCCGATAGTGAGATTTTACATAATTATGCGATCGCTTTTTGCCCACCATTAAGATAGCCACATTCCGACTTGGGTATGATGACTAAACACACCAGTGTTCGTGTGAGGGTTTTTTTCCTAAATTTTGACGACTGTTCCAACCAGCATGCAATGGCTTATTCTTTCAAAAGGAGGAACGGGATTTAAAATGTGCTCAGGACCTGGATTTATAGTCTCATCCAGCTGCCTTTTCGGAGTGTAAAGTTGGTACAATGCTAACTCCAGGGGGGAAATCCCTTTAAACAGGTGCCCCAGCGGTGGCTTGAACTGGGGGCCGTCATATTACGAGCTCAACCCTCTAACCACAAGGCTATCCCGCAATAATTAAATTACAATAATTAAAGCTATTGAGTTTTGCCTTTTCACAAAGCCTTCACCCAAAGTGAACTGTCATGTCATAAACATTATTAGCACCGCCATTGATGATCATACAGTGAAAAAACAAAGTCCCTGGGTATGGATAACTATGTTGTCCTGATTCATGGTAACGCCAGTCACAGTTCCCTTTTTTCATACCTAAGAGGAGTTTGTGGTAAAGCCTTCGGAATATGGAGATTCACAAAAAGTAGTAGAAAAACGTGGTGACAGTGACCACCCCAGGGTGAACGTCTCACTAAGTCTGTTCCGCAGCTGTGATATAATATAACTATTGTCAGTTAGGGGCCTAAAGAGACATTGTTTACATCCAAACAGACGACTGTGAACTCCCAACAGAATGACCCGCTAACAGTGCAGGGCCTCTTTCGGTCTGTGGTCTCATGGCTGTTAAAAAGGGAGAGCTTCGCGTGGATTTCTGCCTCCTAGTTGTTGATACACCAGCAGAAGATAAAAAAGCAGCCTGTTTCCCCTGCCTTGCAGACTGGCATGTCCAACAGATGGTGGCAATGTTACCTAAAGTGAGCTGGTATTACATGACCTGGGCAGGTCTGAGATGGAAACAAACAGAAGCCGCCACTTTGCAAAGCCTTTCAGGGCATGAGAGGGGCCATCTGTTCAAACAGGCCCAAAGCAGACAACAGAGATGCTGGCTAACCGAAATAGCTGCCGGTGGAGTGTTTGTCTGATGAAGGTGGTGTTCCAACTGGTCGTGTGTAGTGGTGGTAGTAGTAGCGGTGGCGGTGACTTCGTTTCTGAAATAGCCGGTCACGTCCCTTGTAGTGGTGGTATGTTGTTATTTCTGTCTGGTGGGTGGATGGGTGATGATTTTTCTGGTTGTGTGTGTGTGGGTGGCGTGTGTGTGGTGTGGTGTGTGGTGTGGTGTGTGTGTGTGTGTGTGTGTGTGTGTGTGTGTGTGTGTGTGTGTCTGTGTGTGTAACATGGACGGACAGACAGACAGAGCCAGAGAGTGTAGTAACTTACGTTCTGTATCAGAAGCCACGCAAAGTGCAATAAGTGGTGTCACTACGATATGCTCTGCTATTTACGAAACAGACTAGTTTCAGTTGGTTCCTTGTCTATCTGTTCACTATCTGTGTTTCAATATCTGTTCTTAGAGTGGTATTGTGCCATGCCTTCAGACTTCTGTACACTTGCTGCGTGTGCATTGATCCCATCATTATCACCATCGTAATCATCAACATCATCATCATTATTGATATCATTATTTGTTTTACTATTATTATCGTTATTACCCGTATTTATTGTTGTTATTCTTGCTGTTGATGATGATGATACTGTTAATATATCTGTCACTACTACTATTACTACTACGACTACTACTACTACTACTACTCCTACTTCTACTACCACCACCACTGTAACTACTTTCTCATTTTGAAACAATACAGAAATGTAGTCAGCGTGTAATGAGTGCCGTTACTGCTTTGTCAGAGTGTCAAGAATGATGTCATCTTCTCAGTGTGAGAATAGTCAATAACGTCACCATGTCAATGATAGAGAATACCATCACTGTAATAATCATGTTGCCTTTTTTTTTTAGTTAGTGACACACGTGTGAACGATCAGTGTGTAAAAAGACTGATCTTACCCTACGATCACCGTGTAGTGACGTCACCACGTCTTTGACATGAAATAACTGACGTCATATCGTCGCGTTCCCCAGTTTAACACTCTAGGGACCACCCACAATAAAGGTATAAAAAAAAAAAGGTAAAGGTGTCCCATAACCTATAAGGTCGTAGGGGAGCGAGGCGTCAGAGACCTCACTTCTCTAGGGGCCAGCATATTGAGGGCGGCGCCCATCTCCTCTCCCTCGCTGCTTTACCTTCCCTGACCCTAAAGAGGGCAGGTACCCACAATAAACATGCTTTATATACCCCGAAGTCGGAATACGGCTACCTTAATGGCAGGCTAAAAACGGTCAAACACGAAAAAATCTCACCAGTGATGATCCTCGGAGCTCTAGCCGAGAAAAGAACAGAAAAAGAAAACCAAACTTTTAAATATCTAACTCATCACACTTTGAAACCGCTGTGAGACCTTCAAGCACATAATATATAACAAAAGTTTTTGTGCATGACTCTCTTCGAAATTATTAAACTCTCCATTTAATATAATAATAATTATTGTTATAATAATTAAGGGGGACGGGATAGCTCAGTGGTCGGAGAACTCGCTTTCCCCCAGCCAAGTTAAGCAGCGTCGAGCGTGGTTACCAGTTGGATGGGTGACCGTTTGCGCGCCTTGGCTTCAGTACAGTTCCCCCAGTTCACCCAGCTGTAAATAGGTACCTGCCCTCTTTATGGTCAGGGAAGGTAAAGCAGCGAGGGAGAGGAGATGGGCGCCGCCCTCAATATGCTGGCCCTAGAGAAGTGAGGTCTCTGACGCCTCGCCCCCCCCTACGACCTTATAGGTTATGGGACTCCTTTACCTCCTTACCTTTAACATAGGCAGCCATACTCCCGACTTCGGGAGGACGTTGGCGCGTCACGTCAAGTGACGTGGCTTACGATTCTGTCGTCAGGGTGCGCTACGGACGAGTACGGCGGGGAGTACCGGAGCCACACGGAGGCGCAGCTGACGTCGCGGAAGAAAGTGGCCAAGATGCTGATCGCCATCGTCCTGCTCTTCGCCGCCTGCTACCTCCCTGTCAACCTCCTCCTGGCTCTCAGGTCTGTGGGTGGTTGTTTTGTTGTTGTGTTGTTAGTTGTTGTTTTGGTGGCTGTGTATTTGTGTATGTGTGTGTTGGGTGGTGGGGGGTGTATGGGGGGGGGGGGGGGGGGGGGGTTCGCAGCCTACTACGTTACTGTCAACCTCCTGGCTCTCAGGTCTGTGGGTTGTTGTTGTGTTGTTTATAGTGTTATGGTGGCTGTGTATTTGTGTATGTGTGTGCATGTTGTGGAGTGGGGGGGGGGGGGGTATTGGGGGGGGATTGTATGGGGGGGGGGGGGGTGTCGCAGCTTTACTACCTTACTGTCAACCTCCTTCTGGCTCTGAGGTCTGTCATTTTTCTGTTGTGGGGTGTGGGGGGTGTGATTGGGGGGTTGTGTGTGTATGGGGAGGGGGATGGGTTTCGCAGCCTACTACCTTAGTGGCAACCTCCTTCTGGCTCTGAAGTATGTGATTTGTTTATCGTTATATTATGGTGGCTTCTGCCTGTTCTGGTTCTGTGTGTATGTGTGTGGGGGGGGGGAGTGTTGGGGGGGGATTTCTGTCGGTCTTTTTGTCTGTCTGTCTGTCTCTCTCTATCGCTCACTCTCTCTCTCTCTCTGTCACTCACTCACTATCTCTCTCTCTCTATCACTCTCT
>CM054140.1:37496246-37501246 GCA_028751875.1 Rapana venosa
AAAGGATGGAGACAACGTGGAGAAGGGTTGTGAATGACCATGTCAACACGCACTTTCCAGAAAGAGAAGAACAGAACAGAAAGAAGAAGAAGAAAAACCAGGAAAGAACTACAGAATTCGTCTTTCATTCCTTTCTGTGCGACCCCCACACCCTCTTCCCTCCTCACCCGGCACGTAATTTCTGTCACAATTGCATTTTAGATTGAAGTGAAGATTGCTGTTGTTGCCTTCTGTTATTGGCATGGATCTTTTCCTCCCTATCTGTCATCTCTCCTTCAGACCTATCAGCCATTCTGGTGTCTCTGCTCCAGTGCTGAGGGACGTGTGTTTGTGTGTGTGTGTGTGTGTGTGTGTGTGTGTGTGCGTGCGTGCGTGCGTGCGTGCGTGCGTGCGTGCGTGCGTGCGTGTGTGTGTGTGTGTGTGTGTGTGTGTGTGTGTCCCCCTAAAAACCAACTAGAGATCGTGTTGTTTGAGGTTATTCCGCAGTCACGCGTTGGTTGTTGAGCGCTCCTCGTCTTCCTGTCATGGAAAGATCTAGCATGTCATGCATTTCTAAATTTGGTCTGTAAACGTAATTACCGCAGAGGTGTTTTGCAGTCCTGTGGGAAAGTGCTAGCGTGCTATGTATCTGAGAAGAGCAGCCAGAATTTGATGTAGAGAAATCTGCCTTGACTATGTCATGTATGTAAATCTGTATCGTATCTCTGTAGTATAATTGGGCAGGGGGGGGGGGGGGGAAAGGGGGGGGTCGTTCTTTGGCTAAAGCTATGATGTTCACCAAAGGTGAGATTTTGTGTATGCGACCGTTTTCACCCACCATCAAGGTACCATTTTTTAAAATTATTATTTTGTGAATGATATTTAAACAGGACACCAATGTGCATGCAATTGTGTGTGTGCGTGCGTTTGTGTTTTTTTAACTGGGTCATCTGTTCCTACCGGCACTAAATGGCCTACTCTTCCAAAGGGTTTTAACGTGTGTGTCAGACGCTCTGCGTGCGTTTGCACTCGGGAACGTGGACACTACATCACAAGTGGGTGATCATCTTAGAGGTGAGTCCCAGCTGGGTGGTTTCTCATAGAGGGCAATTTACCTCAAAGGCCCGAATATTATCTGCCTATTGTGAGCGTTCATGGTTTGTCTCATCCAAAGGACTTTCGGGGGGAGTGGAGGTGGTATTGCTGGTAACTCCAGGGAGGGGCAAAATCCCCTTAAATAGGTACCTCAGAGTTGGTTTACCCCCGGGCCATCAGAACAGAAGCGCGACGCTCTAACGATACTTCTCAGCTATCCCTCCCTCCCTCCCCACTTTTGAAGTTCAGCAAGCTTTTCTGTACACAATCCTCCCACAAACAAAACAAGCTGCGGAGTTCCTCCCAAAAAGCCTTGCTGGAAATTGGCCCCAACATGAATCCCACCCCCTCCCCTAACCCTCCCTCACGAATATACAACCGTCGTATCAAGTGAGGACATTTCTGGGTTAAACCTTGCTGCACGTGATATGAGAAAGGGGGGAAAATGTTCTTTGTGAAACCCTATAGGACAGACACTACATCCCAATATTTGGGAGGCAGAGGTAAATCCCAACTGGGTGGTTTCTCATAGAGGGCAATTTACCTCAAAGGTCGGTATATTATCTGCCTAATGTGAGCGTTCGTGATTTGTTCCGCGAGAGAGATTCGCCTGAGAGATGATCTGGTCAGTATGCCAAGTATACCCCCCCCCCAACACACACACACACACAACCCTCATGCTTCTCCACTACCCCTCTCCCCCTCCTGTATATAAGTTGACTCCCTGATTCGGTTATTTATCATTTATTCTCCTGTTCCTCAGCTAGAGCTCAGATGTCCACAATGGTCAGATTTTGTGTATGCCGCCATTCTTTTGCACACCAGTAAGGTAGGAATAATTATTTATTTCTTTTTTTATATTCGTGTTACAAAAATGAGTTGCGTGATTTCTCTTCATTTAGTGATCTGTTTCTCTCTGTGTGTGCGCAAGAGGGAGGGAGGAGTAGGAAGGGGGTGTAGACTTGCACACACCAACGTAAACAAGTAAAGCACACACACACACACGCACGCACGCACACATACACACACACACACACACACACCACACGCACACACACACACACACGCCCACACAACACACACACACACACACACACACACACACACACACACACACACACACACACACACACACACACACACACACACACACAGATTTCAATGTAAGTCACATAATTGTGTGTCTCTCTCTCAAAAAAAACCCAACCCAGCTGAAGACTGAAATGAAGTGAAACCCATTTTCCTGAGGATGGAAAGAAAGGATCGTTTTAACAAGAACACGAAGCTGGGAGGAGGGGAGGGGGCAGTTTTTTACGCAGAAAATGAGATTCGTGCATCAGACAATAAGAATTAAGGAGGGGGTTACAAAAAGCAGGGCAGAAGAAAAGTCTTTATTCGATAAGTTTTCAATGCAGATAAAATGTCAGTCTCTTTGATTGTTAGACCAGTGTGACAGAATAGGAAGACGTAAAGCGATCTATAGCAACTCTTAACTCTAAGGACAGATGTACTTCTTTGGCTCAAGGGTGTAGACAATTTGACGATCAAAGACGAATCGTCAATGGGCAAGACGAATTAGCGCAAGAGCAGCAAAACTGTGTAGAACTTTCATCAGGCTGCCAGCCGGATGTTAGATAAATGAGCAAACAATTTTTTTTAACCAGAAAGAAAAAACCTTTGTTATCGTCGTAATATAGAAAAAGGGTCAGGAGTTCCGTAAAAAACCTTTCATAAACAGCTGTAGGCTGTAAGAGCTTCACCCATACTGCTCGCTGTCTCATGAGCTCACTCGCCTTCAGACAGTACAGGAGGACGATGAGGCAGAAGAAGAATAGAAGACAAAGAAAGAGTGACTGCCTTGAGACGCATACACGAAGGAATGAGGAAGGGTGAAACTTCAGTGGTGCCCACGCTACTAGACACGGAATAGTGAGGATGTGAGTCACTCCTCAGACGATAGCACTTTTTTTGCACAAAGTCTTTCAGTGGATAGTCTCGCGGCTGTTACAGTCCTCTGCCATCTCACTGACAGTGTGACATTTGAAGAGAAGACGCAATGAACAGTGCTGTAGTGTTTGTCTCCTCAGAACTCGATATGCAGTTGCTTATGTTATATAACCCAGAGGCAGTTTTTGAAAGATTTGGAAAGGACAAGTGATTCTTGCAGTTAATCACTATTTTGATATAATGCATTCCTTACAAATGTAAACATGTTATGTTATGGATGGCAGGATCATATTTCAGCTTCATAAAAACAGCTATGTAGAGCTTGTTAAGGCTTCACCCATACTGCTCTGGCTTGTCTTCCATAGCACTCTTCAGTCCTAAAAGAACAGTACATAGGAGGAGACGATGAGCAATGCAGAAAGCAATGGAAACAAAAGAAGTGGACTGGCCTTGAGTGGAACGACATACCACGGAAGTGAGGAGTGAGGAGCTGGTTGCAAATCTTCAGTGGTGCCCCAACTGGTCTATCAGTTCACGGAATAGGTGAAGGTGATGTGAAGTCATTCTTCTTCGACTGAGTAGGCACTTTTTTTAGCAGCAAGTTCTATTCAGTGCGATAGATTCTTCGGCTTTGGCCGTTCAGTCCCTTCTGTCCATCTCTACTGAATCAGTGGTGACAGTTTTGAAAGAGGAAGACAGCAGAATGACATCAGTCTGTGAGTGTTTGTCTCCTTCAGATCCTGCGGATATTTTTGCTTACTATTATTATCAGCTGCCATGGAGCAGCGTTCTTTTGGGGAAAGATTTTGGAAAGGGAGACAGACAGACAGTGATTCATCTATGCCTGCCTGCATGCATGCATACATACATGCATACATGCATACATACACACATACACACACACTTACATACATACATTCATACATACATGCATGCATGCATGCATACAATCCTGGACATCGTTAGATATAGATAGATATCGATATTATGTGTGTGTGCGTGTGTGTGTGATCGTTAGATATAGATAGATATAGATATTATGTGTGTGTATGTGTGTGTGCGTGCGTGTGTGTTGTGTGTGTGTGTGTGTGTGTGTGTGTGTGTGTGTGTGTGTGTGTGTGTGTTGTGTGTGTGTGTGTGTGTGTGTGTGCGCGCGCGCGCGTGCGATGCGATGCGTATTGGTGTGCGTGTGTGTGTTTGCTTTTTTTCATTTTTATTATAATCCTGATTCCACTCGTCAAAAACCATTTAAAAACGCATCTGACAACAGCGTTAAAACTTTTTTCCTCAAACTATCAGCACCTGCCAAAAACTTGCTCTCCCACATTATGCATTTTCCACAGATACATCACATTTTGATTGGTAGATTTTTTTAAAATCAAAATTCTCGACGACAAATCCTTACCACACAGTCATCAAGCCCTAAAGATAGATCCGCTGCCAAATTTACCCTGGGAATTCGCACCATTTCTTGGGCCAGGCCATGCGTGTTGTCCACAATGGACAAAACTTTTCCCCCATAAATCGATGCCGTCCATACAGTCCGAGTTTCCTGAACTTGCAGACGCCCGGTTCCCCAGGGCAGGTCACTTTCCCTCAAAGACAGCTGAACTCAAGCTGTCCCGCGTTGTTCGGATTGACTCAGCGGGAGAATTGCTCTGGAAGACAGTTTTGAGGCTTTTGACAGATTTCATCTTGGAGGAGCGTTGGATGTTCAAAGAGTTTGATGTGGAGACAGTAGTATATGTAAGAGCCGATATACAAGACCCGATTGCACACAAAACCTTGTGCTTGAAACCAGCTCAGTGGTTTGCGGTGAAGTTTTGTGAGGAAAGGGATCAGTCCTCGTGAGACAGTTGGTTAGTGTATGTTTAGTTTCACATGCTATTTCTTTTAACCTAGAGCTATGCTGGTGATTCCTTGGAGAAAAAAAAAACCCTGATATTACACAGTCGCGTATCATCCACTGTATGAATGAA
>CM054140.1:37503746-37508746 GCA_028751875.1 Rapana venosa
ATGAAGTGTGTAGTAGTGCTCTCCATATACTTGAGATGCTGTGATTCCAAGTTTGGTGGATCTGTGAGAAACAGTGGTTGATGATTACAACACTGCCTTTTGGTGATGTCTTCACAATGTTGTGTTCTGTGCAAGTCAGCCGTTATTCTGAGACGTATGTCATCAGATACTTTTCTTCCCCCGAAACTGTGATGTGGTCTTACAGAAACTTATGATGCCTAGAGTGCTGAAAACTTGACAGATCACACAAGAGAATAAAAACACTAAAATATGCTTGGTGCCTCAGGGGACGCTGAATGTCTTCCCATTGACAGGAAGGGTGTTCCGTCAGTTTGTGTTGCCGGCAGTTTCAGTGCTGTAAATCCTGCTTGTGTAATCATCACTGTTTCTTTGTTTTGTTTTGAGAATGGTTGGTTGGTTGGTGGGTTGGTTGGTTGGTTGGTTGGTTGTTGGAGGTGGGGGGGAGTTGGGGGTGGAGAGTGGGGGGTGGTTCTTCGTTGTCGTCGCCGAACGCTCAGACAGCGACTATCGTTGTTGTCTGTCACATGAGCGAAAATGCGTTACGCTGCCGTTAAACGCCTGACAAGTCAGGCCCAGCGCATTCAATTTCGGCGTGGGAGAGAATTTTTATATTTCAAGCCCTTTCTGTACAAAAAGGCAGGAGAATGGACCTAGAAGGCAGAAAATAGACAAAAAAGGAGGTGACAGTAAGATTTTCAAAGGAACAAAGTAGAAACAAAGAGAGGGGTAGAAAAGAAGGAATTTCTAGCGCAAAATGTCCAGAAGGTGGATATCTTGTTTCTACTGGCATCCTCACGAGGGAGTGTGTTTTTTTTTACAGTTTTGTCGATCAATTTATAGAGTTATCAGTTCGGTGTAGTTTTGTTTGTCAAATGGTTGAGTAATTGTGCGTGTCGCGGGTTGGGCGATGCAGTTAAATAGATACATTTTATTTACGCTGCCTTGTCAGGGAATTATAGTGGGGGGGTTTCCCCGTGAAGTGTTACAAGAGAGTGAAGGGTACCAGCTGTCTGCTGCTTGTTGTCAGCAACAACGAACTTGTATCTCCTCTATGTGTGTGTGTGTGTGTGTTGGTGTGTGTGTGTGTTGTGTGTGTGTGTGGTGTGTGTGTGTGTGTGTGTGGTTGTGTGTGGTGTGTGTTGCTCGCTCGCTCGTCTCTCTCTCTCTCTCTCTCTCTCTCTCTCCTCTCTCTCTCTCTCTCTCTCTCTCTCTCTCTGTCCCCACTATCTCTCTCCACTCTCTCCCTCTCTCCACTCTCTCTCTCTCTCTCTCTTCTCTCATCTCTCTCTCTCTTCTCTCTGTCCCCACTATCTCTCTCCACTCTCTCTCTCTCTCTCTCTCTCCTCCTCTCTCTCCTCTCTCCACTCTCTCCCTCTCTCCCCACTCTCTCTCTCCCCACTTCTCTCCCCACTCTCCCTCTCCATCTCTCTCCCACTGTCTCTCCCCACTCCTCTCCTACCCCACTCTCTCTCCCCCCCCCTCTTCTCTTCTCTCTGTCTCTGTCCTACTCTCTCTCTCCCCACTCTCTCTCTCTCCCCCACTCTCTCTCCACTCTCTCTCCCCACTCTCTCTCCACTCTATCTCTCTCCCCACTCTCTCTCCCTCTCTCTCTCCCCACTCACTCTCTCTCCCCACTCACTCTCTCTCCCCACTTGCTCTCCCCCCCCCTCTCTCTCTCTCTCTCTCTCACCACCCTCTCTCTCCCTCTCTCCAAACTCTCTCCTCCCCACTCTCTCTCTCTCCTCCCTCCTCTCCTCCCCCTCCTCTCTCCCCCACTCTCTCTCTCTCTCTCCCCCTCTCTCTCTCTCTCTCCTCTCTCTCTCTCTCTCTTCTCTCTCTCTCTATCTCTATCTCCACACAGTGAAAATTTAACATTCATTCGTTTGAATCCCAAGTTTACATAATGTTCAGGGATTGTTCCCTTGCCGCTCTTCTTCCACTTAATTGGTCGTAACAAGATCATGTTTCCATGGCCATTGAGATTAAAAGGATGGGGTTTTTTTGTTTGTTTATAGTAAGCTCCAAGCTTGTTGTTTTCATTCCCAAGTTTACACGGTTATTCTGCTGCCCTTCTTTCGTTTAATTGCTCGAAACAGGATTATGTTTCCAAAGCAGAGCAGCTTTCGATAACTCGATCTTTTTGTTTTCAACTTTTGTGAGGCAAGCACGGTTTCTGCAAGGATAGCTGCGTGGAAGGTTACTGCAAGTGAGCAAAGCGTTGCGGCACGATTGCTGTCAACTGACTTTTCCCTTCGGTTCTTAGGAGATTGCCCGCAGCACTTTGCATAGTAGCATGGCATTGTTGAATCTGGCAGATGCTTGCTTGATAACGTTGAAGCTGGCAGATCCTCGGTTGGTAATGTTGAAGCTGGCAGATCCTCGGTTGGTCATGTTGAAGCTGGCAGATCCTTGGTTGGCAATGTTGAAGCTGCAGATCCTAAGGATATGGTGAAGTTAAGCTGGCAGATCCGATTGGTCAGTTGAGCTGGCAGATCCTTGCTTGGTCATGTTGAAGCTGGCAGATCCTTGGTTGGTCATGTTGAAGCTGGCAGATCCTTGATTGGTCATGTTGAAGCTGGCAGATCCTTGGTTGGTAACATTGAAGCTGGCAGATCCTTGGTTGGTAATGTTGAAGCTGGCAGATCCTTGGTTGGTCATGTTGAAGCTGGCAGATCCTTGGTTGGTCATGTTGAAGCTGGCAGATCCTTGGTTGGTAACATTGAAGCTGGCAGATCCTTGGTTGGTAACATTGAAGCTGGCAGATCCTTGGTTGGTAATATTGAAGCTGGAAGATCCTTGGTTGGTAACATTGAAGCTGGCAGATCCTTGGTTGGTAACATTGAAGCTGGCAGATCCTTGGTTGGTCATGTTGAAGCTGGCAGATCCTTGGTTGGTCATGTTGAAGCTGGCAGATCCTTGATTGGACATGTTGAAGCTGGCAGATCCTTGGTTCGTCATGTTGAAGCTGACAGATCCTTGGTCATGTTGAAGCTGACAGATCCTTGGTTCGTCATGTTGAAGCTTGCAGATCCTTGGTTTGTCATGTTGAAGCTGACAGATCTTTGGTCATGTTGAAGCTGACAGATCTTTGGTCATGTTGAAGCTGACAGATCCTTGGTCATGTTGAAGCTGGCAGATCCTTGGTTCGTCATGTTGAAGCTGGCAGATCCTTGGTTCGTCATGTTGAAGCTGACAGATCCTTGGTCATGTTGAAGCTGACAAATCTTGGTTGGTAACGTTGAACCTGGCAGATCACTGGTTGGTAATATTGAACCTGACAGGTCATTGGTTGGTAATATTGAATCTGGCAGATCACTGGTTGGTAATATTGAAGCTGACAGATCACTGGTTGGTAATATTGAAGCTGACAGATCACTGGTTGGTAATATTGAAGCTGACAGATCACTGGTTGGTAATATTGAACCTGGCAGATCACTGGTTGGTAATATTGAACCTGGCAGATCACTGGTTGGTAATATTGAACCTGGCAGATCACTGGTTGTTAATGTTGAACCTGACAGATCACTGGTTGGTAATATTGAAGCTGACAGATCACTGGTTGGTAATATTGAACCTGACAGATCACTGGTTGTTAATATTGAACCTGACAGATCACTGGTTGGTAATATTGAAGCTGGAAAATCCCTGCTGGGTAATGTTGAAGCTGGCAGATCCTTAATAGTGGGTAAAAACAGTGGCATACGCAAAATTTCACCGTAGGTAAATGCAGAGCTTAAGCTGAGGAATGGAAAACAAAAAACAAAAAAAAATTATAAGCAAAAAATTATGTTAATTCAATTATTGTGAATATCTATTTAAAAGTTTCAAAATATTAACGCTCTTAGATATCTGTTAGATTCGCATTTGGAATGCCGCTGGGGGGTTTTATATACTGATCTTAACAAAACCATAAAAACCTCATTTTTTAAAACGTTTAAATGACACATACGTGGAAAATAGTTCTTGAATGGATGCCAAGACACACAATTGTGTTCGCGTTCCAACGTAACTTTAGAGAATAAAGGCGGTTTACTCTGTCTGTGTGGTGGAAGTTTTTTATGTTGACTTAATTTTAATAATGATAATAATAAACATCATCATCGTAATCATAATAATGATAATATAGTAGTAATAATAATGATAATACTATGGAATTTCTAGAGCGCCGAATCTTGCAAATCTTAAAAGCAGCCTTTCTATTATCTCCCTTCCATTGCAGTATTGGCAGCGTCTGTCAGTTTGTTGTAAGTTCTCTGTCTCCGTCTGTCTGCCTCTGTCTCTGTCTCTCTCTGTCTCTCTCTCTTTCTCTCTCTTGTATAGTCGTTACTTATCCCATCGTGAAGGCAACTATGATCCGTCTGTCAGAAGAAAATAGGAGTCAGAACAATGCCGTGTGGTCAGCCAGTGAAAGTTGATCTTCCAGAAAATGATGTATGCTTCTTTAGAGATTGCATTTGGTTCATCAGACAACCTCTTATCCAACAAAAGTGATGCAGAAAGATACCATGAGAGATAAGTTTAAATTATAAAGAGCTGAAAAAGGGAAGTAAGAAAAAATTGGACCCAAAAATATCGATGAAAAGTACTTGGACAAAATAAAAAACTGTCAATGAAGTTTAAAGTTATGGTGGAGCGGAGTCACTGTGGTGTCGTAGGTGCTTCTGATTGCTTTTTGAGCAAGTTGATCAGGATGTAGATAAGAAAAAATAAAGAAAAACAGAACTCCTTAAGATTTATGCTAAAAACACCACATGCCAATGCGCAAATATGTGTTTAATCACAGATAAAGCGACAGATATGTATTGAATCAAGTATTTGTGTTTTCTCTTTCCAAGACCAAAGTAGGTGACTGATATCTCCTACGATTTTCGAACCAAAAAAAACAACATAAAAATATTAATATGATTCAGCTCTTCGTCAAACGATGTCAACAGACGCTGGTGCTCATCAGCAATACCAAACACGTTCTTCCTTCTCTC
>CM054140.1:37516246-37581246 GCA_028751875.1 Rapana venosa
GCATCAGTTGGGAATGAACCGCCTCTCTCTCTCTCTCTCCTCACTCTCATCTCTCTTTCTCTCTCTCTTCTCTTCTATCTATTAACTCTCTCGATCTCTCTTCTCTCTCTCTATCTCTCTTCTCATCTCTGTCTCACCTCCTCTCTCTCTCTCTCTCTCTCTCTCTCTCTCTCTCTCTCTCTCTCTCTCTCTCTCCTCTCTCTCTCTCTCATCTCTCTCTCTCTCTCTCTCTCGGAAGGGGGGGAGGGGGGAAACATGAGAAGAACAAAGAAGGCACTGCAGATCTTAGTTTGTGTTCCGGGTTTTTCCCCAGAACCCTCCTCCACTCTCTTTTTTTTGTAATATGGAAAAGCGCTGTTCCCATATGGAGACCGTCATGAATTAAACACAGATCAGTATGCCTTAACTGTGTGACATACAACTATATGCTAGCGTTCGCTTTTAAAGTTCCAAGAGCCATTCCGTACACGAAGTCCTCTGCAAACACAGCAAGGAACAATATTCTTCAAAAACCTCAAGTTGGAAGCCGAACTTTACCTCATTTACTAAACCTTGACTGGTAGTCCCTTAAAAAGCAAACTTAGGCCTCGTACGCAACGCACATTATTCAGTGCATGTACAAGAAAATTGTCTCTGGCAAAACTATGTGGAATTCAAATGCTACTATCGTTGGGAAACAAATATACATACAGACAGAAAAAATAATAAAACACATAAGGGAGGCGCTGTTCTTGTGGTAAGCGCTTTCCCCTAGGGAAAGCAGCCCAAATTGTGCGCAGAGAAATCTGCTGTGACTGAAATTATTATACAATACAGTACAACATAATACAATGCAATGCAACACAATACAATACAATATAATGTAACACAAAGACTTGACACCTGTTCACGGTAGAGTGCGGACGTGTTTTCTCCCCTCTCTGACCAAATGGGCTGAGGTGGTCAACTCCTTGGCTTCACATAATATCATGAAAAGCTGCAAAGTGTCAGTGTCATCTACGAGGTAGCTGTTATAGCTATGTGCGTGAATGACTGCTAAAGCAACATCTTCCTGGTTATCTCTGCGGAAAGTGTTGTCAACCAAATCAAGTCCAGTTGGTCTTTCTGTGAGTATTTATAATTTTTGAAAAATACTTTCATCTGCGACAGCTCGTTGTTGCACGTCTACTCAATACATCTTCGCTGGGGGAAGAAGGTTTGAACAGATCAGTGATTTTAGGCAGTATGGGCCCAAAGAAGACTCCTCCGTCCAACAAAAAGAAAGGGACTAAAAGACAAAGTCATAGTTCCAGCCATTTGGAAGATTGTCTCAGCAGTAACGTTGAAAGCACAAGAGATCAAAGTCAAAGTAATGACAGGGAACGTTCACTCAGTAAAAAAAGAAAGTTATCAGAACAACAACAAAAGATAACACATTTTACAAACAGCCAAGACACTTTTGACAGAGAAAGGAACACGAAGAATGTACGGAAATCTTGAAAACTCAGTCAGACACTCAACATGACAAAATCTTAGCTACGTTAGAGAGAATGGAAAGATCCATTGAAGATGGAAGAAAAGAAAATGAGCGTTTTCGAAATCAACTAGATAAAGTTATCTATGAAATGTTCGAAGTCAGGAAGGAAAATGAATTATTGAAGAAAAAGATAGAGTGGCTGGAAAATAAGTATTCTGACATTATCGGAGATGTTAAGCATCTCGATCAAACAGTCAGGTGAAAAAGAACTCCGCAATTCGCTAGAACAGTATACGCGAAGGGACAATATGAAAATAATTAATCTGCCCGGAGATTCGAAACAGAAACATCAGAAGAAACTGAACAAAAAGTGCTGGAACTGATACAGAAAAAGTTGAATGTCCGTTCATTCCAGGCCAGTGAAATCAGCGTTGCACACAGAGTGGGCAAATTTATCACAGGGCAGAACAGACCAGTGATAGTTCGCCTCACAAATAGAAAAATAAAATCAGATATATTCAGACAGCGGAAAAAACTTGCACAACAAAAGCTAAACATTTTCATTAAGGAAGATCTTACCAGGCTGAATTATCAGAGACTTATTCGCATCAAACAACACCCAGTAGTTCTTTCAGCTTGGTCCTTTCAGGGGCAATTGTACTGCAAGCTGCTGAACCTTCGGGTGATCAGTATTGAAGAGGGGGATGTGGACAAAATTGACAGAGTGTTTCAAGAATCCCCTCTGTCCACGGAGCAGCATCATCTGCAGCGGAAAGCAACATCAGGGCCGACTGGGGGAGGAAGGGAGCAGGCAAGAGGGGGCGGGCGCCTGGGGAGGGAGCAAGAAGGCAAGAAGCGCGCGCACCATCAGCCATCAGCAACCCAAAGCCCGGAGCCCTCATCACCTCCTCCAAGAAGCGCTGTGGACAGCAGCCAGGACAGTCAGAGGACTCCGGGACACCTCCGCCCTGCACCGGACCCTGCAACAGGCGCCAGAGACAGGAGGCCTGGCCATGCAGAAAACACATGGACACCTCCTTCATTGTGCATCAAAGCTCTGCAGCCAATGAAAACATGTTCAATGTCTGAACACCGTACTATTACGCTCCCTGGTGTGGTAGCCTTTTCCTTGAGACATTCTCTCCTCTCTCTGACCATCTCTCTCTCTCTCTCTCTCTCTCTCTCTCTCCTCTCTCTCTCTCTCTCTCTCTCTCTCTCTCTCTCTTCCTATGGCTCCTGTTATATTTATCTACAACATAGCAAGATATAGATCTTGCAATAACCAGTATGCTCTTTACCCCTCTTGCATTTTCCAGAAGGAAAAATAGCAACATCCATGAATACCTTGGCTATTCCTGCCGAAATCACGACCAAATACTTATGGTCTTTAACCAAACCATCCCCCATACTATAGGTGTGTGTGTGTGTGTGTGTGTGTGTGTGTGTGTGTGTGTGTGTGTGGTGTGTGTGTGTTGTGTGTGTGTGTGTGTGTGTGTGTTTGTGTGAATGTGTGTATGTGTGTGTATGCATGTGTCGTGTATGCATAGTATGACCAAATTTGTGCATCACTATTAAAGCGAATTACATGTAGATGTACAGGTAACACCACAGTACTACATAATAATGCACACGTTATTTCAAGTATGCAAAGTTTGGTTACAAAACCTCCTTGTGCGTGCGTGCGCACAAACTAAACGAATGAGAGGTGGTCGGAGGGGGAGTGGGGTGTGGGTGTGGGAGGCGAGGGAGAGACAGGGAGGAGCGTTGATGGTGGTGGTGGTGTTTGGAAGAAAGAATTGTACTAAAGGTTTTCAGGGAAGTAGGGGTTGGGTGGCTGCACGAGGGAAGCAAAGGGGGAGTTAACCTTAAAACCAAAGTTTTCACCTTTCCAGGAATGTTGCCAAAACATTGGCACAGGAGAAAGATGTGTGTATAAATCGTGAAGTCGGGGACTGTCACTCTGACCAAAGAACTCTTGTCAAGGAGTACTTCCACGTGCTGAGCACGATCATAAACTTTTGATTTTGTTTTGGGGTGTTCGTTTTTTTTGTTTGTCTTTAATCACTTTAAAACACCTATTTTCTATCTGTTATTATGATTGTAAATTTTGCTTCTGTCTATCTAGTCTGCACAATGATTGTAAAAGCGATTCCTGTGTGTGTATTTGTGTTCCGAATAACGATACTCCAGGGCGACCAGGTGGGCAGTGTGGAAGTAAGTCATTGCTCAGCAGAATGCATATTGCAAGTAGTTGCGCACTTTATATTATGTGCCTCAACACTACTGTAAAATGACTACCACCTCAGTAGCATCCTTGAACTGTCAAGGATTGAGAAATGCACATAAAAGACGTGATGTCTTCCATTATTTAAAGCAAAAAGATTTGTCTATATACTGCTTACAAGATACTCACTTTGATGAGAAACTAGAAAAATATATATCCTCGGAGTGGGGGTATGTATCTTTTTTTTCTTCATATAAATCAAATGCCAGGGGTGTGTGCATTCTGTTTAACAACAACTTTGAATTTAAAGTAAAAAGAGTTCAAAGAGACAAAGAGGGGAATGTTCTGATGATTCTGTTTAGAATCATGGAACATGACGTTTTACTTGTTAATGTATATGGCCCTAATAAGGACATGCCAGAATTTTTATGAGCAATTAGAAAATCAGATAAGAAGTTTCAAAACACACTATGTAATAGCAGTGGGGACTGGAATCTTGTACTAGATCCTACACTTGATTATGACGGCTATAAACATGTAAATAATCCAAAATCTCAAGAAAAGGTTCAATCCATGATAGAAAATTTAGGCCTTACCGACATTTGGCGAGATATAACCCAGAAACTCGAAGATACACTTGGTGTAAAACATCACCTCTTAAACAAAGTAGACTAGATTTCTTTTTGCTCTCTGAATATCTAATTTTTGCAGTAGATGATCCTGACATTCAATATGGATATCGGTCTGATCATTCCATGGTCACTTTAAGATTAAAATTTAGTAAAGAAAACATTCGCAAAACATACTGGAAGTTTAACAGCTCACTCCTTAGGGATGACCAATTCGTACAGAAAATTAATGAGGTTATTGAAGACACTATTAAAGAATACGCAGCACCTCATTATGATAAGGCAGAAATTAAAAACTTTCCATATTCTGAAACAGAACTTACAATAGCTGATAACGTGTTTTTGGATTACTTGCTCATGAAAATAAGATCACAGACTATATCTTACGCATCATGGAAGAAAAAGTCTTCGAACAAAGATGAGGAAAAAATAGAGCGTGAAATAAGTCTAATTGACAAATATGAACACAAAACAGAAAAGGATTTACAAAAACTACAAATCTTAAATGAAGAGCTGAAGCAACTACGACAAAAAAGATGGAGGGAGTTCTACTAAGATCAAAAGCCAGATGGGTGGACAATGGAGAAAAGATATCCAAATATTTCTGTAATTTGGAAAAAAGGCATTATATAAACAAGTATATCTCCCATCTCACTTCTAACAAGGGAGAAATCTTAAATGAATCGTGGAAAATAATGGCAGAAATAAAAGGGTTTTATGAAAGTCTGTATAAAAAAAAGAGGTAGAGGATTGTGAGATAAATAGTCTGATAAAAGTTTTTCCAAAGCTAACAACACTTGAACAAACATCTCTTGAGGGGGAAATTACCTTGCAAGAAGCTAGAGTGGCCTTAAAGCACATGAAAAATGGCAAAAGTCCTGGTACTGACGGTTTTACAGCAGAATTCTTTAAATTCTTTTGGAAAATATTAGGACCATTTGTAGTCAGAT
The DNA here is from genome assembly GCA_028751875.1 of Rapana venosa. Lineage (NCBI taxonomy): Eukaryota > Metazoa > Mollusca > Gastropoda > Neogastropoda > Muricidae > Rapana > Rapana venosa. Next base: position 37,521,506 of record CM054140.1, read on the forward strand.
CTCTAAACAAATCATTTAGAGACGGTGAGTTGTCAAGCACACAGAAACAGGGTATGATTGTTTGTATCCCTAAGAGTGGTAAAACCAAGAAATCTTATAAAAAACATGGCGACCCATATCTTTACTGAATGTCGTGTACAAAATAGGTTCTTCATGTATAGCTAACAGATTAAAATCTGTTCTTCCAAAATTAATCGACGAAGACCAAACAGGATTTCTTCAAAATAGATTTTATTGGGGACAACATCAGACTTATTTATGACCTTATTGATTATCTAAAGCATAAACAGTTGCCTGGTATGTTAATCTCAATAGATTTTGAAAGGCGTTCGACTCCCTGGACTGGACATTTTTACATAAGGTTTTGAAACTGTTTTTGGATTTGGAAAAGACATATGTCGCTGGGTGAGAACCTTTCATTATGATATCAAAGCTAGTTATGGTGGTAAATGGACAGTGTTCATCTTGGTTCAGCATCTTAAGAGCTGCAGACAGGGTGATCCTGTATCACCGTACTTGTTTATTCTTTCAGTTGAGATACTGGCTATAATGATAAGAGAAAATAAGCACATTAAAGGTATTACTATAAATGATGCAGAGTACAAGATATTTCAGTTTGCAGACGATACACAACTGGTTAATAAAGGTGACAAAGAGTCCTTCGAAAACACAATGAACACAATTGAGCAGTTTGGAAAAGTCTCAGGACTCTTCATTAATATTGAAAAAACAAAGGCAGTTTGGCTTGGATCTACAAGCTTGTCAACTTTGAAATACATGTCTCACTTGAAAATAGATTGGAACCCCAAACAGTTTAAGATTCTGGGAGTTTGGTTCACAGCTGATCTTGGTCAATGTATCGAATTGAATTACACTGAGAAATTCTTAGAAACAAAAGCTTTATTTCAAGTTTGGATTAAGAGAAATATTACGCCCCTAGGGAGGGTAGCAGTGTTAAAATCACTTATTCTATCAAAACTGGTGCACCTTTGGATATTGCTTCCAAATCCTCCTAACAACCAAATCGACAACTTTCAGAAGCAATGTTTTAAGTTCATTTGGAACAACAAGCAAGATAGGATATCAAGAAAAATAACTATTAAAGAAATACGTAAAGGGGGCCTTGGTATCCCCTCTATTCGTCATTTAATCAACGCCTTAAAACTCATGTGGATTAGAAAACTTTTATCTGGTAAATCTAAATGGAAATATCTCATTCAAGAAGTTTGCCCAATTGTCAGAGATTTAAGTAAATATGGTTCCAGTCTCCCAGTGAACAAACTAAAAGTAAATGCTTTTTGAAAAAGCTCTTGAAGCTTATAAGGAATTTGGATGTAAAGTAGAATTAGAAAATTCTGCTGAACTTTTGGCAGAAAACATTTTTTATAATGATAGGTTTAAAGTTGACGGGAAGACTATATTGTATAAAAAGTGGATGGAAAAAGGTATATACCGTGTAGCTGACTGGTTAATCCAGATGGAATCAGTTATGACATATCGACAGTTCAGAGACGTTTACAAAGTTAAAACAAATTTCCTTGAATTTTTAGGTTGCTTACGTGCAATTAAGGACTATGCTTACAAGTCGAATATCACTTTGCAGGGATATGAATTTAGAGATGTTCCTAAATCCCTCAACACCTTGCTTAGTGTGATAAAAGGGACAAAAGTGTATTACAATATATTGACGACTGACAGATACCAACCCAACTGCTTTTAAAAAATTGGACTAAAGAGATCTTAGATGAAGTTAATTGGGCAAAAACATTCTCTCTTGTACAGAAAATTAAAGAAATAAAACTGAAATGGTTTCAGATAAGACTCATTCACAGGATAGTTGCAACTAATATCGCTCTGCAAAAGATGTGTGTAGCTGAAAATGATAAATGTACATTTTGCAAAGACGCAAGAGAAACGATAGAACACCTCCTTTGGTCATGCAATATAACATCAGATTTTTGGACTGATTTGCGGAACTTTCTAAACCTTTGTAATAGTGGAAACAATTTGAATCTAACAAGAAAACTGGTCATATTTGGTAATGATACTCTACACAGTTCTGATGAAGCACTGGATTATATTTTACTTTGTGCAAAGTTCTTCATTTATAAGTGTAAATTTGAAAACAAAAACCCACTTTTTGCACTCTTTAGGCAGCATGTAAAAATGAAATATGATACAGAACAGTACATTGCCAGAGTAAACATGCAATTTGCTTGTTTTCAAAGAAAGTGGCATTTCTATCAGCCTCTATTTGAAGACATCTAAAACACCAGTAAAAGCTGCAAAGGACATAATTTCAAAACTCAATGCTTTTGCACAGTGGGAATATTGTAATACATTGTTTCAATACCAATGATGCAATATGGTGAGTGAAACTGTGGCAGTGTATTTTATTTATTGTGTGTCATGAAAAATGAAGATTTTGAAATGTAAAAAGGAAGGGGAGGGAGAGAGGGAGGGAGAGGGGGAAAGAAGAGGAAGAATACTGACCTATATGGCCCTCAGTGATATGTAGACTTTTCATACAGGAGTCACTTTTTCCCCGGGAATTGCGTCGTGGGCATGTATGACAGAAGCTGCTGCTGTTCTCTGTGTGTATGTATATGTGTATATGTATGTGTATGTATATATGTATGTATATATGTGTATGTATGTATGTATGTGTACATATATATGTGTATGTATATATATATGTGTGTGTGTGTATGTGTGTATATATGTGTATATATGTGTGTGTATATGTGTGTATATGTATGTGTATATATTTTTCTTTTGGGAATGGAGTTCTGGGTGCTTTGCTGTTGTTTTCATTGTGATTTCTTTCCCTTTATTTGTTGATGTATTTTGTATTTTTGTGGGGTGGGGGTGGGGGGGAGGTTCACTTAAACAAGGGCACTTTTTGATTTTTTTAAAAAGTCTATTGTGTGAATAAATATAGGCCATTATAAAAAATAAAAAATAAAAATTTGAAAAAAAAGAAAGAAAAAGTGGAGACATTGTGGCATGAAAAAAGTGGAGAGACGATGTGACATGAAAAAGTGGATACATTGTGGCATGAAAAAGTGGAGAGATATTGTGGCATGAAAAAAGTGGAGAGACATTGTGACATGAAAAAGTGGAGAGACATTGTGGCATGAAAAAAGTGGAGACATTGTGGCATGAAAAAAGTGGAGAGACATTGTGACATGAAAAAGTGGAGAGAATTGTGCATGAAAAATGGAGAAGAATATTGTGGCATGAAAAAAGTGGAGAGACATTGTGGAATGAAAAAGACAAATGAAGTGATAGTTAGAGTAATAATAATATGGTGAATGGAATTTGTATAGTGCTATGTTATTGCTAGAGACAAATTAGAGCGCTTGTACAGAAGGTAAAAAAAAAAAAATGAAAGAGAAAAAAAAAAAAAAAAATTATGCACAGAAATTGAAATCCGTTTTCAAATCACGAGACAGCCTTAGGCAAGTCGGTAGCATGTTTGTTACTTTTGATGAATAAAGATTGCTTTGTGACCATTAGAAAAAAAAAAAAATTATTTGAAGTCATTTTGGAATGCTTTAACCAATATGAAATATAGCTTTTTTGTGTCAAAAAAAAAAAATATATATATATATATGATATATATGAATATATGTATAGATATATATATATATATATATATATATATATATATATAAGTGTTGTGACGCATAAATCTGATATCCTCCCCCCCCCCCCCCCCCCCCTCCCTAATTATTCTACTCAAGCCTGCATTGAGTTAATCAGTGAATGAAAAGTTTTACACATCACCACAAACTACTGTTCTCTCTTCCCTCACACACCCCCCCCCTGAGGAACACGCCCTTTGGGGGGGGGGGGGGCTGCTAGGATGGGGCGAAGGGGGGAGTGGAGGGGAGGGGGGGGGGGCGGGAGGGGTGCTTGTACAGCAAAAACATCTTTCATCAATTTCCTAACATGGTTGAATAGTCCTTTTTTTTATTTTATTATGAGCGTTGTCATGATCGTTTTGATTTGTTGCTTGGCAAGATTCGCACTATAATGGGTTCCATACATTATTAATTATTATTTTATTATTATTATATTATTGTCATTGTTATCGTGTTGGGGTTTTGTATATTTTTTTGTTGGTTTATTCTTTCCCTCTATTTGCTGATTGATTTGTTTGTTTGCGTGTTGTTTGTAGTTCTTTAACAAGTATATAAGCGCGCTTAAAAAAATAAAAAATAAAAAAAGTCCAAATCTGACAGTTACACACTATAAGCGTTTATCTGGTTGATGCTCTAATAGTATAAGTGTGTCTGTATGATTTTATTTGAACAAAATCTTGTTTAAACCAAATCTGACAATTTCTATTGAGCGTGTGAATCGGATAAAAGAGCTTTTTTTCACAACAACAACAACAACAACAACAAACAAAATAATGTAACACAATACAACACAATGCAACACAATACAATATAATGCAATACAGTACAATACAATGTTTCAGGTCGGTAAAGCTTTTTTCCCTCTCTACAACAGCAATACCTGTCTTGTTTTTCCCCTATCAGCAACAGCAGTACCTTTCAAGTAAACACGTTCTCCAGTTAAACATTGCAGTAGTACGTGCTGATGTCAAGGACAGAAGTAGTGGAGGCTTTTGTGGGTGAAGCCACACAGGACACTACATCCCACTTTGCTGTTCTTCCCGCGGGTAAATCTCAGCTGGCTGGCTCCTGATACAAGACGGTTTCCTCAGAGGTCCGTGTGTTTACATGGTGTGAGAGTTTTGCGAGTTGTTCCACGAAAGTCATTCCTTCTACAAATGGTTTGTGGCCAGTAGGTCAATAGGATCTCTCTCACCCCTCTTCCCCTCTACCTTCATCCCTCGCCCATACCCTTTCCTCTACTTTCACCCCTGTCCCCAACCCTCACTTCTCGTCCCTACCCTCACCCCCCCCCCCCACCCCCCACATTCTTCTCCCCTACCATCACCCCCCACCCCCACCCAACCCTCTTTTTTCTCCCCTACCCTCACCCCCTTCCCGTAATCTTAGCTGTTGCACCAGTGGACGTCTGTCCACTTACTTTAATTTACTCCGTTTATGTAGGTAATCGACAAAAATTGGTAGTGTGTTTTCTCTTAAGTTGTCTGCTTATGTATGTATGTGCACGTGCGCGCGCGCGCATGTGTGTGTGTCGGTATGTCTGTGTGTGGGTACGGGTCGGGTTTTATGTGTGTTCTCGCCCACACACACACACAAACACGAGCATTCAAGCACACACACACTTTTTGATATGTCTGTAACTCCAAAAACAGCGGCAGAGTGGTTAGTTAAGCATAAAATGAGAATTAAAACTATCCCCTTGTGTGTGGAGGCTAAAGCGACTTCAGGAAGTTTTTCCTTCACGAAGAAAACGGCATGCATTCATAAGACAATACAAAATGGGTACCACCAAAACAAAAACAAAAACACGAAGACAAGAGAGAGAAATATTTGTTTTTAACGCGTGTTCAAAGTACGACACATTCCTGAGACTTCTTTTCCTCTTAGGGCCAGCATATCGACTTAGGGGTTGACGTACGTATAAAGACAACCGTGTGCATGCATTATTTCAATTGTGTTATCTATTCCTACCAGCACGCACGCCATGGCCTTCTCTTCCAAAAGGCAGACCGGTTTTTTTAAATTGGCAACTGAGATGTTCTGCGTGCGTTCGCACGAAGGTTTTTTGGGGGGTTAATGTCTGTTCTAAAGGACTTCCAGGAGTGTGGAGTCGGCGTTGATGGTAATTCCTAGGAGGAAAATTATCTCAAACGTGTGTCTTCAATGATGGCTTAATCCCTGGTCGCCAGATCACGAGCTCAACGCTCTAACCACTAAGCTATTACCCCCTCTCATCTGGACCAGGAAGATATAAAGCAGAGTGAAAGCGAGGAGGCGAACAAGGCAATCCATAGCAGCAGCATCTTAACTTTGAGGGTTGATGTCGTTCTGTGGCTCATGGTCGCAGAAAATGTGATTGTCAGAGACAAACCGTCAGTGGTCGAGACAGAATTGCACAATTGAAACAAGATTATGTCAGACTTTCTTCAGTCCGTAGACTCGGTATCCAATACGTTAGAAATGAAAAAACGAAAATAAGAGGCAAAAAACTTGTGTCAAGGGTATTCGACGCACAAGGAGAAAAAGCAAATTTTGAATAGAATGAGAAGGCTAAGTTTACTCTCTCTCTCTCTCTCTCTCTCTCTCTCTCTCTCTCTCTCTCTCTCTCTCTCTCTCTCTCTCTCTCTCTCTCTCTCTCTCTCTCTCTCCTTTAAATTTAAAACACATCTTTTCATTCCTCATTTTACATAACGTCCAGTAACTGCTCTTCTGCTGGTCGTATTTCACCCAATTAGTTTAACAAGATTACCTTCAGGCGAAGTGGCCTTTGAAAAAAATGAAGTGGTTTGTTTCCCGTCAGACTTTGCTGTTTCCATTCCCCCGTTTGCACAATTTGCAGTAAGTGTTCTTCTGCTGATTCCATTTCGTGTCGCTGACCGTAACAAGATCCTCTTCCTGTAGCAGTGTGGCTTTTGGCGGTATCGTCCATTTTGTCATCTCGTTCCCACCGGCACACGTTGGCCTACTCTTCCGAAAATCGGAACAGGTTTTAATGTGTGCGCAAGATGTTCTGCGTGCGTTCGCGCATGGAGCCACGGTTTATAGTCTCATCCGAAAGTCATTTGGCTAGGGGGAGTGGAGAGGAAAAATCCCCTCGAGCGGGATTCGAACCCGGTTCGGCAGATCGCGAGCGCAATGCGCAACGTTCTAACCTCCAGGCTATGGCATCGCCCGGTTGGATGACCTGCCTTCACCGGTCACTCTCTGAGGAGTCATGGGGGTAGTGGTGTGCTGAATGCTTCAGGCAGTGTGTCATGTGGGCAGGAGCAACCTCTTACTGTCTGTTCCTACCCAAGTCCTAGGTTGGAGTGGAATGTACTTGTGTCGCACCGTATGACGGGATTCTCTTTCACAATGAATGGATGGGAGGTGGGGGTGGTTAAGTGTTCACAAGACGGGAGAGGGGGAAGAATTGTCTTGAGGTTGGAGCACGGAACGCATGGTCTGACTGTAAATGAGGGTATGGGTTCCAGTCCTTTCCCCTTTGCAGTCCTACCATTATATCTTTTTTTTTAATTGCTTCCATCTAAATGACGGGAAGTTTCCAGACCTAGCAAGGAACTTTTATCTTCGTTGAGCCTGTCCACTTTACGACAACAACCCCTTTACGACACAGCATACTATCAACAACAACAAAAACCCCACTATACTCAACGTTGTTTTTTACCACTAGCATTGAGGAACCAGTTCTCATTATCTTGGTCATCATCGTCAGACACTTTTTTTTCGATATTTATCAGCAAAAACAGCTTCCATGTCGACGGCAGGAACATGCCTGTTAAAACAGCTATGAGTACATTTGGGGTCACTGTTCTCTTTTTCTTCTCTTGTCATTGATTGTCTTGGGGGGGGGGGGGGGGGTCCCTTCCTTTGTTGAGGAGGCCTTGTAATCTCTCCGAGATTTTGTCATAATTTCCGTCCAAAACAGCCTCTCAACGTGTTTCTGTTGAAGTGTGAGTTCTATGACCTGTATTTCTATTTGGAAGTTTTACACAGTTTTGTAACCCATTTTGTCATCACCCTGATTGGAAACTGTCTTTTCCAATGTCCGTTTTGTTAAAGACCTGTTATTTGAAAACCTCACCTGTCATTTGTCTTCATTGCCGCTGTCAGTGGTAGCAGCTCCACATAAAACCACCGGGGTTCGCCATCTTTTTCTGTCTCTGCTGAGTTCTGCAATCTCCCGTAGCCCTCCTCCCAGACCACTGATCTCAGCGATGTTGGCAATGTAGGATGTTGGTGCTCTGCTTCTTTTTCTTCTGCCCTCATTTGTCTTGGAGAACTGTCGTCATCAGATTTGTCACTGTGTTTCAGTTTGCATGACCAACATATTTCACTCTGCGCTTATCATTTTCAGCCAGCATTTGTCTTTGTACTGAGAATTCATCAAGAATGCTTTCATTTGTTCTTCTGTCTGACCACTTGACTCTTAGAAGTCGCCTTTAGAAGCATGTGTTGCTGCATTGAGGGAGGAGGGGGGTACACTTTTATATGCAGAATCACGAAATAAAATAATAAATAACATCACATGCCATCTTAACATTTTCACTCCGATTGAAAATCACATAACACGATACATAGCTAAAAACAAGTTTTCAATTTATGCGCACGTTTATTCGATCTCACTTTCATTTTCTGTTTTCCTTTTTTTCTTCAGGGTCTGTCTTTGATTGAAGAGTTGTAGGCAAACATGGCTGTGTGGACACGTCAGCAGGGAGACAACAGCTTTGAAACGATGAGAAACGTTTGCTGAACACTGGCCCAGAAGTTTGATTGAAAATAGAACGAGTGACGTGCTATGTGATCGCTGGTGTAGAAAATGTCAAGTCCCATGGGTTAAAACGAGTCAGCATCAGGAGAGAAGCATCAGAGGCGCAAAGCTGTCAGACGTGAACAGTTTCTACGACCTGTGTTTGAAGTAGGGGTAAACATAGTGGCTATGGGGACTGTTGTATTGTATTGGGGTATATTGCATGTTATTGTATGGTATTGCATACCGCTTTAAGTCACAGCATTGTTCTGCGCGAAATTTGGGCTGCTCTCCCCGAGGAAAGCGCGTCGCCCCAAGCTTGCAAGAGCAGAGCCATCCTATAATGGGGTTTTTTCCCTTTTCCTGTCTGCATGTGTATTTTTTTCCCTGTCAGAGTAGCTTTTCTTCTACAGACTTTTGCCAGGAGGAACAGCTCTTATTTCTGTGAGCTGTGTAACGTGCACTGAATGCATGTAGCACACGGGACCTCGGTTGATCGTCTCACCCGAAAGGCTAGGATCCAGACAACAACACCAAGGTCTGGTGGATGGGCGGGGGAAAGTTCGGACTCAAACGGGGATCGAACCCACACTCCTCGCTTTCTAGACAGGCCTCTAGACCACCGATCCATCAAGGCCACCGATCCCCTACAGGGACCCAAGCCTATCTTTTCGCCCACACATACAGCATAGGCAGAGGGAATGGAAGATTAGACATCACACAGCAGGTCACTGGATGCAGCATACCTGCACAATCGCTTGCTGTACGCATCAGCTTTCTTGTCCTGCCATTTTCCCTCCCGCACTCTCACTTCTGTTCATACAGGCACAGACCAGCAGCGGTTGGGCTGGGGTGGGGGGGGGGGGGGGGGGGGGGTTCCTAGTTTTATCTCTTACATGGTTTTGCCTCTACATACACAGTGAGGCACACCACAACTATTCACCATCCTGTTCTTGTCATTGCTGTCATTGCTTTACCCTATCTCGGTGAAGTACGGTCCACACGATCTTTTGTATACATATTACTAAATATTTATTTTTTGTCGGTTTTTTTAGGGGAGGGGGTGGAATTGTTTTGTTTTTTCTGTTTTTCGCTCCTCGGCTAGATCTCCTAGGTTCACAAATGTTGATGTTTTGCATATGTGACCGTTTTTGCCCACCATTAAGGTAGCCGCATTTCGACTTCGGAGATGGTATCTGAACAGGACACCTGTATGCATGCGGTTTTGTTTTTGTTGTTATTTTGTCATTCGTAATGGCCTACTCTTCTAAAAGACGAAACTGGTTTTAACGTGTGCGCAAGACGTTCTACATGCGTTTGCACACGAGAGATTTTAGTTGAGAGTCTCGTCCGAAGAACTTTCGAGAGAAAAGAGTTTGGTAGTGATGTTAACTCTAGGAGGAAAATTCCCTTGGAACTGCTGCCTCGGTAATGGCTGGATGCCCGGGCAGTCAGATCACGAGCTCCGTGCTGTAACCGCCAGGCATCCTATCCCGCCCCGAACATTCGGAATACAGTATCTTGTCTTATTCTTTTATATCGAGGATAATGGAATAAGCACTCATGTTGAAATAAATATGTCTTGAGACTGGATTTAAAAGTGTCATAAGAAGGCTTTTGGCGGAGAGAGAGAGGAAGGTCATTCCAGATCGATGGACCAGAAATAGAGAAAGAGCGACGGCCAATGTGGATTGGTTGAATCTAGGTATTCGTAAGGACATGGTATCTGCAGCAGAGCGGAGGGAACGAGAAGGAGTGTACAGGCGAAGACAGCCGCATTCCGACTTGGTTACGCACAGTTCAGAAATGCTTGGTGAGGGATCCTGTGCTTTGGCAGCGGCAGCAACAAGAAGGCTAATGGAAAGACGAATACACCCGGCATGTAAAAATCAAGGAAATTCAGTTCACTGCATGTTTCATACTGGGGGGGACGGGATGGCCTAGTGGTTAGAACATTACGCTTGCAATCTTACAACCCGGTTTCGATTCTCGTTCAAGGGGGATATTTTCCCCCTGGAGTTAACACCAGTGCAGTGATGTTTTATCAACTCATACTCTGTTCATTATCAGTGATCTTTTATCAACTCATATTCTCTTCAATATCAGTGATGTTTTATCAATTCATATTCTGTTCAATATCAGTGATGTTTTATCAATTCATATTCTGTTCAATATCAGTGATGTTTTATCAATTCATATTCTGTTCAATATCAGTGATGTTTTATCAATTCATATTCTGTTCAATATCAGTGATGTTTTATCAACTCATGTTCTGTTCAATATCAGTGATGTTTTGTCCCTTCATATTCTGTTCAATATCAGTGATGTTTTGTCAATTCATATTCTGCTAAATACCAGTGATGTTTTATCAACTCATATTCTGTTCAATATCAGTGATGTTTTATCAACTCATATTCTGCTCAATATCAGTGATCTTTTATCAACTCATATTCTGTTCAATATCAGTGATCGTTTATCAACTCATATTCTCTTCAATATCAGGGGTGGCTTGTTGACTCGTCCAATTCTGAAGGGCGCAGATGCGCGCGTCACGTGGTTAGCATTAAACAAATAGTTGCTAGTCAGGCACTATTTCCTGTCGGGGAGTGATTTCTCTGTTAGGGTGTGCAATGGGGTAATGGGCTCATTCACCTCTCTCTCTCTCTCTCTCTCTCTCTCTCTCAGCTTTGAGAAATAAAAGAAACAAGAGAATACCAGCCTTTTAAGAAAGGGGTGGAGTAGGGCGGGGTGGGGTGTCAGGAATCCACAGCACCAATCATTCCTGTTGTCTCTGACTAGTACCCAATGTCAGGGCCATGACACGTATTGAGCCGTAAAAGTAATTGTATGACAGGTTGGGATCCGCGCGGTTTGCTCTTCTCAGGGGTAAACATAGGGATGTGTGTTGAAAATGAACTGTTCTGTGTGAAAGAATGCTGAGCCGGCTATGGCTTAGGTTGCATTGAATGACTGTCGGCAAGATATTTATTCAGCCTTCTGGATAATTAAAGGTAAAAGGAGGTAAAGGAGTCCCATAACCTATAAGGTCGTAGGGGAGCGAGGCGTCAGAGACTTCACTTCTCTAGGGCCAGCATATTGAGGGCGGCGCCCATCTCCTCTCCCTCGCTGCTTTACCTTCCCTGACCCTAAAGAGGGCAGGTACCCATTTACAGCTGGGGGAACTGTACTGAAGCCAAGGCGCGCAAACGGTCACCCATCCAACTGGTAACCACGCTCGATGCTGCTTAACTTGGCTGGGGGAAAGCGAGTGCTCTGACCACTGAGCTATCCCGTCCCCTTCTGGATAATTAGACATGCAAAAACGAACACAACACTCATGCGTACACAAATATGCACGTACACACACAGACACACACACACATACATACAAACACACACACACACATGCACGCATACACACGAGGGACGGGATAGGCTAGCGGTTAGAACATTGCGCTCGCAATCTGACAACCCGGGTTCGATTCCCCTTCAAGGGGATATTTTCCTCTGGAGTTAATATCAGTGCCGATTCCACTCTCCCCAAAAGTCCTTCGGATGAGACTATAAACCGAGGCCCCGTGTGCGAACGCACGCAGAACATCTTGCGCAAACGTTAAATCCTGTTTGGCTTTTCGTAAGAGTAGGCCATTGTGTGCTAGTGGGAATAGATGACAGAATTTACAAAACCGCATATACACGGGGACTAGATGTAAAAAAGCACACAAGTGCTTATTCTATTATCCTCGATAAAAAAGAATAAAGTAAAAAATAAAATAAAACACGTGCAACACTACACACACACTCTACACACACACATTCTACACACACTACACACACACTCTATACACACACACACTCTACATACACACACTCTACACACACACACACACACAACACACACACACAGCGGCAATCAGACTCTGACAGAAAATGACAGCCAGAAATGTTTCATTGATTGAGTGCGTTGCATTCCAAAAAGGTATCATCTTTCTCAACAGCATTCTCACTTCTAATCTGCTTCCTAACAGAGAGGGCCGTTTCATTTCGTAACATGGTGAACTCTGAATGCATTCCTTTTGTTCAGACGTTTGCACAATATTCATTTATTATTGACTTGTTGTGGGGAGGGGGGTGGGGGTCGGCTGCTTCTCTGTCATTTAGCTGATCGAAACAAGATTGTGTCGCTGTGGCAATGTGACCTTGGAGAATAGAGTGCATTTGTTGAATTGATGGTTAACAAGATTTTGACCCGGAGACGGGATAGCTCAGTGGTCAGAGCTCTCGCTTTCCCCAAGCTAGTGTTAAGCAGTATCGAGCGTGGTTACCAAGTGGATGGGTGACGTTTTACGCGCCTTGGCTTCAGAACAGTCCCCTATTTCACCCAGCTGTAAATGGGTAACTGCCCCTTTAGGGTAAGGGAAGGTAAAGCAGCGAAGGAGAGGAGATAGGAGCCGCCCTCAATATGCTGGCCCCTAGAGAAGCTGAGGCCTCTGATGCCTCGCCCCCCCCCCCCCCCCCCTCGCTACGACCACATAGGTTATGGGACACCTTTATCCTTTAAACATTCACAGTTTGACTCACCACCACCCATTTCTCCCTATCCACACTCCATTGTGGGAAAGCCAAGGGCTCATTTAGTGTAGATTAGTATTCCCCAATTTATAGAACAGGACAAGGACGGAGACGAAGAGGCAAAACAGAGAAAACGATGGGAAAACAACATCAAAAAGTGTTTGTTACCGCGGGGGGGGGGGGGTCGTTCCTCGGCTAGAATTCCAAGGTTCACAAATGGTGAGATTTTTGCGTGAGGTAGCCGCATTCCGACTTCGTAGATAGTGTCTAAACACAACCAGTGTGCATTCGGTTGTTGCTTTTTTGTGGGGGGGTACTTCGTTCCTATCGCCAGTAATGTCCTACTCTTCCGTAAGGCAAAATTGGTTTTTAACATATGCGCACGCTGTTCTGAGTGCTGTCGCCCAAGAAACCTCGGTTTATCCTCTCGTCTGAAGGACTTTCGGAGGAGTGGAGTCAGTACTGATGTTAACCCCAGGTGGGAAATCCCCTTGAACTGATGTTTCGGTGGTGGATCGAACTTGGGCTCCACCCTAGGTCGTCAAATCACGAGCGCAATAATCTCACCACTAGGCCACCCCACCCCCACCCCTCCTTCACTTATCGCTGTTTGTTTCTGCCGTTCTCTTCTCTTTCTTCCATGCTTTTGTTTAACATGGGGTTTTGTTGTTGTTTTTTCTTCCCGCTATCTCTTTCTTGCTTATTTTCTGCTTTCACGGTTTATTAACTTGCTCTTTTACAGCAAATGGAAACCCCCGATTGATTTATTTTATGTTCTACAATCTCTGACATATCACCTGCATTGTGCTGTCTCACTCCGGAAACTAACTAGCATTCTACGATATGTTGTTTTCCAATATTTGTTTGTTGTTGTGATTATATCTACGTCCCAGTGGAGAGTTCTGATTTAGTTACTTTTTTTCCTTCAACAAGCTTTTCTTATTTATTTGATTGGACGGGGAGTGGGGAGAGGGGATGGAGGGGGGAGGGGTAGCCTAATGGTTAGAGCGTTGAGCTCGTAATCTGACGGCCCGGGTTCGAGCTATCACTGATGCCCCCGTTGAAAGTGATTTTTCCCCACTGGAGTTAACATCAGTACGAACTTCACTCCCACAAAAGTCCTTCGGATGAGACCAGAAATCGAGGTCCCGTGTGTGAACGCACACAGAACATCTTCCCACACGTTAAAAGCCGCTCCGGCTGTTGGAAGAGTAAGCCGTTGTATACTGGTAGGAACAGATGCTGTTTGCTGTTTGATTGCTACTACTTTAATGGTGGGTAAAAATGGTCGCAAACAGCAACCATGGACACGCTCAAAACAGGAACCCGCACTTTCACAAATCATGACTTCAAGGTAATTTTATCAGTGTTGCAATTAAGGCTTTATCAGGGGAGGAAGGAGGATTTAGCAGCATAATACATGATGGAATAAAGAAGTTTACGTCACATCAACAGTATATGACTTAGCAATTAAGATTGATCTAATCAACACACACACACACACACACACACACACACACTCTCTCTCTCTCTCTCTCTCTCTCATAATCAATGCGCATAAGTTGTACACTCGTAAAGTGCACATTTTTTCACGTTTTAATTTAACCTCCTTTTTGGAAGCTTATCAGAATGAGGATAATAATCATACTGAGGTTTTTTTTTAAACTCTGTCAATAGTCTTGCTGGGGGGGAGGAGGGATGGGGGGAAGACTCATGGGATTTGGCGATCTAAAAGTTTGCTCAACCATCGACCATGTCTGATCAACTATTGAATTATCATAGGTAAAGTGGTCTGGGATAGATCGTTTGTTTTGGTCTTTTTCTTGAAGTGTCTAGATTTTCTCCTACTTAGGTTCTTGTTATGTATGGCTTGTGTGCATGGCTTTTGTTTTGTTTTTTTAATAATGCCTGCGTTTTTTATGTATATATCGGAATGTGTGCTTATGTATGTATGTATGTATGTATGTATGTATGTATGTGTGTGTGTGTGTATGTGTGTGCATGTATGTATGTATGTGTGCTTGCATGTATGTATGTATTTATGTATGTGCGAACACGTGTGTATGTGGGAGAGAGAGTGTGTGTTTGTGTGTGCTGTGTGTGTGTGTGTGTGTGTGTGTGTTGTGTGTGTGTTTACACTTCCTTACCTTCTTTTGTCACAATAGGGGAATAAACAGATCTACAAAACAACATTGTATTTGCCACGAAATGAAATCACCCTAAAGTTGAGGCCTAAGAAAAAAAAGTAGAACCAGACACACGCATGCACACACACACACACACAAACCCTCTCTCTCTCTCTCTCTCTCTCTCTCTCTCTCCACACACACACACACACAGAGTCTCTCTCTCTCTCTCTCTCTCTCTCTCTCTCTCTCTCAAAGAAAGAAGGAAACACAAATACAAACAAACGAAAAGAACGAGGGGGGAAATACAGAAGCAGAAAAAACTCTTGTGTTTTATAAGATGCCATCACGAGTGGGATATTCCATATACTGTACCACACAACTGATATAGAGAGATATATGGAGAGAGAGAGAGAGAGAGAGAGAGAGAGAGAGAGAGAGAGAGAGAGAGAGAGAGAGAGAGAGAGAGAGAGAGAGGAGAGAGGAGAGGAGAGAGGGAAGGGAGAGGGAGAGAGAAAACAGTAGAGAAATCTCACGAAATCAAGTTTTCAGTAACAAAGGGCGGGATAGCCTTGTGGTTAAAGCATCGTGATCTGACGGCCCGGGTTCGAGCCACCCCCGAGACGCCTATTCTAGGGGATTTGTTCCCTGGAGTTAGCATCAGTACCAACCTCTCTCCTTCAAAAGTCCTTCGGATGAGACTATAAATCGAGGTCCCGTGTGCGAACGCAAAACAGAACATCTTGCACACACACACGTTAAAAACCCGTTCAGATAGATAGATAGATATAGATAGATAGATAGATAGATAGATAGATAGATAGATAGATAGATAGATAGATAGATAGATAGATAGATATTTATTTATTATTTATACCACTTTAAGTCACGCAGATTTCTCTGCGTGAAATTCGGGCTGCTCTCCCCGGGGAGAGCACGTCGCCACAAGAGCAGCGCCACCCTTTTTTTCTTTTTTTTCCTGTCTGCAACAGTTTTTGATAGATAGATAGACAGACAGACAGACAGACAGACAGATAGACAGATAGATAGACAGATAGACAGAGAGAGATAGAGAGAGAGATCATTTTGTATGTATGTTTGTCCGTCGTGTTCGACGATGACCTCCAAAACAGCAAAGGAGGCAGCTGCTGTTTCGGAAATTGGGCAGAAATTTGATTATAGTGGAGATGCCTTCCCCACAGCACATCCCCACTCTCTCGGCCAAGTGGGCATAAGGACAGTCAGCGTTGGAGATGTTCTCCAAAGGCCAACTAGCCCCCAGGGCTGCAGCACATAAGGACTGTGCAAGTCAAGCCTCCTAGTCAGAGAGTCATAGTCGATCACTAAAGACTAAGCTGTAAAGTGGAATTCCATGAATGGGAAAGCCACTGGTCATACAGCCTCTCACTTTGCTGTTGCCCCCAGCGTTAATGGTTTAATCAAGAACTGTGATAAAGCCCAGGCGCCAGAGGAATGCTGGTAGGAACGTATGACAAAATTTAAAATCGGTTTTACGCTGATGCCGTGTTAAGACATCATTCCCGAGGTCGGAATGCGGCTACCTTAATGGTGGATAAACGGCGACATATGCAAAATCTGGTGAACCTCGGAGCTCTACCCGAGAAGCGAAAACAACAACAAAAAACCCCAAGGAAACTCGCAGATCTTTGGCCTAAACAAAAGAAACCCAAGCGCAAAACGAAATGTGATTATTATTATTATTATTATTATTATTTTTGTTTTTCCTATCACCTTTTTCTTCAAAATCCTTTAAGCACAGACGTTCAAACTCAGGGATATTGCGAGCTAGGGAGCCGGGTGAGATGGGATTCCTCGGGTGTTTGTTTTGAGAGAGAGAGAGAGAGAGAGAGAGAGAGAGAGAGAGAGAGAGAAGCCATTGTGTAGGGTCTGTCTGTCTGCAAGAAAGCTGTTGTTTACCCGGCCTCCGATGTGTGTCAAGCCGTTTACCAGGCCCGGGTTTTTCCGCCACCCTGCGGGGTTTGGTATTGAGCCCCCCCCCCCCCCCCCCCCCCCCTACCCCGCCCATATAGGGGGGGTGGGGGGGGGGGGGCACTCGTTTATCGTATTCCGTGTTTGCCTTATGGCTACGCTGAGTTTTCCTTTGTGAGGCCCCTAGGGGCTGTTTTATTGATGTGTCTGGCTGTGTGTCTGTCTGGCTGTTTGTGCGTCTGGCTGGCTGTCTGGCTGGCTGTTGATACTCTTCTCTCTCAATCCTCTCTCTCTCTGTCTCTCTCTCTGTTCCTCCTGTCTCTCTCTCTCTCTCTCTCTCTCTCTCTCTCTGAATATGACAATTATGGTTTTAGGCTAAAAGATGTGCCTTTGCAAGAGAAACGTGGTTGTTTTGTTTGGAGGGGGGGGGGGAAGGGGCGGGTCGGTCCTTTGCAAGACCTCCGAGGTTTACCGATAGTGAGATTTTGCGTATACGACCGTTTTTGTCCACCACCGTGAAGGGAGCTGCATTCCGACTGCGGGGATTTTTGCGGGGTATATCCGTGTTTCTGTAACCTACCAAACGCTGACGTCAATCATGGGATCCTTAACAAGGGTTTTTCCCTGTCTGTCTGTCTCTCTCTTTCTCTGTGTCTGTCTCTGTCTGTCTGTCTGTCTGTCGCTCTCGCTCTCCTCTCTTTTCTCTCTCTCTCTCTCTCTCTCTCTCTCTCTTCTCTCTCTCTCTCTCTCTCTCTCTCTCTCTCGCTGGTTCACCAGACCAGGATTGCCAGGGACTCTTTCAGTGTCAGTGACATTCCCACCTTCAGGAAATTCAGCGTCAGACATTTCCTCACTGGTTACATCATTCTCTGTCTTTCTGAGGGCTTTTTCCCCCATCCTTTTTCATCGGAACTGTTTCCTTTACTGCCCAGTCTCTTCCCCATCTATCCATCCATCCATTCATTTCATCTACTTTCTACTACCTCTTCTAGTCTATTGTATTTTGTAGACCTCTCTAGATTTCCTGATTGTCAGTTTGAAATTTTATTTTTCGGGTTGTTGTTTTTTTTGTTTGGGGTTTTTTTATGGGTTTTTTGTGGGGGTGCTTTTTTTTGGCGGGGAGAGCTTTTTGTTGTTGTTGTTGCTTGTGTGGGTTTTTTTGTTTGTTTTGGTTTTCTTTTTGTTTGTTTTTGTTATTGTTTTGTTTGTTTCACTTTAGTTTTGTTGTTGTTGTTGGAGTTCGAGGGGGGATTTCATCGCCTTGAAAGTCTCAATTCCAGTTGGCAACGTGTGGAGATTATATATATATATATATTATATATATATATATATATATTTATATATATATATATATATATATATTATATATATATATATATATATATATATATGATCATACACTTTTTCTTTGCGGGGGGGGGGGATTCCCAGGTTTCAGCTCAGAGGCTCTCCAATAATAATATTTTTGCGCTTGCGACCTTTTTTTTTGCCCTGCATTCCGACTTTGGGCGTGGGTGGTTTTGAATCAAGGCAAACATATTTTTTTGTTCTTTCTTCTCTGTCATTCCTTCGATCTTCCTTTTATTTTATAAATTCATTCCTTTCTTGCTTACACGATTTTTTTAACTTTCTTTCTCTAGATTCCTTTTTCTTCTGTAAATGCATGTGTTAATTTGATTGTAATGCTCTGATCTGCAGTGCCGTGCTTTATTGAAAATAATAGCATGATTTGTCTAAAAGAAAGACGGCGTGCTTGGAATTCACTTTGCAAAACGCGGGTGACACATATACATACATTCATGCGCATGCATTCACGCTAGAAACAGAGAGAGAGAGAGAGGAGTACAGAAAGAAAGACAGATTGAAGCACGGAGAGAGAGAGCCAGACTGACAGACAGACCGAGAATGAGCAAGAGAGACAAGAAGCTCAAGACAAAGAGAAGGACGGAGATACCACAGCGAGAGAAACACAGAAGCGCAGCAAATAATATATGCATGTTCGCACGCACAGCGCCTGAAGAAAATCAAGAAATAGTGTTCAAAGCTGGAGAAGAAAACGCCAGAGGGTAGTGCAAAGGGAGGTCACACTTCCTCGACAGCGAGGACAGGAAGGGGAGGCAAACACACAATGGCTGCCCAAAGAAAATATTTTTTGAAATTTTTCAAAGAAAGCGATTTTTTGGTCCCCTCTGAAATGCTTAATCTGAGCTGGGAATTTTTTAATGCATTTGCTGCGTTTTGAATACAGGTTTGTTGTCGTTGTAGTTCTTGATTAAGTTAACCAGAGTTCCGCGGTTTTTATCGGATTTTGTGAACGCATTCGGCCACATGACTTGAGTTGAAGCTTAAAGAATTTGATGCCGGTCACCTCACGTGATTACAAGCATTATCCCAGCCCATCTGAAAATGTTATTTCAAGATGTGTTGTTGGATAAGTCTTATCTTGCCCCCCCCCCCCCCACCCCCCCCCCCCCCCCACCCCCCCACTCCTCTCCCAATCCATCAGGACAATATTCCCAGTTGCCATTATTTGTTGTTCAGCGTTTTGAGTTAAATGATAAGCTCAGCTGTTTAAAAATAATTTTCAATCGCGTTTGGACCGGGTTCGCGCAGTTGAAGGCGTTAATCCAGTTAGCGACCAGAAAACAGTTAACGACACCACATGCGTGGTGTGCACCCTGCGACCTGGAGAGGGACGGTGTCAGGACTCTTGAGTTCAACTGTGGCCAAGACACACACACTAGCCTATCTAATAAATTGGATGCAATGTCCCAATGACGCCTCAAGGAATTATGTGTTCGCTGGTCTTAGAGGTAATGCACCCGCTCAGAAAGTTTAAAAGTTCAGGTTCGATCCCAGTTTGTGCCCGAACTGTTCTTTCTTCTTTCCCCCATCCATTAAGACCTAGAGTGGTGTTCTGGGCGCTAGTCTTTTGGATGAGAGAACAACCTGAGGTCCTGTGTGCAACTCGCATTCGGGACACCCACAATAAGCTAGAGAGAGAAATCGGTTAAATTGTCTCTTTAAGATGGAGCTATGTCCTGTGTTCTGCTTTGGAACTGGCAAGGGGTGGAGAAGCAAAAGTCGTTTCTTGTTGACAGCCCTGATATGGCCTCTGTGGTCGGCGGGGCTATAAACAACAGGATTTGATTGGATTGGCATTTCTTGTTGTTTGTGGCTGTGATTTTTTTTGTAAAAGCAGAGAACACATATATCGATGTATAAGGGTTTTTTTACCCCCATCCTTTTGCTTGCTTCTTACGAGCTTTATGTCCAACAGCTCTCAACGTGATTTGATTAAGGAGGATAGCTGTTCTCAAAGGATTGAGCCTATCTAACATCGCATCGTTTCACAGAAAACAATCACACGTGCAGGGAGCGTTGGAAATAACACATCCCTGTGGAGCGACATGGGATCAAACCCCCTCATCTTCAGAGTGCAAGTTTGGTACTTTCGTTGAGCTGTCGTGCTAAAACCTTTGTTGTACTGGTATCTTCTTTTTTTTCTCTTTCGTGCCTCGGCTAGAGCTCCGAGAGGTTCAACTTAAAGTGAAGTTTTGCGTATGGGACCAGTTTTACCCACAATTAAGGTAGCTGCATTCCGACTTCGTGGGGTGTAAGTAAGTAAGTCTTCAATTTTAACGTCTTTCCACTTTAAGTGATACCAGACGGCCCTAAAATAGGAGACTGAATGAGAGAGAGAGAGAGAGAGAGAGAGAGAGAGAGAGAGAGAGAGAGAGAGAGAGAGAGAGATAAATAGATAGATCTACACTGTGTGGTGGCGCATGGGTGTGTATAAGTATGTGTGTGTGTGTGTGTGTGTGTGTGTGTGTGTGTGTGTGTGTGTGTGTGTGTGTGTGTGTGTGTAATTAAGAGTAATAACAAGGGAAATACACAAATAGTATTCTTAACATAAACAGATCAAGAACATTTAAAAAATGAAATTCAAAGAGAACTACAACTACAATAAGTGCCCTATAGGACTTAACAATAAACCTTTAGCAATGTCAAATGTTAGCTTTACATTGTTCAAAACTTCGTCAATGGTATTCTCAGAAAAGGCAGGGAGATAAGGTTTTAAATTCTCACATTCAAGTATGATATGGGTATTTGAAATATATTCACCACATAAGCATTTAATATCCTTGATGAATTTTGTTGTGAATGCATTTAATCTTATCCTGAAAAATAATGCCTTGAGTTGTCTTTCTTTGACAGCATTTGTATGAATCTGTAAGTGATCAATGTATTCAATTACGCTCTTCCCACTATGAGTTGAATGTGAAAGCTGCTTGATTTGCCGATGCTTTTCTATAAATTTGTTTAAGGAAGCTTTTTCTAACAACTGATAACCCTCTGCAATGGATAGAGGGACATGCAGTACTATAGACCCCTTTATATTACGTGCACCTTTCTTCGCAGCCCGATCAGCCCACTCATTAGAAAATAATCCTATATGTGAAGGAATCCAGCAAAAGGAGACATGAATTCCTCTTAAACGCAGAAGATTTATGAAGTATTTGATATTTAGTATAAGTTTAGTAGATTGCTTATAAGTTATAGACTTTAAGGCATATAAAACTGATTTTGAATCCACACAAAGTAATATGTGAAAGAAACAGTATGGATGATCTAAAATGAAATTCAAAGCCATAAGAATATAAATAAGTTCAGCTGTAAAAACAGATCGATTTTTACCAACATAATACGACTTTTCTATTTTTAGTGCTGGTATGACGAATGCTGAACCTGCTTGATGATTGTCTAAAAGTGAGCCATCTGTATAAATTTTAAGACAATGAGAGTAATTATGTTCTATATGTGAATGAACGTTAACTGCCATGATATTTGGATTCTCATTCTTTTTCATGTTGATATAATCTACATCAAAGTGTGCTTGCTTCATTTCCCAAACAGGACAGATTGAAACTGCTCTTTGTGAGTCTACATCAGATTTGAAAAATTCAGAACGCTCGTAAAGATCTGATGTGTATGTACTTATTGTCATTAAAGAGTTTATGTGTCGGGCTCTTTTGGGAAAATCTGTTTCAGACCTCATTTTTATTTCTTCTGAAGCAAAGTTACCAGGTGTTGAGCTTCTCAGAATATATTTGGCACATACAAGTTGTCGGTACTCATCAAGTGGTAACATTCCAGTTTCTTTATATGTATCAAGTGCCGAGGTATGAAATGGTACACCTAGAGCAAGTCTATATGCCTTACAATCTACACTTTGAAGCTTCTTTAATAAGTATTTAGGTGCACTAAAATAAACTTCTTGTCCATAAGATAATTTAGATCTAATTAGAGAGGTAGACAGATGTTTCAGAATTGTCATGTCTTGTCCCCAATACTGCTTTCGTACAATTTTAAGCAGATTTAAACATTTTCTTCCTTTAGTTAAGAAAATTTCAATGTGGGCATTCCAAGTTAACTTTGAGGAAAGAAAAACACCTAAAAACTTTACTAAGTGTTTATATTCTATTATCTCGTTTTCAATTTTAAACACAGGTAAGTTGTCTGGATTACTACCGTTGTTAAAAAGCATCATATGCGTTTTTTCTGTGGATAATTTTAGGCCATTTTCAATTATGTACTTATTTAAATTATCAAGGTCTTTTTGGTACAGTTTTTTAATATGATTTAAAGACCTCTTTAATGTGTTTTGTTTCATGGTAACATTCATCCACATGCATATGTCGTCTGCATATTGTACTAGGACAACGTTCTGAGACAAATGTTTGGGAAGATCATGTAACAGGATATTAAATAGAACTGGTGCTATAACGGAGCCTTGTGGTAAGCCCATATCAAGATTTCTAGGATCTGAATAGTTATTTCCTACCTTTACTTGAATAGATCTATTGCTAAGAAAGCTCTTGATATAATGATAAATGTTACCGGAAAGACCAATTGGGGTGTGCTGTTGAGTAAATGTGTAGGCAGTGAACTCGCAGAACATTTTCCAGCGTAGTGTTCTGGTTATTTTCAGAAGCTGTCAACCCTATTGTGTAGGAAGGGGGTCGGGGAATGTTGGTGTTGTTTGATTTTTGTTCGTTTTGAGCCAGATAGAGCAGGTACAGGAAACCATAAGACGAAACAAAAGATAAACGTGTGTTGTACAGTTTACGTGCGTGCGTGCGTGGGTCTGTCTATCTGACAGACTGTCTGTCTGTGTCTAAGTGAAACAATAGAGCAAGACATTATCTCGCGTTGTACAATGTGTGTGTGTGTGTTTTTATATTATCATTCTTTTATTTGATGATAATGGAATAAGCACTCATGTACTTTTTTCATCCAGTTCCCGTGAGCATGCAGTTTTGTAAATTTTGTCATCCGTTCCCATCCGTGTGTCTGTGTGTAAGAGAGACAGACAAGCAGAGAGAGAAACAGAGAGAGATCTGTTATAGCTTAACCATGATGACTGGCAGCCACCTTGATTTGGGTTCTTCAGGAAGAAATGTTGAGAGCGAGCAGCGACATGATCAAAACTAGTGTAGAAAGGTTTCATCCTGTGTGGGTTATCAAGATTTAAAGCCTGGTTTGTCCCTGCAGAATTGCTGGTTTGGTTGTATCAGAGTCCCAGTGGAGCTACCCGATATAGGAGCTGTACCATCCCCCAACCATCTTATCCCAGCTAGTGCAGAAAATGTCGTAAGAATTGATGAAGAAACTTCTTTTTTTTAGAAGAGAAAGGACTTAATTACAGATTTTCTCTTTTCCGAGTATCTTGACCCTGGTTTCTCATGGCAGAATGTAGCACTCAGATTGACAAAGAAGCCCTTCTTCTTTTTACATTATAAGAGAGAGGGACTTAAACAGCTACACATCCTCATTTCTTCTATTCTCCATTGGATTAAACACTCTAGTGAACTCGTTTTCTTGGTCCCTGATTGTGTCGGCAAATTGTGTGTTTGCCTCCCCTTTCTTTCCTGACAGCGTGGAGGAAGAGTGATATCCCTTTGCGCCTCCCTCTGGCGTTTCTTCACTTCTCGCCGCGAATGAATTCTCTCCCGTTTCCTGAAGCAGTGTACGTGCGATCGCGCGCGTGTTTGTTTTCTGTCTGTCTGTCTGTCTGTCTGTCTGTCTGTCTCTCTCTCTCTCTCTCTCTCTCTCTCTCTCTCTCTCTCTCTCTCTCTCTCTCTCTCAGCATGCACCGTGCACATGTGTGTGTACATGTGTGTGTGTACGCGCGCGCACGTGCACCCTGAAGAAGCACCGAGGCACGAGTGTGCATGCACTCGCTTTCATCAAAGCACAAGTGCTTGCTGTCACTCGGGTTTTGAGCATTTGTTAAATTCTTAGCATGTTGTCGGTCGTCAGAACAATGCAAGCACATTCTTTCTTTTTTTCTTCTTTTGTTTATTACAAATCCTTCGGGTCAGAGAATTGTGTAAACGTTAGTGTCAGAGAAAGGAGAGACAGACAGATAGACAAACAGACAGACGCAAAGACAAACACAGAGAAAGAGACAGTGTGATAGGTTTCACAATTGATAGAATTTTCCCTCCATGTTTTAGATGTGTACAGTGTCCCCCAACTACATCCCAAAGTTATGTGCCTTCCAGAAAAAAGGACCATAACAACTCTGACTATAGAATTGAGTATGGTACTATTTTTTGTTATATATACCCCCCAAAAAAGACTAGAAGAACTCTGAATATAAAATTGAGTAAGGTACTACTTTTTGTTTTGAATATAGAATTGAGTACGGTACTACTTTTTGTTTTATATACCAAAAAAGACTCTAATAACTCTGAATATAGAATTTAGTACGGTACTACTTTTTGTTTTATATACCTTTGCCAAAGGTAATAATTATCTCAATATTGCTGAGCTGACTATAACGTTTAAGGTTCAGACAGTAACCTTAGTCAAGTTTGATCAGACAAATCTTTAGCAAGTTTCTATTACAGTTTTTCAGCGTAAAAATATCACACACACTTACACACACACTACACACACACTACACGCACGCACACACACAAACACACACACACTACACGCACGCACACACACAAACAAACAAACACACACACTACACGCACGCACACACACACACAAAACACACACAAACACTACACGCACGCACACACACACACACACACACACACACACACACACACACTCTACACACGCACACTCCAAACACACACAGTCAAACACACACACATACATACACACACACACACACACAACACAACACAACACAACACAGCACACACTGGACATGACAGCAATGAATCCCATAGCTCTGGCCAGAACAGAAGAGTCTTAAACATACCGGCATTAATGAACAAGTTCCGACATCGGCAAGGAAAAGGTGAAAAAAAGATGGGCAAATCGTGTGCAGGAAATAGCCCATTAAGCCGGGCTCTGGGAGAGAAGAGAGAGAGAGAGAGAGAGAGAGAGTGTGTGTGTGTGTGTGTGTGTGTGTGTGTGTGTGTGTGTGTGTGTGTGTGTGTGTGTGTGTGTGTGTGTGTATGTGTGTGTGTGTGAGTGTGGTGGTGGTGGTAGGTGTGTGTGTGTGTTGATGTGTGTGTGTGTGTGAGCGTGGTGGTGGTGATAGGTGGTGGTGGTGGTGGTGGTGGTGTGTGTGTGTTGTGTGAGTGTGTGTGTGAGCATGGTGGTGGTGGTGGTGGTGTGTGTGTGTGTGTGTGTCTGTCTGTGTGTGTGTGTGTATGTGCGTGTGTGCGTGCCTCTGTCTGTGTGTCTGACTGTCTGTCTGTCTGTGCCGGTAGTTCCCACACGAGAGGATTTCCTTGACTGATGAGTGTCTGAGGATCTCTTTAGAGCACTCGCTGGCATCAGGCCCCAACTCCAAAGCGACCTAGGCAGAAGCGCCTGCAGGGTACCCTTCAGAATCAGACTTTCTCACAGTCGAATCTTCCTCAGAAATTAAAAAACCTAAAAAAAAAAACACAAATTACAGCACAAAAAAAAACCCACATTTAAAACACACACCCCCCAAAACACGCACGCACACACCAAACACCCCACACTCCCCACCACACCCCAAAAAAAAAAACCCCACCCCCCAGCAACCCCCAAAAAAAAAAAAACCCAACCACACCAAACACCACAAAACCAACACCCCCCCAAAAAACAAAAACACTACCCGCCATAAACAAAAGTCAAACAAAACAAAAAACAAACCAAACCCCAAAAAAAAAAAAAAAAGCCAAGGGGACTGCAGTAAAATCCCATACCCGGCCGAAAGAAGAGAAATAGGTTTAAGAAAAGTTGTGGGGGGGGGTGGTGGGTGTTGTGGGGTTAAAGGGTTGGGAGAGGGGGGAGGGGGGGGTGTGGGGTTGTGGTGTGTGTGTGTGGGGTGGTTTTTGGTGGTGTGTGTGTGTGTGGGGGGGGGGTTTTGGTGTAGTTTTTGGTGTGGTGGTGTGGTTGGTGTGGTTTTTTTGGGTGGGGTGGTTTGTGTTTTTTTGTGGGTGGGGTGGTGGTGTTTGGGGGGGTTTTTGGGGGTGGGTGGTGGGGTTTTTTTTGGGGTTGTTGAGGTTTTTTAGTTGGGGTGGGGGGGGGGGTTTTTTGGTTTTGGGGGGTTTTTTGGGTTTTGGTTTTGGGTTTTTTTTTCGTTTTTTCCCCGTTGCGTCGGTTTTCCCCCAACAAGGTTTTTTTATGATGAGTTTGGGATTCAAAATTTTGGGGGTCGGAAAAAAGGGGTGGGGGGGGGGGGGGGAGGTTTTTGTGGGGGGGGGGGGGTGGTTTTTTGAGGGGGAAAGGGGGAGTCGGGGGAAGGGGGGCGGGGGGGGGGGGGGGGGGGGGGGGGGGGGGGGGGGGGGGGGGGGGGGGGGGGGGGGGGGTGGGGGGGCGGCGTTGGTTTGGGGGGGGTGGGGGCGGGGGGGGGTTTTTGGGGAAAAAAAGTCTTTGGGGGCTGGCCGGGGCCCGTTGCGATTGGGGCCCAGAACGCGGTTTACCGTTAAAATTTCCCTTTTGGAAGATGACCCCTTTAGGGCAGAATGGGGGGGGAAAGAAAAGTTCCCTTTTGGGTTTCTTCCCCAAAACTTCCCTTTTTTAAAATTTAAAAACTTTTTTGGGGGGGAAAAAAAAACCTCCCATTTGGGGTTTTTAAAAGTAAAAAAAAGGGGAAAAAAGGGAAAAAAAAAAAAAAAAACCCCAATTTTGACGGGAAAAATGTTTTTTTTTTTTTTTTTTTTTTGGGGAAAAATTGGGAAGCCCTAAAAATTTTTAAAAAACATTAGTGGGGGGTTAAAGAAATCCCGTGGGAAATGGATAGTAATGTTTTTTTAAAAAAAAAAAAAAAAAAAAGGAAAGGGGCCCGAATTTTAAACCCCCCCCCCTTTTGCCCCTTTATGCCCTTTCGTTTTTTTTCTGGGAAAAAAATTGAAAAAAAAAAAAAGAAAGGAAAAATTTTTTTAAAAAAAAAAAAAAAATTTAAAACTTTGGGAAACTTTAAAAATTTAAAAACCCCCCCATTAAAAATTTTCCCTATTTTCCCCCAAATAAACAATTTTTGAAATTTAAAAAAATTGCATAGAAAATTAATTTAAAAGGGGGGGTTTTTTTTTTAAAAAAAAAAAAAATTTTTTTTGAAAAAGGGGGGGGGTTTGTTTTGGACTTGAAAAAATTTTTTTGTTAAATTTAATGTTTTTGGGGTGGGGACGGGGGGTTGTTTTGAAGTAAAATGGTTTGTGTGTTTCCCCTTTTATGGGGTTTTGTTGTTGGAAAAAAATTGTTTTTTGGAAAAAATTAAATTGTTGGGAAAAATTGTTGGAAAAAAAGTTTTGGCCGGGGTTTGGAAAACCAAAAAAGTTTTTTCGGAAAAAAGGGGGGGGGTTTGGAAATTTTTAAATTTTTTTTTGGGTTTTTAATTGTCGGTTTGGGTTTTTGTTTTCGGGGAAAAAAAAAAGGGTTTGGAAAAAAATTGTTGTTGGTTTTTTTTTGTTGGAAAGGGGGGGTTGGGGGAAAAAAAAAAGTTGTTTGGAAAAAAAAATTTTTGGTTTTGAGTTTTTGGTTTTTTGGGGTTTGGAAAAAAGAGTTGTTTTTCCTGGGGTTTTTTTTTCCAATGGGGTTTGGAAATGATAAAGGAAAAGTTTTTTTTTTGGTTTTTGGGGGGGGGGGGGGGGGGGGGGGGGGGGGGGGGTTTTAAAAGGGGCGTGTTTTGTTTTGTTTGTTTTCCAAGGGCCCTTTTTTGGGGGGAAAAAGGTTTTTTGTTTTGGGGGGATGGTTTTGGGGTTGGGGGGGGGAAAGGGTTTGGGGGGGGGGGGGGGGGGGGGGGTTTGAAAAAATTTGGGGGGGTGGGTTGGAAAAAAGGATGTTTAAAAAAAAAGGGGGGGTTTTTGTTTTTTTAGGGGTTTTTTATTTTTTTGGGGTTTTTTGAAAAAGGGGAGTTTTTTTTGAAAAGTGGGATGTTTTTTGGGTTTTTTGGGGGGAAAAAATTTGGGGTTATTGACGGAAATCCAATCAAGTTTTACTGGAAATCCAATCAAAGTTGTACTGGAAATCCGATCAAAGTTGTACTGGAAATACAATCAAAGTTGTACTGGAAATACAATCAAAGTTGTACTGGAAATCCAATCAAAGTTGTACTGGAAATACAATCAAAGTTGTACTGGAAATTCAATCAAAGTTGTACTGGAAATACAATCAAAGTTTTACTGGAAATCCAGTCAGAGTTGTACTGGAAATCCAATCAAAGTTGTACTGAAAATCCAATCAAAGTTGTACTGGAAATCCAATCAAAGTTGTACTGGAAATTCGATCAAAGTTGTACTGGAAATCCGATCAGAGTTGTACTGGAAATACAATCAAAGTTGTACTGGAAATCCAAAGTTATACTGGAAATCCAATCAGAGTTGTACTGGAAATCCAATCAGAGTTGTACTGGAAATCCAATCAGAGTTGTACTGGAAATCCAATCAGAGTTGTACTGGAAATCCAATCAGAGTTGTACTGGAAATACGATCAGAGGAAACAATGCTGTCTTTCTTCTGTTGTATTCATGTATAAAAAGGGGGGCCGGGGGGGGGGGGGGGGGGGGGGGCGGCGATAAGAGGGAAAGCAGTGACATTTAACTGATTTTCAAAGATTCTGTTTCCAATGGCTGACATACACTCTCTCACTCTCGTCTGCAAGGGAAGGGCTGTTTGGGAAATGGAGCTTGGAAATGGGGCTGTCGGGGAAAGAATGACAGAGTGGTTTCCAGTCTGGTGAAAGGGGAGACCACTGGCTTAAGAAATATAACATACACACAGAAAAGAGAAGAACACTGAAAGATTAGGCAAAACAAACAAGAGATGTAATTCAAATAAGTGGTTTCTGTTGGCCACTCTCATTATGTTTTAAACTTTTAAGGGATTGTTTTATTTCCTTTGACTCATCGTTACATAATCTATCACAGAAAGAGGCGAAGTACTTCAAAATATATATGAATACCAGTTGTATAGATACTGCCTTAAAACCAGTTGTCCTACTTGGAGAAAATGGATGGTAAAGTTTCAGTAACTTCCATAAAATTAGATGACTGAAGGGGAAAACAGTGTGTTTTTCTTTCATCTAGTTTCATAGTAAGAAAAGCAAAAAAAGGCACAAAGTCATACAAATGAGGAAAAAACAGTCAATAAAGGAAACTTAAACTTGAGCTGGTCAGACTTGCAAAGAAACTGAACAAACAGCATAACTCTGCCAAATGCTCATGAAAACTACATAAAAAAAAGTAAATCGATAGGAAAAAACCAGGACAGTCAATATGGTTTTTAATATTTCTTTTAGGACAATAACAGACAACAACCTCAACCATATGGGATTTCCAAACCTAACCCTCCAATAATGTAGCCTCTATACAGAAATCGGACAAGAAAGTTACGTTACGAATCGCGTCACAGAAAACAACAGCATCTGCTGTCTGTTTAGTGTTTGCGAATGTCATCGAGAAGAGTGAAAGCCGTGACATTTGATCTGATTTCCAATCTGTTGTTTCAGTGGCTTCCAGACACTCTGCCATTGTTGTCGCTGAGGCAGGCAGGACTGGTGGCCAAATGGACGTAGACAGCCAGGCTGTCATGGATAGCATTGATAGAGTGGCTGCTTGTCTGGGCAATCAGGTGCTTGCCTTTGGGGGCAAAAAAACACAAAAAGACGAGAGAACACGCAAAAGAGGAAAATTAGAACGGTATTTTCATATTGGCCCCTGTCAGCAAAGTACTATGTACAGTACACTTGAGAACCGACAGTTTTCTCCTTTTCCTTTCAGTGGTTGCTACAGTATCTGAGGGTAACAGTGAGAAAGTACTTCAGAATAAACATGGGTAGAGGGCAGTGGTATAGGTGTTGTCTTTAAAGGGATTATTCAAAAGTAAAAGGGTGGTAAAGTTTTGAAGACTGTTCATACAATTAGATAAAAGAGGTGGAGGGGGACAAATGATTATGCAGAAGCAATGAAAGTGGGCCAATTACAAAAAGCCAATCCCTGAAGAAGGAATACAGCTACCCTAATGATGGGCAGAAACCGTTGCATACGCAGAAATCTCACCATTGGTGAACCTCGGACCTCTGGCTGAGGAACGGAAAGCAAAAGTCATACAAAAAGAAAAAAAAATTACCGCCCTCGCCCACCCCCACCCCCCACCTCCTACCCCTACAAAGGACTAAAAAGAAGTTACGCAGGCAGGTGGACACTAGAGAAAAACAACATTATTCCAAAGCGAAAGGTTGATAAAGTTTTGAAGATTTTCATGAAATAAGACGAGAGAGGGAAAATAAAAAATGAATACAATAGCAATGAAAGTAAGAAAAGACACAAAGTCATACATACGCACGAAATAAAAAAATTAAGGAAACTTAAACGCCCCCCCCCCCCCCCTCCTCCTCCTTCCTGCTATCACTGCAACTAATGATTAACAAGAAGCTAAACAGACAGCAGGACTCTGAACACTACATAATAAAACCAGACCAAAACCGCTTGTAGTGAGGGCTGGTCTGAGCATCTCCAGGACAGAATAATCTCAATCAGTCAGATCATTCTGCCACTAGTTCTCCTATGCGTGACGCGTGTTCCACAAAAAGTCACAAACCCCAAATCAGGTCACAGAAAACAAGCGTGTCTCTTTTTCGTTTTGGGTTTAGGAGAGGAAAAAAAGGAGCCGATAAGAGCAAAAGCAGTGACATTTCATCCGATTTCAAAGATGCTGTTGTGTAAGTAGCTAACATACACTCTCTCACCCCCATCTGCAAAGGGGGGGGGGAGTATATCGGAAATGGAGCGAGACAGTAAGGCTGTTATGGGTAGTAATTGACAAGAGGGCTTCTGCGAGTCTGGTAAAATTAAACGTTGACTTGTGAGAGAGAGAGAGAGAGAGAGAGAGTACGAGAAGAGAGAGACGTAGGAGAGAGAGGAGAGAGAGGATGAAGAGAGAGAGAGAGAGAGATGAGAGAGAGGAGAGAGAGAGAGAGAGAGAGAGAGAGAGAGAGAGGAGAGGAGGAGAGAGGGAGAGAGAGGGAGAGAGAGAGAGAGAGGGGGGGAGGGAGAGAGAGAGAGAGAGGAGAGAGGAGAGGAGAGAGAGAGAGAGAGAGAGAGAGAGAGAGAGAGAGGAGAGAGAGAGAGGAGAGAGAGAGAGAGAGAGAGAGAGAGAGAGAGAACGTGAGATGTGACGAAGAGTCGGTCGGCGGTTTGCTGTTCTGGAAGTTACCCACTTACCTCGAAAGTCAGAGATCCGTGGATTGAATCTCGTCCAAAGCTGTATCCTTTCCTACCTCCCACCTGTTGTGCGGTGTGGGTACTAGTCTTTCAGCGAAGACGGTGGTGAACCGAGGTCCCATTAACTTAATGCAGTAGGCATTTTTTAGGTTACGTGGATGAACATACGGTAGTCACAGAGCTGTCCTTTGCAGAGCTTTACAGAAAACTTACTTTTACAGGTAAGCGACTGTATATGCAGGAAACTAAAGAAAAGAAAAGGTGGGGTTGTATTGTGGACACTCACTGCCGATTTAGAGCGTCGCATTCAAGCCTTTGAGATGAAGTGCCGGATGAAGGCGGATCCTGAACATCACCTACAGAGACCGTAAAACCAACGACTACGTCTGGCAGCAGATCGAGGCACTGGCTGGCAAACAAGAACCATTGCTAGATACAGTCAAACGGAGGAAACTGAAGTGGTTTGGCCACACAACAAGGCATAACAGCCTGTCAAAGACAGTCCTGCAGGGAATGGTGGAAGGAGCAAGGAGGCAGGGACGACCACGCAAAAGCTGGATATCCAACATCAAGGAGTGGACCGGCCTCACTGTACCAAACCTCCTGAAAGCAGCCCAGGACAGAACCATTTGGCGGTCCACTTGCAGCGTCCGTGCGGGTACCCCAACGGTAGTCCCGACCAAGGGATGAGTGAATGAGTGAGTATTGTGGTTCCTCTCTATCTATCTATCTATCTATCTATCTATCTGCGCGTGCGTGCGTGCATGCGAGTCATCTAATCTCATCTGCTCCCATAACCCCCTCCGGGGTCGTAGGGGCACTGCAGTTGTGAACGTTGCACCAGCTGGCTCCATTTGCGGCGGTTGTGAGCAAGTGCCTGGGTTGTGGAGAAGCTCTTCCCTGTTCATTCAGTGATGTTGTCTGCCCATTTCTTCCTCTGTCTGCCTCGCCATCTGATCTTGTCACATGTCCATACCATCTGAGCTTCCTTTTCTTGACTGTGGTCAGCAAGTCTTCCTAGTGCTTTACTTGTTCGGTGATGGTTTGTCGGACTTCTTTATTGGTAATGTGGTCCGTGTATGAAATGGCAAGGAGTCTTCTGAGGCATCTCATCTCCAAACCATGCAAGTGCATGAGTGAAAAATGTAAACAAGTCTAAATATTGTGATATTCGTTTACTTTAAACTTGAATGTTATACAATATAGATGAAATAATTATTCAGTTTCTTTTCTGGGGTTGGGGGTGGGGGAGAGGGGATGTTAACCTCTCTGTAAAAAGCAAGCAGGCACTGTAATGACCTGTCTCAACTGAAATGACGAAGGATGCAGTTTGGCAGGTTAAATGGCCTTGGTCCGCGTTCTTTCCTATTCAATAAAAAGAGAACCAATTAAAAAGGAACAATACTTCTCAACCTTGATGACCGATGCCTTTGTCGAGTTTCCTTGCAAATGTACTGAATTGTTCTGCTATCGACTCCTCTGCTTGTCCTGAATGACTAGTTTCTGTTCAGGTTGCTTTTCTCTCTTAGTTCTTTCTGTTTCACTCTCTCTTTTCCGTTCTTTTTCTCTGTCACGCTAACAGTGATGTTTCTCATGCAAGTTTGTACTCTTTGAAAAAAGACAGGCAGACACACACACACACACACACACGCGCGCGCGCGCGCAGGCAGGCAGGCAGGCAGCTCCTTCTATTGATTTTCTGATTTAACTGGGAAAAGAACATGGACCAAAGAAATGAAAACCTGTCAAAGGGTCTGCGTCCTTCATCAACATGAGTACCTCACTGTACAGTTCAGCCAGGTCTGTACTTTCTCCTCCTCCTCCTCCTCCTCCTCTTCTTAGTCACAGCAAGCATCTGTCAGTGACAGTGAGAAGACACTCCAAGGATACACACGGCCATGAACCAATTGTGCACATGCAGGGGGGGGGGATAATAATAAAGTGTAGCAACAGGAAAGAATGTTGGTCTCTTGAGCCTTGGATTTTAGTAAGGAAAGTTTCTTGTTTACTTTACAAGGAAGAACGAATGTTGTTGGTCTCTGAGCAGTGTGCTTTTTTAATTGAGGAGGAAAGTTTCTTGTTCACCTTACAAGGAAGAATGAATGTTGTTGGTCTCTGAGCAGTGTGCTTTTTTATTTGAGGAGAAAAGTTTCTTGTTCACCTTACAAAGAAGAATGAATGTTGGTCTCTGATCAGTGTGCTTTTTTATTTGAGGAGAAAAGTTTCTGTTCACCTTACAAGGAAGAACGAATGTTGTTGGTCTCTGATCAGTGTGCTTTTTTACTTGAGGAGAAAAGTTTCTGTTCACCACAGCCAGAAAGGAAGAAAGGAAGAAGACAGTGTGAGACTAAGAGACGAAGAAAGAAAGAAAGAAAAGGAGCATAAACAATGATTTTGTTCGTTCCTCGGCTAGAGCTCCAAGGGTTCACCAATTGCAAGATTTTGTGTATACAACCGTTTGTGCTCACCATTAAGGTAGCTGCATTCCGACTTTGGGACAAATGTCTAAACGCATCACCATCACCCCACACACAAACATGAATGCATCGATCGATCAACGATTTAGAGAGCACTCGAAAATCTTCACGCATTGTCTAACCTGACCTTAACAGACCACAGAATCGTTCAGTACATTTCTTTGGAAACTTACACAAAAACGTCAGCAGTCAAGACTGTTAGAGTTGTCTCCTTGAAAGGAATGAGCAGACGACATCTGCTACCGTTCAGTCTTTGTCTGAACTAAGCACCGATTACTCGCTTTTCGATAAAAAGGAGGGGGGGGGAGGGAAAAAAGAATAGAAAAAAGTTTAGACCACACAAAAAAGTGTGTTGTCACCAGTCAGATTGCGAAGAGACACGGTGTCTCGTTTCTGTTTGTTTTTCACTAGAGTACAGATGCTGAGAGTGAGAACGTGGACCCCTGATTGGATTTTTGACAGAGGAGACATACATGGCTCACGTAGGCCTACGGGCAGTCAGCCTCCCCCGCTTGTCTGGAGGCCAAAGCTCTTTAGAAAAGGGGCTGAGTTGGGTCACGGTGGTCAGGTTGTGAGGGAATGACTCAGTCTGAGAGAACCCTTAGATTCAAACTGGGAATCGTGGTTTTCATTCAAGAGGCTGTTCCGTTTAGTGAGGGAGAGCAGCACTTTGAGGAGGACGAACAAGAGGGGATGGGACAGATCGCATGTTCTAAGAAACGTGTGTAGAATCTTGTTTGTGGATTAGTCCTAGGGTCTTACGGACTTGCTGCTGCTGCTGCTGCTGCTGCTGCTGTTGCTGGTGGTGGTGGTGGTGGTGGTGGTGGTGGTGGTGGTTGGTGGTGGTTGGTGGGTGGTGGTGGTGGTGGTGGTGGTGGTGGTGGTTCTTCTGCTGTCACTGTTGTTATTGTTCCACATCCTACAGTGCTCTTTCAATAATCGTAATGACCATTTTGGGCGCTGGCCACGGTTTGTTATTTGTTTCTTTTAAAATGTTGTTTTGATGCCTATTTGCACACAATGCTTG
This sequence comes from Rapana venosa, assembly GCA_028751875.1. Classification (NCBI taxonomy): domain Eukaryota; kingdom Metazoa; phylum Mollusca; class Gastropoda; order Neogastropoda; family Muricidae; genus Rapana; species Rapana venosa. Next base: position 37,556,723 of record CM054140.1, read on the forward strand.
CGTGTAAAAGTAATAGAAAAATGGGGAAAAAACACATTCTGATTGAAGATTTGATGATTTTTTTGTATATTGTTTTTGAGCAGAACGCGATCTAGGCCACAAAGGGATCAACGTGTGGTCAGTCAAAGTTGCTGAAATTTGCTCAAACAGTCTTCTGTGGAAAAAAATTTCTGATTCTTCATGTTTGCATTAGTGCGCGCTCTCTCTCTCTCTCTTCATGTTTGCATTAGTGCGCTCTCTCTCGCTCTCTCTCTCTCTCTCTCTCTCTCTCTCTCTCTCTCTCTCTCTCTCTCTCTCTCTCTCTCTCTCTCTCTCTCTCTCTCTCTCCCTCCCTCTCTCTCTCTCTCTCTCTCTCTCTCTCTGGTCGTGTTCTATTGCTAAAGGTCAGCAGTTCGACTATATTACAGGCAGTTCAGTCCAGGGCGTGGTACCCAGATTTATTCTGAAATAAAAATGGATCGGCATTGAAGATATAGTCTGGCAAGCTATACGTTTGCCATGTCTGATATCTATTTCACCTCGTTGCTATTTTCACAAAGGGCAGAGTGAGCGGGTGTGGTGTCGTTAAGTGGTTTTCTTGTCGTTAACTGGATTAGGCGTTCAGCTGCGTGAACCCGGTCAAAACGTCACCGGAAATTATTTTTAAACGGCCGAGCACACCGTTCTACATCAACACATGTGAAAACATGACCTTGATCAATGGTATTAAAACGATATTGCATCAAATACAAATTTCGTCGAGACTGCAAACGTGAAACACATTCTCTCTGACTTTCCCGTGAAAGTGTCTGGTTTTTACAGATTCACGTGATCATGAAGACGATAGGAATTGTCAGATTTGGAATGGTTTGTCTTGCGATTTGCTGTCTGTGCATTGGCAGCCCACCTGGTGAAGGAAAGGAGAAGTTTAAATTTCCACAGGAAGTTTCCAGACTTGGGGAGAAGATCTTATTTCTATTGAGCCTGTCCACTTTACGACACCAACCACTTAAGGACACAACAACCGTGACCACTTTTGTATAACAGTGCTGAAAAAAATAGATCTCATTTTCTGAAATGTTGTCCAGTCTTACAGGATCTTAGCGTACAATCCCTTCCTTTAAGATATACTACAGTCAACCTGAAAATGTAGACTGTGGTTGTTAATGGCGTCTGCAAAAGAAAATGTCCGTAAAAAAAACTTTATTGTTTCCTTTCTTACTACAAAGTGTTCAGTATAGTTGATGACAGGTGTAATCGTTACTGGCTAATGTTGTTTTTCACTGCCGTGTGTCTTCAATTTTCAATTTTACGTCTGTTCACTTAAAGTGATATGATGTGTTTGTTGGAATCCTCCTTCAACGGAGGCTATGACCTTCGTTGAATCAAGTGTTTCTCTCTCTCTCCCTCCCTCTCTCTCTCTTTCCCTCTCTCTCTCTCTCCCTCTCTCTCTCTCTCTCTCTCCTCTCTCTCTCTCTCTCTCTCTCTTCTCTCCCTCTCTCCCTCTCCCTCTCTAATTAAAAAAGAAAAACATGGTCCAAGGAAATGAAAAGTGTCAAACTGTCTGCCCCTTCCATCGCTCTGAGTTGCTTACAGTTCAGACCAGACAGCTTTCTTTCCCTTTTCATAGTGACAGCATCCGTCATGTCAGTGACAATGAGACGGTACTACAAAGTACACACGTTTGAAACGGGTTTGGTCGGGGAGGGGCGGGGGTGGATGTTTGGTTTTTCTTTTGATGGGGGGGGGGGGGGTGTTTGTTTGTAGGTTGGTTGGTTGGCTGACTGGCTGGCTGGTTGGTGGTGGTTGGTTGGTTGGTTTGCTGATTGGCTTGCTGGTTGGTTGGTTGGTTGGTTGACATGCTGGTTGGTTGGTTGGGGTTTTTTGTTCGTGTCTCGGCTAGAGTTCTGAGGTTTACCAATGGTGAGATTTTTGCGGTCGTTTTTTGCCCACCATTTAGGTAGCCACCTTCCAACTTCGGACATGATCCATAGATAAAATTCCAGTATGCATGTGTTTTGTATTTCTTCTACAGATTTTTTTTTGTCGTCTATTCTTACCGGCACGAACGGCCCACCCCATCCCAAAAGGCAGAACGGGACTTCACATGTGTGCAAGATGTTCTGCGTGTGTTCGTACACAGGTTTATAGTGTCATCCTAAGGATTGTTCGGGGAGTGGAGTCAGCACTGAGGTGAACTCCAGGGAAGAGATTCCCCTGAACAGGCGCCTCGGTGGTGGCTCGAACCCGGGCTCGATCCCGACACAGGGGTATGAACTCGAATTTTACAAATACTGTCACTGGAGAACTGATACTGAACTGTGAAACGGATTTGTTGTCTCAGAACTACTGTGCACTTCTGTTGCAAGAGTTTCATCTTACTCAGCATGAGAGGGAGAAAGAAGACGAAGTGAGATTGGTAGAGAAAGAGAGAAGTGAAACTTAAAATGAATGGAAGAAAAAAATTTTAAAAATGAATGAACGAATGAATGATTTATCGACCACACGAAAATCTCCACATGATATCAGATCTTAAGAGAATTTGACCAGACAGCAGTTCACTACTTTTCTATATAAATTACTAGGCAAATACGTCAGCATTCAGTGCTGTCGTTTAGAGCTGTCTGCTTGAGAGGAATGAGCAGACGACAATCGCCGCCATTTCGTCTGTCTGAAGCTAACGACCGATTACTTGACTTCCTTGGGAAAACTCGGACAAAAAACCGTTTGTTACAAACAGGTCACTGAAAGAGGTATTGTCTAGGTTCTGTTTGTTTTCAGTAAAAGGGGGATTCTATGAGCTACAGTGCAAAGATTTTAATGTTCTGTTTAAGGGGCAATACACCCATGGCTTACATTCAGTCTTCTGGGCTTGTTTCACGATGTTTTGCGTAATAATAATAATAATGTATAATAATGTATGGAATTTATATAGCGCTGAATCTTGTAAAGCAACAAATCAAAGCGCTCAGATTTCATTTCATACCACTTTAAGTCACGGCAGATTTCTCTCCGTGAAATTCGGGCTGCTCTCCCTGGGGAGAGCGGGAGAGCGCGTCGCCACAAGCGCAGCGCCACCCTTTTTTTTTTCTTTTTCATGTCTGCAACTGTATTTGTTTCCCTATCAGAGTGGCTTTTTTCTAAGAATTTTGCCAGGGACAACTCTCTTGTTGCCGTGGGTTCTTTTACGTGCGCTAAATAATTACGTGTAACACACGGGACCTCGGTTTATCGTCTCATCCGAAAGACTAGCGCCCAGACCACCACTCATGGTCTAATGGATGGGGGAAAAGTTTCCGGTCCAAACGGGGTACAAACCGCCGCACACTTCAGACCCGGACTTTTCGCTTTCTAGACAGGCGCGTTACCTCTAAACCACCGATCCTCCATATCCCTAAAGAGATGACAGGTATTAAAGAGTCTGAACACCAAATTGCTTGTCTGGAAAGGCAAAGTTGTGTGGAAAAATGTAGCTGGATTAGTTGGACTGGTGATGGTTCGTTCTGACCGAAGCCACATCCCCAGATCACAAATGCAACGCTCAAGCCTTTAGGCGATATCACCCCTGCAACATACGTAAGCTAGACAATGTCAGAGACTTAAGATGTCTACGCCCGGTCAAAACAAATGATGGATCACATATTAACGACGGCAAAACAAGAAGAGGCATGGCTAAAAGCTAGAATTATCCAACCATACAGCATCTGGAATGATCACAGCATTCTTTACTGTCTGAAAATGAAAATATTGAAATGCCCAATAAGGCCCGTCATGATATATGGCTGCGAATCCTAGACACACACAAAATAAGGTGAAGAAAATCGAAGCCACTGCGCTGAGGTGTGGATTATAGAAGGCTGCTCAAGGTCAGCTGGAGAGACACCAGTGCTACAGAAAAAGCACACTACTGGGAACACTAAGAAAACTAGAGGTAAGAAAAATGGTCTACCTTCAAGCAGTGTACGAGAATAAGTTCTATATTATATCTTCTTTATTATTATTATTATTATTATTATTATTATTATCATTAGTATTTATTATTATTATTATTATGAGAAAAATATGTTATCTCAGCATGAAGGGGAAACAAGAAGAAAACGAATTGCCCGACAAAGAAGAGAGAAAGAAACCTTTCAATGAAGCTAGTCAGTCCTGAACACAGTTTTACAGGCAGAAAAACATTTTGGGGGTTTTTTTTTAATCTTGTTTAAAAAAAAGAAAAGTGCGTGTGTTCGAACATTGGTCCTCGGGTTGCAGTCTCATCCGAAGAACTCTCAGGGGAACGGAGTCGGCACTGATGTTAACTCCAGGGGAAAATCCCCTCAAACAGGCATCTTGGTGGTGGTGGCTCAAACATGCGTCATCAGAAATGGAGCTAAACTCTTTAACCATTAGGATATCCTGCCCCACCAACCCAACCACCCCTCACAGAAAGATTTAAAACAAGAAGTTGTACATCAGGTCATCAATGCTAACAAAGTAATGCTGGCGATAGCGTAGAACCGATTCCTCCATACTCAGTAATTTGTCTTAACACTTTTTACTACGCTATTGCAAAGACAGGGCTTTCGCTACAAATGATAACGGCCATGTTTTACAATCTTGGACAGATCATATCAACGTCCAAATATTCTCCACGTGTTGGCCATCAGAATCCTGTACAAATAATGTAATAAGCACGAGATGTTGCTCTCACATCCAAAAGACTTCGAAAGACAACGACAATCACAAATTCTTTTTATTTCGAGGATAATGAATTAGCACCCGTGTGCGTTTTTACATCCAGTCCCCGCGAGAGAAGAAAGGGTACCAAAATGTACACCTTCCCAAACTGTAGGTCCATGACTACAGGAGAGAAACCTCGTCTACAGTCTAAATGCGGATAGTTAGGGCTTAACGTCCTCCGGGGTCGCCCCATGTGGGACATTTGTCGGTCGTGTTCTGCAAGTCTAAATGCAAAACGCCTGGCCTAGTTAAACCCTTCGCCCTGTGATTCCACAGTGCAACAGAGAAGGTGGTTTCCTTCCACAATGGCACTGAAATGAGATGGGGGCCTGTGCATTGTGTCTCGTGATTTCGCCATGGTTCTGTCTGTTGCCAACCCGGTACCACTTCAGGGTGTATCCCAGGTCAGTGACCTGTTCATAGCCTTCACGCGCGTGCACACACACATACACACACACACATCACACACACACACTACACACACACACAGCATTGCTGTGCTTTTGTTCAGTTTTAGGTAGAAAATAGGTTAACGAGTAGAAAATAAATAAAAAGAGTGATTTGGGTTTCATTTTCCATTCTCCCTCAGTGCCCTGTAGTTCAGTTCTTCAGAGAAGTTTCAGCTGCTTTTTTTTCTTATAGTAACAGAATGTGTCAGTGACAATCAGACAATCTTTCAGGACACACAAGAGCATGGGTCAGTTGGATACATGCAGACTTCAAAGGGTCGTATCAGATTATAACACATACATCATTTTCCGAGCAATGTGCTTTTTTCACAAGTTTTTTTTTTTAATTCAGCAGGGAAAAAAGCAAATGACACAGTGAGATGAGTAAATCTTGTATTTAACGTTGAATATACAGTTACACAGTTTTAATCTTCGATGTAACATTGTAACAGGTGACAGCCCCAGTATGGCCTCTGTGGTTGGCAGGGCTGTAGGCAGCATGTTTGGGTTTTTGGATTGGAATCTTTTCACAAAGGTGGTATGAGATGGGGATAGGGTAAAAACGAAAGCAACAACAGCCAACAATTCTAACGCCAAACTTCAAAGCTCTGCCACCTGGTGATGCTATTATCATGTTTCCGGTATCAACAAAAGAAGTGTTCTTGCTGTTCAATGTGTCCCTAGCATCAATGGACATTTTGACAAGATCAGTCAAGTTTCTTTCCATATTTAGTGAGCAATACGGGACTCTCCCTAAAACAAAGGAAAACAAACACAATGAGGTTGACTAGACAATGAAAAACAAAACGGGAGCAAACAGCGAACGAACTTGAAAAGAAATAAAGGAATACGTCGACCAATCAATAATTTGTAGAACGCATAAAAATCCACACACACACACACTACCTACCTACCCACCCAGACCGAAACACAAAACACAACGAGACCAGACAGCAGAACAATTCAGTAAATTTAGGACATGACGCTAAGAGACAAACACCGTCAGCAATCAGAGCCGTTTGAATTTTATCTTTCAGAGAAATGAGCAGACGACAGACGCGGCCATTCAGCCCCCTTGAAGAGCTACCACCGGCCAATCGTTGCCCTTCTTTTGGAGCTCTCAGACCGAAAGTTTTAGGTTGCAAAACCAGATCACCGGAGGCGACCGTGTTTCGCGTCGGTTCGTTTTCGGTCAAAGGAACTAGAGCTGGGAAAAATGAGAGTGTTGGGCATTGGGATGGGTTTCAAAGATTCACTGTGCATTCATGGCTTACCTACCTGGGCTTGTCTGGGGGAAAAAAACAGGGCACTTTTTGTTGAAAAGGAACCGGTTAGCGAGGTCACCCTGGTTGGTAGTGTAGAGAGAGAATGTGATCTTTCTTCTTCTTCTTTCTTCTTCTTCTTCTTCTTCTTCTTTCATTCTCTTATTCTTCTTCTTTTGCATCTTCTCTCTTCTTTCTTTCCCCCTAGATCCTCCACCTCCTCTTCCTCCTCCATCTCTTTCTTCTTCTTCCTCTTCTTTGCATTCTTTGCATTTTTTTCATTTTTCTTTCTCTCTTCGTTTTCTTCTTCTTTTCTTCTTTTCTTCTTCTTCTTCTTCACATTCTCCTCCTCCTCCTCCTCCTTCTTCTTCTTTGCATTCTTCGCATTCTTTGCATTCTTCTTCACATTCTTCTTCGCATTCTTTGCATTCTTCTTTGCATTCTTCTTCTTCCCACCAAAAGTGCATTGGAGGCAAACGTGTGTGTGTGGCCATGGTTATTTTCCCCATTGCCAAAAAGGCAGCTGTACTTTGTCTTCAGTAGAAAAGAGTGCATTGACTTTAGACGAGAAAAGAGGGGAGAGAAGGGGGGGGGGGGGAGGAGGTGGGCACTTTTAGGAGAAACAGTAGTCTGAGATGTTTGTGGTTGTTAAGGTGTGTGTGTGTGTGGTGTGTGTTGTCTGTGTCTGTCTGTCTGTCTGTATCTGTGTTTTTGTGTTTAAGTTTGTATGTGTGTGAGTATGTGTGAGTTTGAATGTTGTGTTTGTATGTGTGTGTGTGACGTGCATGCACGCTGTGCGTGCGTCAGCGTGTTTGTATATGTTTGCATCGCTGTTACAATACGACGGAATACAATTTGCTCCAACATACCATAATTTAGTAGTTTTCACTCGCAGTACTGTTGAACGGAATTTTACACACCGTGCTAGTTTGCTCATACCCACATGTATCCAAATGCACAAGTCTAGAAGAAATGGGTGACAAGTGCAGGTTGAGACAGGGCGTACATCTGTAAAAGTGACGCAGCTTGAGAGGGGGGTGGGGGGCAGTTAATCACAGAGAAAAGCGGTAAACGAAACGGGTCTGCAGCAGCAAGAATATAGATTGTTTACAGTTCCTTTCTTTGTGCGAGGATTTTGTGATTGTGTTGGTGTAGAGGTTATTCTGTGTCACCATTTTTCGTTCTTTGTTTTTTCGTCATTTTTTTCCCTCTGCATTTTTCACTTTCTGGGGTAAACAAGTTTCTATCTGTGGCCTTATTTCGTGTATGTGTGGGGGGGCGGGGGGGGGGGGCGGTGCGTGTGTGAGTGGCCTCGATGGGTGTGTATGTGTGTGTGCGCGCGCGCGCGCATGGTAAATGCAACTCGAATCTGGCAGAAGTAAAGCTGAGACTTATTTTTTTGTCAGTATGTCTGCTTTACACAACAACACTTTTCGTCATTAACACACGGTTCAGGTCACCGACACCTCGCTGAGCAAAAATGGTTCTCTTGTGTGATGTAACGAAACTAGAGACACTTCACAATCTGATCCTGTCAAAGATATCATTTTGGGGGACGAAAATTTTCTGAGATGTATTTTCAGGCAACTTTCTGACATGCAATGGCAAGAATGATTTACATTATAAGAAGGGAAACTTGCTGTAAAGTGTACATATTTCATTTCTCGGCGATAGTAGTGTAGTGTCCGTCCAGTTCGTGGCTTTTTTCAAGCAAATCAAACCATGATATTGTTTTTAATAGTCACGAGAATCACTATGGATGGTGTTAGGATCCTGAACACAACAGGCCAAACTGGGGGAAAATTGTTGACCGATGCGTCCTTCGTTGCCCACCCCCCCCCCCCCCCCCCCCCCCCCTTCTGCGACCATCTGGGTCAAGGGAATGGAGGAGGAGGATGAGGAGGAGGATGACTATCCTTTACCCTGAGTGTTCATATCAAAAACGCGTTCAGTGGAAAGAGCAGTGTCCTGTCAGTGGCGTTTTATATTCACGCCTCAGATGGATGTCTCCATTTGCCGCGGGAAATTCAGATGGAAATGGCAAAAAATGCAGATTTCAATCTCGTGCACGTAGACTGAAAGGTTCAAGAGGGGAAGGTCCTCTGGTGCCTCATTTGCATGGGAATGAAATCAGCGGCTGTACTTTACAGTTGTGTTGCTTGTCCTTTTTTTTTGTTTTGTTCTATTGTCGACTAGGGCTGACCTATGGTCCATACTATTGGCATATTAACATTTTTTTCAACATTTGTACACATTCAAGTACGGATAGGGAAGGGGGTGCAAATTTATATTCGAACGTGTATGAAATGAGAGAAAGAATGAGAGAGAGAGAGGGGGGCGATCAGGCAGGCAGGAGAGAAACAGAGAACAGAGGGCGAGAGAAAGAAAGAAAGAAACAGAGAGAGAGAAAGAGAGAGAGAGAGAGAGAGAGAGAGAGAGAGAGAGAAGAGAGAGAGAGAGAGTATTCTTTCTTTATTTTTAAGGGTAGGGTAGCAGATAAGCATTGACTTACACTTCTTTTCACACAGACTTTTGCCAATCCTTTTCGTTCTTTTTCATCTCTCCAAACCCCGTTGAGAGTCACTGGGGCCCCGCACCAACGAGCGTTCACTAATTTCCCTCCCCTCCCCCTCCCTCTCCCATTTCATGTCGGTTGTGTGTCAAAGCCCGGATCTCTGGACAATGCTTTCCCTGTAGTGACCCTTCTGCAATGCGGTCCATCTCTGCAGACACTGGTCTGTTTCGTATCCTCACCTTTCGAACATAATCGTTTGGTGAGCGATCTTTCTCTTTTTTCAAGCCCCGCCTTGCTGGAATTCTCTCCCATACTCTCTCTCAGGCATAACACGACTGTTCAGTCTTTCAAGTCCAGCCTGAAAACCTCTTTCAATCTGTGATAAAATAATGTTCACATATTAATTGTTTGCAATTTCAGAGAAGTAACCGTTAATGCCTTTTGTTTTTATTAGCAGTTTTACCCAAACAATAGTAAACTCTACACACTGTGATCTGGGTGCTGTTGACTGAACATGACCATGTCAAGCATGATTCTCCCTCCACCTAAATTTCGCCCCAGACAATAACAGCAGCAGTCAAGACGCTTACCACTTCAATTGCTCTTGCACGGTCACTAGACAGAACAGCTACACCTTCGTTAGCCTAGATGTTCACATCTCCAGCCAGAAAAGGAACATGTCTGTGGTCTTAGTTCAGGCAGAGGCCAGGTGCTTCTCCTCCATCCTCTAGGACTTCTATTTTGGGGGGGAATCAGATTGAAAAACAGGATCAGATGTGTCACACGCATTTAGCACACGTGAAAGAACCCACAGCAACAGAAATGCTGTTCCTAGAAGAATCCTGTTGTAAAAGCTTACTGCCAGACAAACTGTACAGGAAAAGGGTGTAGAGCGGATGACGTATCACTGAGCACGTTATGCACTGTTCCAGGTAAAAGCCGACAAAAATGTTATGCAGAAAAATCTGTCGTGACAAATGCCAACAGAGAAAACACTCTCACGTCAATACAATACAGCCAGTTGAAGGTAAGATTTCTTTAACTACTATTGAACACAGGGGCTGCTGGAAGGAATAAGTGCCATAATATAAATGGTCTGTATGACTTGGATCAGTATTTACCACGTTCAGCTAAACAGAAGGATTGGCAGGCTTACCTTTCCTCTAGCCTGGTATTCCATTCAACAGCATAAACTTCCAAAGCAAGAAACTAAAACGTGCTGCTGCAGCTCGAACAAAGCGAACAAAAAGGACAAGGAAACTCAAGTTGTAAAGGACAGCTCCAGACATTAGCATGGAAATGGGACGAAAAGCGCCAACACAGGGTTGTTTCCCTTTGGGGACAAAAAAACAACAAGCAGACGACCCATTCCTGTAGTTTTATGCCTTGCATGTTTAAGGTTTCCTTAACGTTCCTCTCACGTCCACTGCTTCCACCCAGTCTGCGTTTGAACAGTAAGGCATTGGGGAGGGGCAGGGTAAATGTGTGTTACAAAGTTGAACGATCCGATTGAAATAACAGAGTGTGTATATTGAAAGTGTGTCTCAAATTTCTGTTTAGCATTTCTTTTAAGTACAGAGTGTAGTTGTTTTTGGTTGTTGTTTTTTATTATCATGCAGTCCCCGAAATTGATAAAATTATTCCTTTTTAATTTTGTAACCTTGAGCCAAGCCTATGTCAAAATATGGCGGAATTTTTTTAATCATGGTTATAAGTATTTGTGTCCAAATTAACTACAACAGCTTCAATAGTTTTTATTGGATGATGGTGCAACACTATCACCAAACAACACACACACACACACCAGCGCACGCAGAGGGCAGCAGCAACACACCTATTCAACACCACACACGACACCAAAAACATCTACATCACACTTCAAACACACCACCGCACTTTCATCTACACTGAATAGGGAACAACGCCTTTTCCTCCCAAAATACAATAAAAACTCATCGTCTTAGTTCACTCAAAACTCAGAGCACGCTACTATTTGCACCTGACTAATCAACGTGTACCAAAAAACACTGTAAAAGCTCATTGATTTTTTCTAAAATTCTAAGAGGTCAATAGGCGATGCCAACTTAATCGAGTACCAGAGTCCCTGCGGGTAAGGTTGGAGTATTATAATGTGATTGACCACCTAGCAAGCCCTCAAGACTTTGTTACTAGCCTCTGACCCCTAGGAAGGGGGGGGGGGGAGCGTTGGCAACAAAGTATCGCTAAAAGCGAACTTTGTACTAACTCTCATCCTAAGGTGACCAACTACGATTTCGGAAACGAATGTGTTGGAAAAATCGTCGAACTTGGTCCGTCCACAGACGAAGAGATTCAAGGATCAGTACGGCTCTACATGTCTCACAAAACTGCTACTCTCGTAGCGTTATGATTCCTTTCCGACCTGGCGTGCCCTCAGTGAGAGAGTATGAGTGGGCCCTCTGTTACATGTCTCCACAAAGCGTCTAATAGTTGTTTTGCTTTCCCCCATCGTTGCTTGGGTCGTCTATCACGATGATTGAGGTCGTCTTTCTTCTCCTCAGATCTCCACCATTACTCTGCTCGACGCCTTCCGACTCGCGATAAGATCTCTCGAGCCTTCTGATGTGGTAACCTGTGGCGCTGCCGTCTCATCTCTCCCAGATAAGACGTTTCTCCGGTGTGGTTCTCATTTCCTCAGTCAGTCCATCTACTCTCGGCTCACTTCCTAGGACATGGATTGAATCTTCTGTCTCTGATGTTACCTGTGCCAGGCTTCCCGCTCGTACATCGTCCTCACGTTCCAATGTCCTAGTCTAATCTTAGTTTTGGTGGTGTTCAGGTCTTCCCTTATCCTGCTGGTAGCTTCCTCTCGGCTTTGGCCATCAGCATTCATACGAGTCTCACTGGACCCTGGAGGACCTTCGCACGCAAAAGTAGAAATGTTCTCTGTTGCTGTTTCCGTAACTTCTCTTCTTTTACGGGACATGGTTGTTAGCCCTGTGCCCAACCCCCAACCTGGAGGAAGGGTTCCACCTTAGTGGCCTCTTACGACATGCCTGGTTGGAGGGCAGGGATCCTATTCTTGCAATGCTCGCTTTGCAAGCATACCCCGGGAGTCCCACGGGGGATCTGCAGTGTACCATGTTTGTAATATTCGTTTGTTTAAACTATTGATTATTTATCATTGATTGCATGACTGTGTAAGATTAGGTTGAATGCATGCGCTTTGATTGTCTTTGCAAGATATAGCGCTATATAAGTTCCATTTATTACCATTATTATTTTAGTAGTAGTAGTAGTAGTAGTAGTAGTAGTAGTAGTAGTAGTAGTAGTAGTAGTAGTAATGAGTGCTTTGATTTGTTGCTTTACAAGATTCAGCGCTAAATAAACGCCATTATTAATGGTCGATGATGATTATGAAGGTGATGTCATGGCTGTGCTATGGAATTAATTGCGTGTGCTTTGATACTACTTGATAGGGCTGTACTCAACGCTTCCTTTCATAATGTATCCCGGCGTCAACCAGCCCTTAGAGACACAGACACCTGCAGTGCTGATCAAGCAATCTGAGTGATGCTGGCAAGAGGAGGCTCGACTGTGTGGTCCCAGTCTTCCCAGTGACCTCATAGTAAACTCACTCCGGGTAGGAGCCAGCCGGAGTCTGAAAAATTAAATTTAAAAAATAACCCAGCCTATGACTCCAATGGGATTCGAACCTGCGGCCTTCCAACCAGGATCCCAACACGCCAAACACTGCTGTTGTGGTTGCAGTGGTTATTGTTGTTATTATTATTATCATTATCGGCGTCACCATCATCATCATCATTATTCATCATCGTTATCACTATCATCATCATCATCATCATTATCATCATCATCATCATCATCATCATCATTATTATTATTATCCAAATGACGATTATTGTTATCGGTGTTGTCGTTGTGTTTCAGACACACCAACAACCTGCAGCACATCAGTAACTGGCAAGGCATCCCTATCCTGTTCACCACGGCTCACTGGCTGGTGTACTTCAACTCCGCCTTCAACCCCGTCATCTACAACTTCATGAGTGGTCAGTGCTTCACTTCTCCCCCCCCCCCCTCCCTCACCCCCCCCCCCTCCCTCCCCCCCCCCCCCCCCCCCCCTCCTTCCCCCTTGCTGCTTTCTTCTCTTACACCAAGCTATCTAGTTAAATCTTTTTTTTTGGAGCGTTCAAGCGTCCGGTGGTTACGAGACCACCAGCATACCCAGCATGCATCCTGCCCTCCCAAAGCATGAGCCGTTCTGAAGTTGGAATATGTCGGCTGAGAGACAGGTAGTGCAGACCTTGTGCAGAGTTACAAGTACAGGAGAAGATCAGGCACTACACTCACCCCCCCCCCCCCTCATTCTCCCACACACACACACGTACGCAAGCACGCACACACACACACACGCACGCACACACACCACCACGCACGCACGCACGCGCACACACACACACACCTTCTCTCGGTCCGAATAAGCGAACGAAGATAAGAGAAGAGTAGTGTGCAAGCGAAAGTACTTTGTGCTGTCATAGTGATGGTGTTAATATGATTATGGAAATGGTGTGTGTTGTTGTTGTTGCTGCTGCTTCGATTGCTGCTGTGAATCGTGCTGCGCTGCGCGCTGCGTGTCTGTCGATTTTTACGCCTGTTCACTCAAAGTGATATTAGACGTGTGTACATCACTGTTCATATCGAGTGTTGTTCCTGTAATGTGAAGCTCAAGCTGTGCGTAAAATAGAAAGTCAAAATGGGGAAAACTGATACAACTAGCGTTGACACCGTCACGGTTTTACCGTGAGTTACAATAAAAACAACAACAACCGCAACAACCACCACTACCAGCAGGAAGATCAGCAGCAGTGGTCGTGGCCGTGGCAGTAGTAGGAGAAGCAGTAGCAGTATTGGCAGTGCCAACAATAGCTGTAATGGCAGCATTGGCAGTACCAATAATAGCTGTAATGGCAGCATTGGCAGTACCAATAATAGCTGTAATGGTAGTATTTGCAGTACCAATAATAGCTGTAATGGTAGTATTTGCAGTACCAATAATAGCTGTAATGGTAGTATTTGCAGTACCAATAATAGCTGCAATGGTAGTATTTGCAGTACCAAATAGCTGTAATGGTAGTATTTGCAGTAGTAACACAAGATAGTAGACTAGGTATGTTTGTCCGTAGTGTCCGACGATGACCTCCAAAACAGCAGAGGAGGCAGCTGCTGTTTTGGAAACTGGGCAGAAATTTGATTATAGTGGAGATGCCTTGCCCACAGTACATCCCCACTCTCTCGGCCAAGTGGGCATAAGGACAGTCAGCGTTGGAGATGTTCTCCAAAGGCCAACCAGCCCCCAGGGCTGCAGCACATAAGGACTATGCGAGTCAAGCCTCCTAGTCAGAGAGTCATAGTCGATCACTAAAGACTAAGCTGTAAAGTGGAATTCCATGAGTGGGAAAGCCACTGGTCATACAGCCTCTCACTTTGCTGTTGCCCCCAGCGTCAATGGTATAATCAAGAACTGTGATAAAGCCCAGGCGCTGACGGCATAAGTAGACTAGGTACTGTATAAGTAGCAGCTGTAACCGTAGCAGAAGCACAAGTAACAGTAGCAGCATAAACAATTATAGCTGCAGGGCAACAGCAGCAGTAGCAATTGCATCTATACAAACAGCAGTAGGGTGGCAGCAGCACAAGCAGTAAATTTTTTTAAGCAATAGTCGCGGGTTTTCTGGCATGCAGCAATACTAGCAGCAACAACAAGAATAGTCTTGCGGTCGCAGTGACACATGATAGAACATGACACATAGATAGAACATGATACAGAGAAAGGACATGACACAGAGATAGGACATGACATAGGACATGACACCGAGATAGGACATGACAGATAGATAGGACATGGCACAGAGATAGGACATGACACATAGATTGAACATGACTGAGATTGAACATGACACAGAGATTGAACATGACATATAGAACATGACACAGAGATTGAACATGACATATAGAACATGACACAGAGATAGAACATGACATATAGAACATAACACAGAGATCGAACATGTCACAGAGAGAACATGACACAGAGATAGGACATGACAGATCATGACACAGAGATAGGACATGACACAGAGATAGAACAGTACACTTAGAACATGACACAGAGATAGAACATAGCACATAGAACATGCCACACACAGAGATACAACATGACACAGACATAGATCATGACACAGACATAAAACATGCCACACACAGAGATACAACTTGACACAGACATAGACCATGACACAGACATAAAACATGCCACACACAGAGATACAACATGACACAGACATAGATCATGACACAGACATAGAACATGCCACACACAGAGATACAACATGACACAGACATAGATCATGACACAGACATAAAACATGCCACACACAGAGATACAACATGACACTCAGACATAGATTATGACACACAGAAATACAACATGCCACACACACAGAGACAGCGCCAAACAACAATTGTTTCCCATCACCGTCGCCAACACCCACCCACACACACACACACTTTCCCCCTTGCTCTTTCTTCGCAGCCAAGTTCAAGAAGGAGTTCCGCAGCGTCTTCCGCTGCAGTCGCGTGGAGCGCAGTCAGCTGCTGCAGGAGAGCACGTACGCCCACGGCAAGCTGCGCGTGCAGCCCCGCATCCCCATGACGCAGTCCACAGAGCTGGACCACAACGGCAGCCAGCACTTCTGACTCCTGCCGCTCCGCCTCCCCCGCCCTCCCTTCCGCCGCGGCAACCCCCGGGTCAACAGGTCACAGGTCACAGAAAGGTCGCCCAGATCCTTCCGGCATTTGTGAAGAGGGGTTGGGTGGGATGGGAGGTGGGGTGGAGGTGGTGGTAGGGGTTGGTTGGTTGGTGTTTGGTTGTTCTCTCACGTTCAGAGCCGTTCTCCTTCAGGTTTGTGTGTCATTCTCCTAAACAAAAAAAAATTTTCTTTGTAGGATTTGTAACTGTCCATCCTTCGGGTTAAACTATTACTTTCCCGCGTTTTGCCATTTCCTCCAGAGTTCACTGTCTCCTTCCACTCTGATCTGCCCTCCGGCCAAGAGGCAGTTCTCCAGAACCCTTGCCTCTTTCCTCCGGTCATTTTGTTTGAGGCTTGCCAGTGTTGCGCGGGGGTTAGTCGAGTCGGGTTTGCCGCTTTTCACGTTGGTTTTGTTGTTACCCACAGCTTTGCTATTGTTCTACAATTGACATTTGAGGTGTTGCTATTCTCTTAAAAATTATTTCCTCTTAATTGAACTTCCATTTTTCAGGTAGCTCATTCTCCTCTCCATTTCTGCGAGTTTATTTCCTCCATCTGATGCTTCTACTCCGCCAAGGATTTCCATTCCAACCCTTGCTAACCTCCACTTCCTTCATTTGCCATTCTCCACGTTCTGCCGGTTTCGTTCAAATCTAGGTTTTTGCCACATTCACTCAGTTCCGTGCCGTCTTATCCAGGTTTTATAACTTTTCCAATTTTGACTTTCTAGGTGCCATCTCTATATCTTCATTACCACTCAGGTCTGAGGTCTGCCATTTCTTCCGGGTCTGCCATTCTCCGTCCCACTCTCTGCAGTTTCTTCTGTCTGCGTTCCCTCTACACTTCGATGAGACCTATTTTTGAGGTCCCTGTTCTACACCTTGATTTATTCTCAGCCAGTAAAAGAACCACGTTCACAAGATGTTGCCCTGGCAAAATTCTTTCTTAAAAAAGCCCTTTATCGGAGTTTAAAATACATTGCAGCAGGAAAAAGATAAATAAAGGGTGGCCACCTCTCAGTACACTGCACTCTCTCCCGGGTTCGAGCGCCAAATTCCTCGGGCGAACCTGCCGTGATTAAGCGGACTTAAATCTGACGCTTTGATTTGTGCTTACAAGATTCACGCTATAAATCATACATATTATCTATTAAGTCTCTCCACGTTCTGGCCATCTCCTTCAGATGTGTCCACTCTCCGTCCGGTTCTGCCACTCTGTCCACGCTCTGCCATTCTCTCAGTTGTCTGCCATGCTATCCAGATTCTGCCATTTTCTCCATTGTCTGTGTCTCTGACCGGTTTCTGCCATTTTCTCCATCGCCTGCCATTCTGTCGAGATTCTGCCTTTCTCTCCAAGTTCTGCCACTCTCTCCAAGTTTTACTACTCTCTCCAAGTTTTACTATCTCCAAGTTTTACCACTCTCTCCACCTTCTCTCCAGAGTTTTAGCTACTCTCTCCACCACTTCTCTCCAATTTTCCACTCTCTCCACCTTCTCTCCAAGTTTACCACTCTCTCCCACTTCTCTCCAAGTTTCACTCTCATCCACTTCTCTCCAAGTCTCCACCTTCTCTCCAAGTTTTACTACTCTCTCCACCTTCTCTCCAAGTTTTCACTCTCCACTCTCTCCATTCCATCTCTCTCCAATTCTTAAGTTCTCACTCTCTCCACCTTCTCTCCAAGTTTTACCACTCTCTCCACCTTCTCTCCAAGTTTTACTACTCTCTCCACCTTCTCTCCAAGTTTTACCACTCTCTCCACCTTCTCTCCAAGTTTCTGCCACTCTCTCCACCTTCTCTCCAAGTTTACCTACTCTCTCCACCTTCTCTCCAAGTTCTGCACTCTCTCCACTTCTCTCCAAGTTCTGACTCCTCCACTCTCTCCAAGTTCTGCACTCCTCCACTTCTCCAAGTTTACCTCCAACTTCTCTCCATTCTCACTCTCTACTTCTCTCAAGTTTTACCACTCTCTCCACTTCTCTCCAAGTTCTGCCATCTCTCCCTTCTCTCCAAGTTCTCCACTCTCTCCACTTCTCTCCAAGTTCTGCCACTCTCTCCACTTTCTCTCCAAGTTCTGCCACTCTCTCCACCTGCTCCAGTTCTGCCACTCTCCAAGTTCTGCCACTCTCTCCACCTTCTCTCCAAGTTCTGCCACTCTCTCCACCTTCTCTCCAAGTTCTGCCACTCTCTCCACCTTCTCTCCAAGTTCTGCCACTCTCTCCACCTTCTCTCCAAGTTCTGCCACTCTCTCCACCTTCTCTCCAAGTTCTGCCACTCTCTCCAACTTCTCTCCAATTCTCTACTCTCTCCAAGTTCTCCACTCTCTCCAAGTTTCTACACTCTCTCCACCTTTCTCCAAGTTCTGCCACTCTCTCCAAGTCTGCCACTCTCTCCAACTTCTCTCCAAGTTCTGCCACTCTCTACTTCTCTCCAAGTTTACCACTCTCTCCACTTTTCTCCAGTTCTGCCACTCTCTCTCCAAGTTCTGCCACTCTCTCCACTTTCTCTCCAAGTTCTGCCACTCTCTCCACTTTCTCTCCAAGTTCTGCCACTCTCTCCACTTTCTCTCCAAGTTCTGCCACTCTCTCCACTTTCTCTCCAAGTTCTGCCACTCTCTCCACTTTCTCTCCAAGTTCTGCCACTCTCTCCACTTTCTCTCCAAGTTCTGCCCTCTCTCATCTTCACTTCTCCTCTCTCAAGTTCTGCCACTCTCTCCATTTTCTCCAATCTCTCCTCTCTCTCCTTCTCACTTCTCTCTCCAGTTGTCTGTCTGTTCTGTCCTCTCTCGGTTTCTTCCAAGTTCGGTCACATCTCCACCAGTTCCTGTTATCTTCACAGCTCAGGTCTTCTCTCTCTTCTCATCGCTTCTCTTGTGACAATCTCTCTTCTTGAAAACTACATCAAACTTTGACTCGCATGTCTAGGGAAAATCCCTGTCGTTAGTCTGATCAATCTATGAGAAGTGTTGAGTATGTTCAATTCGTCAACGATCGTGAGAGTTTGGTTGTCTGTTGTTTTACTGTACAGGACATCTTAAGCGTTTTCATCCCTTGTTGTATTTGTGCTGATCGCTGTCTTAAACAAAATCTACGTATGGGAGACTTGTTCGTGATGTTGTTTTTATGAAAACTGCCAATCCATGTATCAGGTGAACAGGTTATACTCATGAAGAGCATGTTCATAAGGTTTAATGTCAATCTTTCGTCAGACTGTATTGGGCTTGAGGAGTGTTTGTGTGTTTGTTGTTTTTTTTGTTATGACTCAATAATCAACGGACATACCTGGTAACGCTTAGTGCACTCGAGTGCGGCTTCTACATGTCTGCGTTGTTCTCTGTTCTGTGTTTTTGTCTTGTCTTTCAAACTTGCCAACCATAGTACAGCTCACGTGTTCATACTGCAGGTGGTACAAGGCTACTCACGCTTGAGATCCTCTCTTCGCGGATTTCTTGCTCTGAAGTCTTTCTCTCTCTCTGTTGATTTCTTTTTTGACACAAAAATCAACGACATGACATACCTACACTAATCAGGTCTCTGCTGCTGCTGAGTCCTCCATTTCTCTTCTCTGCTCCGTCGTCTTTCCTCACACTCTCTCCCTTTCCACTTCGCCTTACTCCTACTCTCTCTCCATCACACACCCTCCAACGTCTCTCCTCCCATCTCTCGCTCTCTCCAACTCGCACACACACACACAACACAACACCACACACACAACACAACACAACACAACCCAATACACATAAGAGTACCCCCCCACCCCTTATAAATCAGCCTTAGTCCAATACTCCAAACTGACAGGCAATCAGAAGAGAAGGACGAAGACAAAGCGGCGTTTAGCGTGCTGACCTGCTGCAGACATGGCCAAAGGACCGTGGACCCACCACGACTGTCAAGTGAGTGACCACCCCACCATCCATCATCGCCCCGTGTCTCGAGACACCAAGCGAGTCACTGGTGAGAGAGAGCCATAATCGTGTGTGTGTGTGTGTGAGTTTTGCCAGAGCACTGCCGTTCTGGTAGTGTGTGGAGGTTGTCTCCCCTCCACCCCCCCCCCCCCCCCCCCTCTATCGAATTGCTATTTTCATGCCCGATCTTGTGCTGGAGTTACGGTGTATGTAGTGTCAGATCTCTCACCGTTCCGCAATTTCTTAAAAATGATAAAACCTGTCATTCGAATGATAAAAGCGAATGACCCGAATTTGAATGGTGGGTAGAAGAATTTACCCATAGGAAAAGTTTGGGGGGTTGGGGTGGGTTGGGGGGGGGGGGTGGTTGTCGTATGGGGTTTTTTTGGGGGGGGTTATATCTAAATAGTGATGTTGTTTTCTCTTTGATGTTAACACTGCTTGTGAGCAAGGGCGAAGTTCATGGGTGGCGAGAACAGAGTGTGTCAACTGTATCAAGCTTTGTCAAACGCCAATATGAGAGTTTGAAACGTTTGCCGATCATGACATGTAGCCCTAGCCATCAAGCTACTGTTTAAAGGCAAGGTTTTTGCGGATGACGTCGCCTTTATTCCTAGTTTCATCATTTTCTTGAATTTAATGACACAGGCATACCATGTTACTTTTAATTATCCTTCACGGTAATTACTAGTAGGTCTACTTAAAAAGAGGAAAGCTATGCAGGCGTATAACGCTGTTCACAGGACATCTTGTGGCCATTTTAGTATTTCACCATGTCCAACGTTTCATGCTGACCAGAACACAGCAGCGTAAACACTAGGTCACTGACTGTGGGAAAACAACAGCGACAGTGGCAAAGCTTGTTTAGAAAAGAGACACGATAGTGTAGTGGGAAGACAGAAAATAAGCAAAAACAAAATCACATTTCACACAAAACAGAACGACTGAAAGTGACAGAAAATAGGCTTTATTTTTTTGCTTACGCTTTTCAATAGGTTCACTGTACGATTTCACTGAAAAATTCCTTGGCATTCCCAGAACATGTTTTCAGAGTGAATTTTCGTTATCATATCAATTACTTTCTCTATAGAAACCCTGCAGATGATGAGAATAAAAATGTTAGTGTGGAAAAGTGTTTTTGTTTTCTCTTAAAAAATAACTGATCGTCGCTTTCAGACTAAGAGTTTATCTGGCATCTCTTCAAGCTGCGAGTCTCTCACATGGATAATTTGTATCACTATTTTGACTGGTGCTGCTGCGACAGACACAGCAAATCAGTGTGATGGCTTGGGCATGCAGCGGAGACAAAAACAGAATTTGACTGCTTGTAAACAAGTTCATTTATATTTCCTTTGTTTCTCTTGAGCAATTTTTTATCTACTACCGGCTAGCTAGGCCCGTCGTAGTTTCACCAAGCCCCGTTAGCCAGCATGACCTGTTTCCATCTCCTACGACGGGGACGAGGGGAGCAGAAACTGGTCACGTGTGAGATGAAGTGCTTGAGGAAAGCCGTCAACAAGACCAGGAGAGACAAGAAACGAAACGAGGTGATCAGAGGCATGGTAGGAGCCACACCCGTCCTACACCATATTGAACAACAACGAACCAAGTGGTTCGGGCACCTCACACAGATGCCGCCAAACCAGCCAGCCTTGCGTGCTTACAACTTGAGGTACTCTGGCACGAGGGCCAGAGGTAGACCCAGGCGACGCTGGAGTGATTCCGTGGCAGAAACACTGAAAGTCCATGGATTGTCCCTCCTCCAAGCTACCCACCTTACAGCAGACAGACAGTTATATCTCCCCGCGACGCCACAGAGTACAAGCGGAAGGAAAAAGTAAAGTAAAGTAAGTAAGTAACAAGTTCATGTTACAAGCCTATTACTGAAGCCTAACGTTCGTCAAATTTGGTCTGCTAAAAAAAATACACGCTAAATTTACTTTTCTATATTTTGAGCATATTGCATCGGTGGCTTTTGGTTGACATACTAAAATGGAGGATAGGTTTATGCTTATATGGATGTGCGAGATATTAAAATGACGCCTTTTTTTTGTTTGTTTTTTTAGAGAAAGTAAGTTTATGGTTAGCTCAGAAAAGTACTATGAATATTCGTTGGCTTTGGTCCACAAATGTCCGCTCAAGTTCTTCACTTCTGGGCCATCTTTGAACTCCTTGAACAGCAAACAAGGTCAAATGCATTGGACCTAGGGCGAGAAGCTATGAGGATGGACAATGTTGCTGACACGAACAACAAACTCATCCCACATATCACATCACCCGTTTAGCACAGCTGGGATCTATGGGGGCAAAATCAGCTCAGACGCAAGTTGACAAGCCAGTATCATGAAGGTCGTAGGACCGTCGCGGCCCTGTAATTTTAAGGGTTGAATCTGGCTCCTTCTCTGAAAACCTTGTGCTGTCCAACTCTCCTCAGAGCTGTTTAGGACTGCAATTAGTTGTACCCTGCAACACATAGCTGTCCTGCTGTGATTAAAAAAAAATTCCTTGATAATCCAAGCTTTTCAGTGGGAATAGTCTACTTCTGAATCTTGTTAGGCAAGAGGGGATTTTTTTTTTGCTGATGTTAGAAATATGTTTGTGTTACATGATCGACCTTGTTGTCATGCATGATGTTCGACAGTGCTGCTTCAAACATGTTATGAAAAGATAATCTTACTTCTTTTTTTGTTTTGACCCCACTCAGTTCTATACAGATTTCATAAGCTAAACTTTTGTAAATTCTTGACGCATGCCGATGCTAGCAACTAAACAAAACATCTTCTAACTGTATTGATACCTATACATTTTTTTTTCTTTCGTGAAGAACGAGGGGAGTACTGTAGGGAGACAATTCTGAACATCCTAATGACATAAATGACAAATTTTCTACCTACCTCCCCCACACCCACCCCAGTTTCTTCTTCTTTCCACCCTCTCCCCCTACACTCTACGTATACTCACACCCACCTCAACCCAACAGCCCCATCACTATTATTTTCCCTTCATTCCCCCCCCCCCTCACACCCACATCCTCCCGTCCCCCCTACCCCCTTGTGAAGCTGATAAAAGCGCAGACGTGACAGAGAAAATGGAGGTAGGGGTTCGGGTGGGGTGGGGAGGGGGGAGTGCAGTGCAGCAGAACAGAAGGGCTGCAAGCCTAACGTGATTTTCTTCCCAATCCGTGAAGGGATTTGCACACATCGATCTGACTGATTGCCTGTGATGGGCTGGGGGGGGGGGGGGGAGAAGGAAGAGGGGGACGGGGTGGGAGGGGGGGAGGGGGGGAGGGGGGTAGCCATCGTCACACAATGCTGATGAAGTTCCTTCAGTCCTGGCACGTGACTAATGTCCCATGCTGCTGACCCACTTAGGTTCCTGACCTGAGAGTGACAGTGGAGAAAAATCCAGTTGCGTGAAGTGGGGAGCTAGTGTCTTTCACTCGAAGAAAGCTCTTGGAAAGGAGGAGGGGGGGAAGAAAGAAAGAGAGAGAGAGAAAATGTGATTTTTTGTGTGTTAGTGTGTATAGATGGTGAACGTAGGGGTTTTGCTGATTCAGTGGTTGTGAGTTGGGTGTGTGTGTGGTGGTGGGGGGGGGGGGGGGGGGGTCTGAGTAAATCGTTTTGCGTTATATGAGGAATGTAAATCTGCATTGTGTGTGTTATGTATAAGAAACAGGTTATGGTCATGGTTCAGAATATGCAAGTGATGTGGTGTGTGTGTGTGTGTGTGTGTGTGTGTGTGTGTGTGTGTGTGTGTGTGTGTGTGTGTGTGTGTCTGTGTCTGTGTGTGTGTTTATAATTTTGAACTTTTTTTCAGAACGCTTTAACGCTGTCATTGAAGCTTAATGATGTTCAATACTTAAAAGAATTTGAAGGAAACCTCCCACTCTTTTCTTTCTTGTCAATGCATTGCTTTCTGCATCTTTATGAAGTCACACTGTCAGTATGGACATGGGTTTTATCCTTTTTTTTTTCTTTACAGTTCCTTAGCAGCAGGATATGGTTATATACCAAAAAAAAGTTTTATCACGAAAGACATAATAAAAATCAGTCCAAAAATCGGTTGCTGACATGGAAACGATATTTAGGTCTGTAGTTGATTCTTTTCATCCCATTTCTTGGAAAATATGGGCAATTTCGCAATACTGTAAATTGGGTTTTGTAACTATCAAAAGGGGAAAAAATGTTTCCCAACAGAAACCATCTAATGACCAACGCCAAATTCTGGTTTCAAGACTTTTGTCAACTTTCCTGACACGTGGGGAAGAATCACAAATACGCATGATGACTTGGGGTGACATTGTAGGACACCAGCAATGTGGAATGTTTAGGAGTAATTCAAGTTTGTCATGACCCCACTGCTCTCGTTCAGACACTTCAGCCGCTTGCAAAAGGGGTAGTTAATATTCTCTCTCTCTCTTTTCTCTCTCTCTCTCTCCTCTCTCTCTCTGTCTCTCTCTCTCTCTCTCTCTCTCTCTCCTCTCTCTCTCTCTCTCTCCCTCTCCCCCCCCCCTCTCTCTCTCCTCTCTCTCTCCTCTCTCACACACACACACACACCGGCGCAGTTCACGGTCTCGATAAATGATATAAGAAACGGTGTACGAAAGGAAATATGATTTTTGTTTTAATCTGTTCTAACAATCAGCATTGACTAGTCTATCATATCCTTCTTTCAAGAAAAAATAAAATGCAAATCCACCCTAAACAAACAAAATGCCAGACTTGACAAGGAAATGTTGACACCCGAATGGCACAAAATGGCCAGCGCATCGCTGGATGTGCGCTTTCTTTCCAAGTGTGTTGCAGAGAACTTTCTCTCGGCCACATGTGCTAAACGTGTTTGCGAGCAGGTTAGCCCCTCTACTGTCCAGCTGTCCCTAAG
>CM054140.1:37586246-37691246 GCA_028751875.1 Rapana venosa
CCCATTAACTTTGTGCCCGAAACTCCCCCCCCCCCCCCCCCCCTATCCACTAGACCGTGACTGGTGGTCTGGGTACTAGTCTTTCAGATGAAATGATAAACTGATGTCCCCTATGCAACACGCGTAAAAGAACCCACGGCAACAAGAGAGTTATCCCTGAAAAAAAATCTGTAAATAAAAAGCTCCCTCTGATAAGGAAATGAATGCAGACAGGGAAAAAAATGGGTGGCGCTGTTCTTGTGGCGACGCACTTTTCCCTAGAGAGACCAGCACGAATTTTGCTCAGAGAAATCTGCCCTGACTGACAGCGGTATACAATACAATACAATACAACACACCTTTCAAAAAACAACAACAGCAAGAAACACCAGGATCATAACACACTGGAGATGACACCACTAACACCAGGGTCATAAAACACTGGAGATGACACCACTAACACCAGGGTCATAAAACACTGGAGATGACACCACTAACACCAGGGACATAAAACACTGGAGATGACGCCAGTGACATAACACACTGGGGATGACGCCACTAGCACCATGGACATACACACTGGAGATGACGCCACTAACACCAGGGACATAACACACTGGGGATGACGCCACTAACGTCAGTGACATAACACACTGGAGATGACGCCAGTGACATAACACACTGGAGATGACGCCACTAACGCCAGTGACATAACACACTGGAGATGACGCCGCTAACGCCAGTGACATAACACACTGGAGATGACGCCACTAACACCAGGGTCATAAAACACTGGAGATGACACCACTAACGCCAAGATCATAACACACTGGAGATGCCACCGCTAACACGTGGATCATAAAATACTGGGGGTGTTCATAAAACACTGGAGGTGCCATCACTTACACCTGGATCATAACACTGGAGATGCCACCAACACCAGGACTGGAGATGCCATCACTGACACGAGGATCATAAAACATTGGGGATGCCACTAAATTCAGGATCATAAAACACTGGAGATGCCACTAACACCAGGATCATAACACTGGAGATGCCACTAACACCAGGATCATAACACTGGAGATGCCACTAACATCAGTGTCATAACACACTGGATATTCCATCACTAACACCAGGATCATAAAACACTGGAGATGCCACTAACACCAGGACTGGATATTCCATCACTAACACCAGGATCATAACACTGGGGATGCCACTAACACCAGGACTGGAGATGCCACCACTAACGTCAGGATCATAAAACACTGGATATGCCATCACTAACACCAGGATCATAAAACACTGGAGATGACACCACTAACGCCAGGACTGGAGATGCCACTAACACCAGGATCATACAACACCGGAGCTGACACCACTAACACCAGGATCATACAACACTAGAGATGCCATCACTAACACCAGGATCATACAACACTAGAGATGCCATCACTAACACCAGGAACATATAACACTGGAGATGACACCGCTAACACCAGGAACATATAACACTGGAGATGACACCGCTAACACCAGGAACATATAACACTGAAGATGACACCGCTAACACCAGGAACATATAACACTGGAGATGACACCGCTAACACCAGGATCATAAAACACTGGAGGTGACACCGCTAACACCAGGATCATAAAACACTGGAGGTGACACCGCTAACACCAGGACTGGAGATGCCACCACTAACATCAGGATCATAAAACACTGGAGATGCCATCAGTAACACCAAGACTGGAGGTGACACCACTAACACCAGGATCATACAACACTGGAGATGCTATCACTAACACCAGAATCATACAACACTGAGGTGGGTGGAAGGAGACGTCGTCCTTCAAAACCCTACGGGCTTCTTCAGAATGGGCTTGCGAGGCAGATCTGCGGACCCGTGCGAAAGAGCCCGAGGGCGTAGACTGGTGGCTAGCGGGGAACCCCTGTGCTCATCTGCCCAGTGCACATGCACGTGGTTATCCTCCTCATCATCCTCATCCTCTTCCTCGTATTCCTCCACCCGCGCACGCACGCGTTGCCGTAGCAACGGGAGGCGGGGCAAGCGTCCATCGCGCTGCACGTGCATGCTGACGTCACTCTGCGATCTCATTCGGAAGAAGTCGGGAATCTCCGGAAGCTGGCGGAGATCTGTCGGGCTGTTTGCTTCTTCTTCTTCTTGGTTGACGCTGGTGTCTTGGCCCGCGCCGTACTTGCAGAGTTTAATGTGGTCCTGGGAAGTGTTCAGAGCGGAAAAGCGGGAACTGCCGGCGGAGCTTC
Source organism: Rapana venosa (assembly GCA_028751875.1). Lineage (NCBI taxonomy): Eukaryota > Metazoa > Mollusca > Gastropoda > Neogastropoda > Muricidae > Rapana > Rapana venosa. Next base: position 37,588,519 of record CM054140.1, read on the forward strand.
CCTCGGGCCAGGTCGGGGTGAACCCCCGGGGAAGGTCGGAAGACCCTCGGCGCTGAAACGCCGCCGCTGAAGGAGGGGAGAGGAGGTAAGGCGTGGCGGCTGGGGATTGGGTTCGAGTCTGGTACACGTCCGGAAAGAGCCTTCTCCTGGGAGAAGGGGTGGAGGGGGACTTGCCCGCTTTCCTCCTCCTCCTCCCTCCCGCCGCTTCTCCCGGCCTCTCCCGCCCCTTCTCCCTCCGGGACCTGGCATCTCCCCGGTCCCTCGGGGGAGAGGACTGAGGCCTTCCGCGACGTTCCCCGCACCTTCCTCTGTCGGGGCTGGGCGAGTACTGCCGCTGCGAGGCGCTGGAAACGCGCGGGTACAGCCTGGGGTGAGGAGCGTGGGCGCCACCCGGGGTAACACCCGGGTCGTCGTCGAAGCTCTCCCTGACGTACCTGGGGTGGCACTCCACCCCCGAGGAGGCGCTCCAGCTGATCACGTGACCCCGTGACGCGGCAGCGGGGATGGAGGAGGATCTGGGGTCGGGAGTGGCGAGGCCTCTCCGGCAGCCGCTACCCCCCACCCTGGCTTTGTCTTTGGGGTAGCTGGTGCCCTGGCTCTTTTGGGGAGAGGTCAGGTGGTCGTGGTGGTGGTGGTGAGGGTGGTCGTGGTGGGGGTGGTGGTGGTGGCCTGGCGGGGGTCGGGGGTCGGGGTCGTGCAGGAGGTAGTCGCGTTTGTGGTGGTGGCGGTGGTGGTGGAGGAGCATGCTGGTGCTGTGGCCCATCTCTGTCGGCGTGGGCGTCTGCACGTCCTCGATCTTCAGGTCTGCACGCGCGCGCGCGTGCGCACACACACGCACGCACAGGCACACACACACACACACACACACAGAGGCACACACACACACACACACACACACACACACACACACACACACACACACACACACACACACACACACATTATTAATGAAGGAAGGAAGGTGGCAGGATGGTTAAGATGTTCGCCTGCCAACAAGTAAACTGTGAGGTTGTGAGTTCGATTCCCAGCCTCGCCCTTTCTTCCCAGTTTGACCCAAAAAAATCGAACTGAATGTCAAAGTCCTTCGGATGAGACTATAAACCGAGACCCCGTGTTCGAACCCATGCAGAACATCTTGCGCACACGTTAAATCCTGTTCCGCTTTTCGGAAGAGTAGGCCATTGTGTGCCGGTGGAAACAGATGACAAAATTTACAAAACCGCATACACACGGGGACTGAGATGTAAAAAAGCACTTGAATGCTTATTCCATTATCCTCGATATAAAAGAATAAATAGATAAATATTTTTAAAATGTCATGGTATTTCATTATTCTTTGAAATAAACGAATGAATTTGATAATAATTCAATGATAATACTGATAATCATCATCATCATAATGTCATGGTATTTCATTATCCTCGAAATAAAAGAATGAATTTAATAATAATTCAATAATGATAATAATGTCATGGCATTTCATTATCCTCGAGATAATGTAATACTACCACTACTACTACTAGTAATAATAATAATAAAATGATGATAATAATAATAATAATAATAATATAATGATGATGATGATGAATGGCATTTCATTATCCTCGAAATAATAATAATGTCATGGCATTTCATTATCCTCGAAATAATAGTGATGATGATGATATTTCATTATCCTCGAAATACTAATAAATAATATCATGGCATTTCGTTATCCTCAAAATAATAATAATAATAATAATTGTTTTTAAAAATTAATGTCATGGCATTTCATTATCCTCGAAATAATAATAATAATAATAATAATAATAATAATAATAATAATAATAATAATAATAATAATAATAATAATAATAATAATAATAATAAATGACACGTGCACACAAGCGTTCACACGCGTCGAGGCTCGCTCCTGCCTTCGCCTCCATCACCGTCATTATTATTTCACAACTACTACTTGAGCCTCCCCTTCCCTCCTCCCCCTTCTCCCGCATCCACCCCCTCCTTCCCCTCTCCTCAAGCTGTTTGTCCCTCTCCTACTCTTCTCCCTCTCTCCCAGCCTCCTCACCCCCACCCCACTTCCTGAGCACGAATGACCCCGGGTATGGTGTCGTTAACGGGATCTGAAGTCGCTAACGGGTACCCAGTGTGTAACTGGGTAAATCCTCCTAAATGGCCATGAGAGGATTGGGGGGAAGGGGGTTAAGATTCAGATTTTGTTTTTCATGTTGCAGCTTGAGCATTTGTGTCTTTCCGTATGGCACTTGTCTTGTTGACTATGAGTCCAGTCAGTCAATATCTCTCTCTCTCTCTCTCTCTCTCTCTCTCTCTCTCTCTCTCTCTCTCTCTCTCTCTCTCTCTCTCTCTCTCTCTCCTTTCTCTCTCTCCTCCCTTAGTTTGGGAAAAGGCAGTGTCGTTAAACATCCACGTACACATTACAACTTCAAATGCATATAAATGTTACAGTCTTCATAAACCAGACCATCAGTACTGCTTCAAGACAGACTACACAATCATCACTGTGCTCCAAATGGTCAGTTTCTCTTTTTTTAATGGAAAGACAGCTTGAAGTGTTTGGGTTTATTTTCACCTCGTACAACAACGAACGCTCGCGTTCGTATCTTCTTTCTTTTTCTTCCTTTTTTCTTCCTTTTTTTTCCTTTCTTTTTTTTCCACAGTTTGGGTTAGGGAGTATAATTTTACTTTTACATATATATAATATATATAAGAGAGAGAGAGAGAGAGAGAGAGAGAGAGAGAGAGAGAGAGAGAACTCGAACTCGAATCGAATGGTTTTTTCACAAAAAGGCCATTGGCCATACATGAAGGGGGTCCGTAACTGCTTACATTTTGGCTTTAAAAAAAAAAAAAAAAAAAAAAAAAAAACAACCACACAGACAACATGTTACATATAACAAATCACTACAAAAAATCACTTAGGATAACACTATTCATTATCTGAAAGCTCTACACAAATATAAAGTGAGGCCGCACTAACCTCAGGATGACTTGAGCCAGGAGTAAACAGGTCTAAATAAATTAGGCTGTCTACTATTTAACAGGATGTAGTTCGCCTAACATCCTCAAAAACTGGACAGCACAACACAAATGTACTTCATCCCGCTGGCTTGCTTACAAATGGGCAAAGCAGCCTGAGGTCGTCAATACAGTGGTCTCTGATCTGAATTTATGAACATTATAATCTGATACACCAAGTCTGACTTAGACATAATCTTTTCAAATGTTATCCTACAAGTTTTAGATAAGGTTTGACATCATGCAACTTATAAATGTCTGTAATTGAAATCTTTCACTGTTTTGTATATGATCACTCCATTGCTGCCATCGGCAGTCAATCAATCGGAGAGAGAGAGAGAGAGAGAGAGAAGAGAGGAGAGAGAGAGAGAGAGAGAGGAGTAGATAGATAGATAGATAGATAGATATGCAAGCCTTCCCGTTTACGACCACCCACAACCCCCACCCCCCCCCCCCCCCCCCCAAAAAAAAAAAAAAAAAAAAAAAAAAAACACCCCGTTAAGGACACCATTAGAAAGAAAGTGAGCCAGTCACCATTGACGTTGGCCCCAGGGCGTGTGGAGCGCGTGTGGAACGTCCAGCTCTCCAGCCTTTGTCCCGCCGAGTCCTTGCGGTCAGCACAGTGCCAAGCTTCGCTGCTGCTGTCGTAGTCGTAGTAGTAGCCAGCCGACTGGCCCAGCGGCGGGGGAGAGAGTGGGGGTGGTGGTGATGATGATGATGACAGCGACGAAGACAGCGACGAAGATGACGAGGAGGAGGAGGAGGAGGAGGAGTTGTTCCGCAGGTCGTCGAGCACCTGAAGGGATGGATGATGGGAAACGTTAACGAGTCCTAACTCACTCGTGTGTGGAAGGGTACAGCAACGCTACCCGAGAAATGTGGTGAGTATCCAAATTTTGAAAAAGTTGGCGATGTTGGTTGGGTTTGGGTTTTGTTGTTTGTTTGCTTTTTTGTTGGGTTTTTTTTTTTGGGGGGGGGGGGGGGGGTGGAAGGGTTGTGGGGGGTGTTGGTCTGTCTTGTAAAAGCTGCCGAAAAAAACATGATAACATTTTGATGATGGTGATGATGATCATCTGTTATCATGTTTTTTTTATTATTATTGTTGTTGTTGTTATTATTATTATTATCATCATCATCACATTAATCATCATTACCATAATCGGCGTTGTCATCATTAGCATGTCATAACCCAATCTAATGACAAGTATGGCGTGTTCTTGTTCACGAATTGCCAGGCCATTACTGCTGCTAACAAGCTACTTCACATCAAGCTGCACAAACTTAGCATCAGATAAAACTGACATTACATTTAAACTGAAAATGTACATTACATTGTTTTGAACTTAAAGTGAAAATGTACATTACATTGTTTTGAACTAATTACTATATCAATCTTTATGTACAAGCAACAAAACGTCAAGAAACAGAAACTGTGACTAAATAACGTTATAAACATATTTTGTTGTGTTCAGCTATATGCACACACAAAAAGTTGATGCACATTAATGGGATAGACGCCCCTCAGAATTTCAAAATTGATAGAACAGATCTGGAATACGTTCACAATTCAAATACTTTTTAGGGTCTGTAAAAAAGAAGATTGGCTGTAGACGTTAGGGCTATAATCGGTATGCGCAAACAAAAGATGATTCTGTTCAACAATTAATAGGAAAGACAGAGAGATACCTAAAGATCTCAAGACTAGAATTGTCAAAACACTAATATGGTCTGTATTGCTGTATGGGTCAGAAGCCAGGACACTGCAAAAATTTGAAAGAGACAAAACACAGACATTTTCCCTTAACTGGCAGTTAAGGGAAAATGTCTAAGGGTCAGACAGACAGACAGGAGAACAAATGAAAACATTCTTGGTGAATTCCCAGTTCAAAGACAAATGTTAGCTAGAAAATGAGAAGCGTAGACTGAGAAATGCTGGTCATGCAAACAGAAACACACAAACAAATCTGATGACAACAGTTCTTCAATGCAAGGTTGAGTATGAGGGCAGAAGGAAAAGAGGCAGACCACCACAACATCCTACATTGCCAACATCATCACTGATGTCAGTTTTCCAAGAGGCCTACAGGAGATGGTAGACCTCAGCAGAGACAGAGATGGCGAACCCTGGTGGCACTGTGTGGAGCTCCTACCGTCGACAGCGGCGACGGAGACAGGTATTCAGGTTGTCGTGTGAATAGTTAAGAAAGATTGTTTCGTAAGACGTGTGAAAAAAAGAACGTAGGCTTACTTCTTCCCATCAGTTCAAGCTGTCATCTGACTGAATCATAGTTAGATATCTGCAAAATGTCGTTGTGTTACTTCTGCCAGTTAGCAGTAATGATTGCCGTTAGCTAACTCTGTGTATGTGAGAGATAGGGGGGGGGGGGGGGGGGGGGGGGGGGTTCTGGTGGTTTGGTTGTTTTGTTTGTTGTTGTTGTTTGACTATTTTGGGGGGAGAGTGAGAAGTTGCACCTGTTCGTAAAGGAGGGATCCGGGAGGCACAGCCTTTCTGTGGACGACCTTGTCCATCGCTGGTTTAGCTCATGGTCCCTCTTGTGCCTGCCACCCAGCCTGAAACACACACACACTCACACACACACACACACACACACACACACAACACAAACACACACACCAACACACACACACACACACACCATCACACACACAATCACACACACATTGATGCTCATATCTGACAGTTAAGGGAAAATATTTATTTTTTTAATTTCCGAACACTCTCATTTCCTGATAAAAGGAGTCTCTTGGTCAAACTTTTCGGCCAGTTTCGCAACAGTGACATCTGGCTTGCCCACAATTAAAAAAGAAATATGTACAATAGGCAAGTTAATCTATACATGGTCTTTTTTTTTTTTAAATTACCAAAAAAAAGGTCTGGCAATATTCATCTATTGTAATGAGAGAGAGAGAGAGAGAGAGGTGAGGAGAGGAGAGAGAGAGATGAGAGAGAGAGGAGAGAGAGAGAGAGAGAGAGAGGTAGAGTGGATGAGAGAGAGAGAGAGGTTTTATTCTGTTATTTCGAGGATAATGGAATAAACACCCATGTGCTTTTTTTCATCCCGTCCCCGTGTATATGCAGTTTTGTACATTTTGTCATGAGAGAGAGAGAGAGAGAGAGAGAGGGGAGAGAGAGAGAAGAGAGAGATGAGGGAAAGAGGGGGAAGGGGAGAGAGAGAGAGAGAGAAGGAGACCCAGTTCACCCTGTTAAGAATTGTCAAATCTTATGCCTTACCATTGTCGAGCTTTTGTGTAGCGTTATCTCCCGCCCTGTCCGTCCGTTTCTAACTTGAAACATTATTGACACTGAAAGATATGGATAAGTGCCGTGCGATTTGAGGGACAGACAGACAGACAGACAGACGGGCAGACAGACAGGAGGGGGGGGGGGGGGGGGGGGATAGAAAGAGGGTAGTAGAAAGCTTTATACAATCCGAAAGTGGTCAGCATGCCTGAGTTGGGGTGTGTGTGTGTGTGTTTTGCTTAATATTTATATATTTATATATAATATATATAGAGAGAGAGAGAGAGAGAGAGAGAGAAGAGAGAGAGAGAGAGAGAGAGAGGAGAGAGAGAGAGAGAGAGCAATATATTATTGAATTTGAATGTGACGATTAATAAGCGTTTACTTTTTAGTTTTTCAACGCCTTGACCTTTCACTGACAAAAAGTCCAAAAAGAATCGGAGATCATTAGTCCAGAAAAACGAAGATCATTAGCATCAGTAACAATGTTCCATAAAAACTGTTATAAAATCTTCATCCGATCATGATGGAGAATAAAGCATTTGCAATGGTTAGAACAATCGAGAGTATGTTAGCAGAGTTAATTGTTAATCCACAACAATTATCAGGTTTGTCAATAATGCCTTGAGACACAATACAAAAAATGAGTGAGAAAAGAAAATATACAAAAATCATCACCTTTTTTGACCTTCCAAAACACAATGCCAGTCCATGCATACACACATGTACACGCATATAATTATGCGGGCATGTACACATAAAATATTTGCAGCATATGAGCGTGTTTGTAGTGTGGGATTGGCCCAATGCATACGCGTTAAAAAAAAAATAGCTCTTAAGATAAATGTTTCGCAAATGTTAACTTTAGTGTGTGAAAGAGAGTGTGAATGATTGGATGATGGTTGTTTATTTCTGAGGTCAATGTGGGGGTTCATTTTTCAAGAAAAATGCAAGTTCAACGGTGAATGTATTCCTGCGCGAGAGAAAGTGGACACATGTGGCGTTAATCCAAGTGCAGCAGATCTAGGCTAATGTGCAGTATTTCGGGAACAGGCTTTTGTCGCAGGTGATTTGGGATTTCCTTGGATCAGTACCATTGTAGTCAGTGGCTTAACTGCTTGCACTATGTGTATGGGTGTGTCTGACTCACCCAGATTATGCAAATAAGAGTTTACACATCTTGAGCAAGCACGCGGGCGCAACGTGTGTGTTGTGTGTGTGTGTGTGCGCGCGCGCGCTTGGAATTTGCTTTACCAGATTCAGAGCAATAAAATTATTATTAGTATCATCCTTATCATCATCATCATTCTTCTTCTTATTATTATTATTGTTGTTGTTATTATTATTATTATTATCATCATCATCATCATCATCATCAGTTGTTTGTTGCTAGTTCTTCTTATTGTTGTTATGTGCATGAGCCTCTGTAGTGTGTGTGTGTGTGTGTGTGTGTGCGCGCGCGCGCGCGCGTCGTGTGTGTGTATGTGTGTGCGCGCGCGCGCGTGTGTGTATGTATGTGTGTGTGTTCATCCCACTGCAAATATCAACAGAACGAGCCAGACATCACGATCCAACACCAAACGTTGTTGAAAATAATTATCATGTACATCTCACAGAAAGAAGAAGTCGGTCAGACCTAGCCTGTACACTTGCTGAGAATGACCTGAGGTGGTTTGGAAGTTGACTTCATACGTAAAGTTTCTTGTGGAACATTCACTAACTGTATAAAGCCTATGAGCTTTAGCATTTTCTTCTCTTCTTACTGCTGATGCCAACTCTCTCTCTCTCTCTCTCTCTCTCTCTCTCGATTCCCGTTCAAGTGGATATTTTCCTCTGGAGTTAACATCAGTGCAGACTCCACTCTCCCCCGAAGTCCTTCGGATGAGACTATAAACCGAGGCCCCGTGTGCGAACGCACACAGAACATCTTGCGCACACGTTAAATCCTGTTCCGCTTTTCGTAAGAGTAGGCCTTTGTGTGCCGGTGGGAACAGATGACAGAATTCACAAATCCGCATACACACGGGGACTGCATGTTAAAAAAAAAGCACATGAGTGCTTATTCCATTATCCTCGATATAAAAGAATAAATAAAAAAATAATAAAATCTCTCTCTCTCTCTCTCTCTCTCTCTCTCTCTCTCTCTCTCTCTCTCTCTCTCTCTCTCTCTCTCTCTCTCTCTCTCTCTCTCTCTCTTTTAAATTTTGCTCAAGTTCTATAAACAAAAAAGCAAACTGTCTCGCCCCCTCCCCCTTCCAAAATATACCACCCCAGTTTCTCCTCCCCCCCCCCCCCCCCCCCCCCCCCCCCCCCCCCCCCCCCCCCCCCCCCCCCCCCCCCCCCCCCCCCCCCCCCCCCCCCCCCCCCCCCTCCCCCAAGCAAAAAAGCCTTGTTTGACTGATGTAAATTCAAGACACTTTAGTTTGATCTGTGTGAAATACTTGTGCCCGTGTGTTTTCATCTGGAGAAGATAACCTCAAAATAAAATGGCCGTGGATGTGACAACACAATGTGGCACTTTCAGTCCCTGCAACATTATTAAAGTTTCCAGAAAAAAAAGGAGAATACTTTGATTTTAAAAAAAATCCTTGTAACAAAAAAGTTTTGGGCAAAAGTGTCACTCACACACGCGCGCGCGCGCACACACACACACACACACACACACACACACACACACACACACACACACATTCATGAAAATTATTCAACTGTTCATGTTTTATATGACTCCCAGCAGTTCATAATATCAGTTGCTGAAGTTATTTATTCTTCTCCCGTAAGACATTTACCGTAATTAATTGTGGGATATAGGTCTGTATGTTTGTATTTTAACACACACACACACACACACACACACACACACACACACACACAGATGGAGGGACAACGTCATGCGATTTTTTGGTAACACATGATGAGGGGGGGGAAATTTCTATTAAATACATATGAGATTTACTTATGTTAATTTCACGAAAAAGACCATTGCTGAGGTCTAGGCACTGGCATACGATTGCCTCAAGTAAAGAAATCTGGTGTTTTTATCAGTGGAATACCCCCACTATTACTTTCTGCTGATTAAGGAGGGGGAGGGGGGGGGGGGGGAGTGTAGTAGTGTAGTGAAATTGTGTAGGCCTACGCCTTTCTCTTACATTTGCGTTTTTGTCTTAAGGTATTGATTTTCGTATTTCTGGAGTGATCCCATTTATTTATTTATTTTATTCATTTATTTATTATTCATCTATATGTTTGCAGTGTTTATTTTCTTTATTTTCTTGCTTTTTTCCCCCTGTGCACTCAGTAATTTACTACGAAGGCCTACTACTTTTCTTTTCTTAAAAAAAACAAACAAACTTTGCATAATTATTTGTTTGCTGTGGATTAAGTTGCTGATGAGTTTGCTTGTTAATGTGTGGTTAATTATGGATACATATAATACACAACTGTACCATATACTTTGTGATCGAGCTGAAACGACTGTCAAAATAGTGGCGTTAACAAAGTAAGGTACACAACTCTGTCCTATACACAAAGTGAAACTCTAGCACCATATTACTCCCCCGTTGTTTATCCAGGCTTCAAATTACCCATTCGGGTTCTGTTCACAAAATAATACATTCTTGTTTCAGGGTGGTTGTGTCTCAGTGTTGATGTCAGGAACAGGATAACTAAACTAAGGTATATTCTTCCTTTTATCAGAGATCCGATTTTGTCAACGTGGTGTAAAACTTTCATTGTTTACCAACATTTCCTTCATAGTTACGAACATAGCAACTGCTTTGTTTGTCGAATATTAATGCGCGTCGGTTTGAGCTTACTAATGTTTTATATGCGCCGCAATCTAATAGCAAAATAAATTAACATCTAATTCAACTATTTTGCTTGAAACTTAGTGGCTTTTCAATTGTTTTTGTTTTTAATTTTATTGTATTCATAGAGTTTGATTTTTAGCGGATTAAGATCCGGAGGAAAACCGCAACGCTGTGTAATGGCGGAAAGTTGTCGTATGCAACGTGACATTTGTTGATAGCTCCTGTGCTCTTTCACATTTTGGCAGTGTTGAACTACACACTTGAGATTTGAATTTCACTGAAGTGAGTGAATCAGAACATCCTCATTCTGTAGTATAGTTTTCTAGTCAAATGTTTAAGAAATACAAGACTATGAGAGTGGAAACCTTATATTCAACAAGAAAGCAGTCATGAATTTGAAAGAGTAGACTATAAGTGCTGCCTCAGCGGCCGCAGTCTTCATATTATTAGGATTACATAGCGCACTGAATAAATACTAGATATGTTCTTGTCACCCATACCACAGGTTCTAACATCCAAGTCGTCCATGAAACATGAAATTAAAGAGAGAATTTTTAATTAACAATTACTGTACTAGAATTGTTGCTGTTAGTTTTGATGGTAGAAGTAGGCTAGAGTCGGGTATGCATCGATTATTTGATATCTACATAGTCTTTTAGCACTAGCACACTTGTGAAACATGGATAGATTGAGCATCATCACAAAATTGTGATCATTTATGCATGTTATGTAGGCACCTTGTTGTCAGTCAAAAGATGAGATTTAGCTTTTGTAGGCTGTGTTACTGTCTATGTAGGCTACTATGAGTCATTTTGTGGATATTGCTGTGTTTTGTAGTATTTTATCTTTAGTATCTACTTTAGAAATAGTAAAACTTTGTATTGTTGTATGGATTATGAAAAAAGTTTAATTTAAAAAGGATCAGATATGTCTTGGCTTTAAATCTTATGCAGAAACCTGTTGAATAAGTCATATACAGTTGGCACAAATATCATTTATATGTTATCAAAACATGATATCATTATCAGTCAGAGTTCAAAGTATTATACTTTCCCAGTTCTTGTTGCTCAAATAATGAAGTTTTTCCTGTACTTTTGTTACAGTTCAACAAGATGTAACCAAAATGGGCACAGTATCAACTATCAAGAAGCTGGAAGATATACATCACACCGCTGAATTCAATCATGTAAACTCTACATTGCCTGAAGATAGTGTTTGGACAACTGTGTAAACTGAAAAATTTCACAAAGTAAACTTTGGTGACCTGTGACATCTTGCACAATGGTGCGTCTGACTGTGGACCTGATAGCCAGGTCCAGTTCAGGCTACACTAAGAAGAAGAAGGAAGAAACGGCCCAGCAGTTTGTGAAACGACTGACGCATCTGTATCTGGAGAGCAAACATATTACTGAAGTGGTACGTGTTGTTTTATTGCCGTTTTACTTCAAAAAAGAAAGATTATGTTGTTGTTTTTTTCTTTTTACCTGAAAGAGTGTACATGCATGTATATGTGTGTGTGTGTTGTACATACAGACGACTACTACTACTACTGCTGCTGCTGCTAGTACTACTACTGTTACTAGATTCAAGATTCAAATTTTAATTCCTTTCACCCCTTTTGGGGTATGGAGAATTACAAACAAATTGAACTACTACTACTACTACTACTACTTCTAGTTCTACTTCTGTTACCACTACTCCTACTTCTACCACTTACTGAAATTATTCTTGTGAAACGTTCAGACAGCAACAGTCGTTTTCTCTACTACTTATAATAATGATGACATTTGTAATCTGCTGGTATCTCACTTTTTGTAAGTTTTAATTTCATTTTAGATTCTCTGGAACTTCCACTTTTGGAGCTACTTACCACTTCGTGCCATGGAGATTCATGGATGACTTTTATTGGAGAGACATGCAGACAGTTACCACTCCATGACCCAGCATGCTTCCAAGATCTGGTCGTTGTAGAACCTTTTCACCAAGAGGGGATGCCCTGAGTATATTTGATCGTACCTAAATAACCTAGCTGCAGTTCTGGGCACCTCATGGTGGGTGACCATCTCATAGGACTTAATCTGAAACATGGTCAGCTCTCCCTGTTGACCGCTAAGTGAGGATGTGACAGATCGAATCCTGGTAGTTTAGTCTGCTATCGAGTGGTCGATTGTGGTCATCAGGTGCAGTGCAAACAATTACAGAAAACAATAATGGCAGTCACCGTCCCATCCCAAACCAGCGTGCATGCATGTGTGGCACACACACCACAGTGACAGCACATGTAGACTACAAACTGAAATTGTCTTTTATTCAGTATTTGTAACTTCTTTTTTTCACAATCGTCTATTTCACTCAGTGAAAAACAAGGAACAATAATAACGCAACAACAAACAACTATTATTATTAATTTTATGTAAAGACAATGTCTTTTGTTTTTACACTATTATTACTGTGATACAAAGTTGATGCAAGAAAACAAAGTGGAGTCAAATCAGAAAAGAACCTAATAGTATTATTATATGTTTGCTTTGTACATGGAGAGATTTGACAAATATATCTGCACAATGTGTGTATTAGAAAGAGAAAGAATTGACATTATGCGCACATGTGTTTCTTGTATAGGAGAAGATTGACATTTGCCGTCACATGTGTGTATCGTTACAGGGCGAAGAATTGTTATTGCCGCACATGTGTGTTTCATTGTACAGGGAGAAGAATTGACATTATGCCGCAATCTGATGGTGCTGTACCTGTACGACAATCAGCTGACAGAGGTCCCTTGCCTCAACTTCAACTGTCAGCTGACCCACCTGTATCTGCAGAACAACAACATCGCTAAGATCACCAACCTGTCCGCACTCACCAAGCTGTCCAAACTGTGAGAGACAGAGAGTGTCTGTGTCTGTGATGTATATAATGTCTTTTTTTTTTTCATTCCTCGGCTAGAGTTCCAAGGTTCTCCAATGGTGATATTTTTGCATATACGACCTTCACCTCCACCCCCCCCCCCCCACCCCATCCCCCTCCCCCCCCCCCCCCCCCCCCCCCCCCCCCCCACACACACACACACACATCATACACATACATCATTTAAGCAGCCGCATTCTGACATAAGGGATTATATGTAATATATCAAAAAGTTGTTGTAATTATTAGCAATAGAAATAGTAGTAGTAGTAGTAGTAGTAGTAGTAGAAGTAGTGAAAGAAGTACTAGTACAAGAAGTCATGGAAGTAGAGTAGTTGTACTAGAGGTAGTGCCTTAAGAAGCCGCAGAAATTCATTTTGTATATTGATGCTGCTGTGGTATGAGACAAAGTCATTTGAGAATGAGAGAGAAAAAGTAAAGGTTTCATGGTCATGTGCTTGAAATTGTGTGTCATTTCTCAGCTCGGATATATGTAAGCAGGTTTGTGTCCACATTCTTAAGATTTAAAAAAAACAACTTTTTGTTTTGTTTTGGAAGGTTTTGGGTGGATTGGGGGGGGGGGGGTAATCTGTCCTGATTTTAGAAAGACTTCAATCAACTAAGCTTTAATGATTAAACTAAGAAAGTTATTCATAACAAATATCTAACATATCTGTCACCTGTGCATTGGACTGGAAAAGGTAACAGAGAAATATATGTATGTTAAAACACATTTTGTATGCAGTTTTAAAGAAGACACCTGACTCAGCTAGATGTTGTAGACTGGAACAGGTAACAAATACTTTAAAATAGAAAAAAGAAAAGTCTTTGAAAGAGATGCCTCAGTTTTGGCTTGCATTGAACTGGAAAAGGTGACAAAAACTTTTCAAAAAATTTATTAAAGGGATTGTGTGCGTGATAAGGAAGAAATAATAACACCTGGCTTTTCATTAGACTGGAAGTGGTGCAGACAAAAATATTGTCGTAATATAAAAATCATTGTTGGATTCTTTCAGATATTCAGAGACAGATGATAGTTCTTGCATAATTATTGCATCCAATTTTTTTCCCCAGGTAGTTTTGTTCCTTTAAAACTAGTCAGTTTTTATTTAACTGTACAATCATACATTGCACAATCCACCAGTAACCCACACACTATCTGAGTATGATGGACAAGCATACTCGATCAGACACACACACACACACACACACACACACCACATGCACACACACAGCTGTATATTATATGCAGGTAGAGATAAAACGGGAGTGACTTCAGTGAAGAAATTATGTTTTTAAACATGCTATTCAACTGAGGAGGAAAAAAAAAGCCAGGAGGGGGTCGTAGAACGTCCATGCTAGTCTTTGTACACATTCAAGCAATTAAATTGGGGAGGGGTGGGGGAGAGACTTTCATGTTGACTTGAGTGTTCATTCAAAGCAGGTATTGAATTTGCATTGTTCACTTCTCGTGATAAAAAGCAAGGCCCGATCTTTTCAGATTTAATGATCTATGGTTGACTCATATTTGACTTGGAGTGCCTGCAAAAAAAATTTATGACATGCAAAGAGCAAGACACACATGTCATTGGGAAAAGGGGCACTGGGTCTTTCTGTTATCTGTTGTTTTTTCTTAACCTTGTTTTCCTCAGGGGGTTTTTTTCATGATCATTTTGCTAAGATAAGTGGTGTGTGTTTTGTGTATTGTGCGTTTGGGTCTGTGTCTTTTTGTTTGCTTGACTTTACTTAAAAACTATAAAATGTCAAATGTTATGGGCTCTTTCTGAGAAGGGGTGCTAAATAATTAATTATTGCCATTATGGTTATTATTCTATCATGGTGTGGATGTTGAAAATGCATTACGCTGAACAGACTTTGCAGTATAATTTGTGGATTGTTATGCAATGTAGAGATGGTATAAAATTGTTGACAAACATTAAAAAGCAAAATATGAACTTTATTATCAAGAAATTACAGATATTGATAGTAAAAGTACAAGATTTGAACAAGGATGTATACGCACTTTTTGGTTGGAAAAAACCCTGATGCGTTACCTGAATATTATAATGTGATATTGAACCTGCCTTTCCTTTGTTTACTCACTACCTATTATGCAAATGTATGTGTGGAGGGTGGGAATTTGTGAACACACACATGCACTCACACTGTTCAAGTACATTCTTTTCTGAAAACTTTGATTTTTAAAAAATATTAATAACAATAGCATTTAGACTTCAACAGGCTATTAGCATCATTTAAAGCAATGGCTGAAGATCATGACAACCTGTTTACAAAGGAAAATTAACGGAAACAAATACTAAGTACTATCACTAACACCTTTACATTTTTGTTTGTTAGAAGAAAGATTACTCAAAGAGAAAAACATAAGCAAAGACAGGTTGACATTGAAACAGAAACCAGATGCTGCTGCTGTCGTTTTTATGTTCAGGACCAACAGTCTCATCATCACCATCACTATTGCCATTATTATCATGGTTGCACTTCCAGCCATACACATGCTGCACTCTACTGTGGTGCAGATATCTTGGAGGCAACCACATCATGGTGATAGAGGGTCTGGAAATGCTGACTGAGCTTCAAGAGCTGCACCTGGAGAACCAGCGTCTGCCTGCCGGGGAGCAGCTTCTCTTTGACCCTCGTTCACTGCAGGCCCTTTCCGTTAGAACAGATTCTTCTTTTTTTGTTGTTGTCTGAAAACAATTTTTGAAGGGAGTTTTTTTTGGGGGGTCTCATTTCATAATTTTGATGGGTTTGGCAAAATGGACAAGGGAACAAGCGTGTCTTGTCAATTTTAAGGGATGCTGCTTTTGTGTGTGTGAAGGTGAGAGAGGAGTGATTGTGAAAATGAATGAAAAGAGAAAGAGAGAGAGAGAGAGTGTGTGTGGTTGTGTGTGTGTGTAAGTGTATGTGTGTGTGTAAGTGTGTGTGTATCTGTGTGATTATAGTGGGTTCAGTTATACACTGAAATTATTCAAGAAGAATGAACAGCAGTAGGTCTTCAGTGAAGCAGTCCCTTTGTAGTAAGTGTTTAATCCTTAACTTCTTACTCTTTAGGGGGGTTGGATCATCACCAGATCAAAACTTCTGGATGGGGGACGGGGTAGCCAAATGGTTAGAGCATTGAGCTCATGATCTGGTGGCCCAGGTTCAAGCCAACACCAAGGCAACCAGTTCGAGGGGACATTTCCTCTAGAGTTCACATCTGTTCCGACTCCACTCTTCCGAAAGTCTTTCGGATGAGACTATAAACCAAGATCCTATGTGTTCGCATGCGGAACATCTTGTGCACGTGTTAAAACCTGTTCCACCATTTGGAAGAATAGGCCATTCTTGCTGGTAGGAACTGATGACAAAATTTTAAAAATCAGTAGAGCTATAAACAACTGATAGGCATTACTTATAGACTAAATTTATTATCAATGTTTAAAGTTTAAGAGCATTTGATCCCAACATTGGTATCTTCTGTGAGTAGGTGTTGCCTATCATACATTGGGGGGGGGGGGGGGGGGGGGGGGGGGGGGTTGTTTCATTTTAATTATTCAGTAGTTCTTGAGAATAGTTCTTGACTTTAACAAGCACGTAAATTAAGATAGCCCCATAACAAATAGAAACCCTTAACAAAATGTCGAGAACTTTTCTTGAAGTGTAGGATAGTGGTGTTGTCCACCTTTCAACTTTAATGTGCTGCGTTACCATTAAAATCCTGACTAGGTAGGCTCAGCACATTCAATATTAGCATGTTCTGGACATTTTTTTTCTTTTCCTAGCCTAGCTTTCTTTCTCCCATTCCTCAGGTAGGCTCTGAGGTTCACCAATGGTGTGATTTTTGTATAGGCGACCATTTTTTGGCCCCCACAATTGAGGTAGTCTCCAAAAGACTTGACATTCACTTGAATTTTCCTGTCAAACTGGGAAGAAAGACCTGGCCTAGGTGAGTTCACATCATTTGCAAGCTAGCATATTCTTTCATCTGCTACCCACAAGACAGCCTTTGATGCTTTCTAGGTTTAGTGAGAAGTTATCATAGTTTTAATCTCAGTAGTAGGTTTTTTTTCTTGTTTAAATCTCAGTAGTAGATTCAGACGTTTTTTTTCAGAAAGTGTAATGCATTAACTCCTATAGGGGAAAAATGCTGTTTCCAGGGCCATTTGGAGGTGCTAAACATATCGTGCAACAACCTGGAGTCACTGAACGACCTTGAAGTTCTAGGCAACTTGAGACAGTTGTTTGCTGTGGACAATCATCTGAGTGACATCTATGAGTTGTCAAAGCAGCTGAAGGCCTGGCCTCGCCTGGGTCGTCTGGAGCTCACGGGCAATCCTTTGTGTCAGCAGGCCAAATACAAGGACCGCATCATTGTGATGTGTCGACACTTAAGTGAGATTTTGGCTGGCTGCTGGTGTATTTGTAGTGAGTGTGTGTCTGGTGTGTGTGTGTGTGTGTGTGTGTGAATGTGTATGTGTGTGTATGTGTGTGTGCATGTTGCATGCACAAGTGTGTGCACCAACAAAAATGATAAAACAATCAGATTTGTGGGGATTGATTTAAACTTCAGTATGCAAAAATTTTCAAAAATTATGCTGCTGTTTTTCTTCCACTTGTGTGTGTATGTGTATATACGTGTGTGTGTGTGAGTGTGCGTGCACGCATGTGTGTGTGTTTGTGCATTGGTATGTGTATGTGAACTGACAAATATGGTAAAACAGCATAATTTGTCGCCTTCATCCAGATAGTGGTAAACAAACTTCTTTTTTTTTTAAACTATATTACTGTTAAAATAACATCCCCTTTAGAAAAGTGTAGACTACTCTTTACTTTCAGAACAATGAAATTTTTGTCCATGTTCTTTCAATCATTTCTCCTGAGAGAAAAAAAAACAAAAATAAAAAATGATACAGATAACCTTGAGAGTGCTGTTGTACAAGCAGTACTGCCATTGGACATAATCGAACAGTGTGGAATCTTATTATTATTAATTATTATTATTAATCTCCAAATTTACCCAAGTCAGCGCTAAATTGTACAGTTTGATTTTTTTTCCTCTCTCTGCAGGTATGTTGGATGGGAAGGAGGTCACAGACACCAACAGACAGTTTTTACGGAACTGGCATGCAACTCTAGACACCGGCAGAAAGAAAAAACCTACTACCGCCAAGCAGCAATCCTTCATCACTGAAGGAACAGGAAGTATGAGTACAAGAAATACTATCAACTCATTTGCGCATAAATGGTACCTGGAAAAAAAAATTTGATAGGGTTGGGTATAAAAGTTGACAAATATTGTTATTGAGTATTTCAACAGGTATCAATAAAAGTTGGTGAGCTAAAAAGAAAAGAGAAAAAAAAAGATTTTTTCTTTATATTTGATATCACTTCTTATGTAAAGTTTTGTAAATTGAGAGTGCTGAACACACTTGCACACATTCTCTTCAAACACATGCATGTGGAATGCATGCACAAACACACTCTAAAAGGACAGTGCAAGACAACTTGTTCCTCATCTTTCTTAGAATCTACAGTAGTGAATACTTCCTTTTGAAAACTGGTTCATGTCTTATTTTGGTTTTACCTTAATTTTGCCTTATTTCTGAATTTACCTTGGTTATGCTTGTTTCATTGTGATTCATATCTAATATAACTGCATTATTGTCGCAGTTGTTATTTTTGTAGTTCATTGATGCCTTTAAATTTAGATGGAGAAGGCTCATCCATGTCAAACCTCCCCTGGGAGAAACATGACAAAAAAGGAAGAAGAAGAAGATGATGATGCCTTTAAATTTCTTCACAGCCCCATGGTGGTTTGTACTGTCGTGTTTCTATGTGCCTAAAAATGCCTCTTGACAGTCATGTTCTTTCCCCTGTCTAAGATCAGAATTGTTCAATGCATACACGATCTTGTCTGTACAAGTGGCCCAGGCCAAAATCTTTCACCATCGGTTTTTTTATGTAAGCTATGTGCCAAGGCCTACATGAAACTGTTGTTACTATTTAAAATGTCACGGTTGTGTTCAGCCCTGTTTAGCTCTTAGCAAGATAAGTAATACACTCCTTTAATGGAGAAAAATCCTCTGAAGTTGGAGTATATCTGCCTGCATGGTGAAGTACTCGAAAACAGTCATACCCGAAAACTTACCATCCACAGTGTAGGTCTGCTGACAGTCTCGCAGTGATTGCCAGGTAGGACCAGTGAGGCAGAATGCATATTCATAGTGATCCCCAAGAACAACAGGATGTCTGTATAAGTGCTTATGAGCTGCAAGGGTGTCACATTAAATTTTTTTTGGTTGTTCCTCGGCTAGATTTAGGTGAAATTTTAGCGTATGTGACAGTTTCTCCCCCCTCCCCCTCCCCATTTAGGTAGCTGTATTTCAACTTCAGGGATATTCCAAATATCAAAGTTGTTTTTGTTGATTATGACCCTACATCGGAGGATAGGGTGACTGTCTGTGTCTTTGCTTTCGGGTACATTAAGGACTTCTGGATCTCCTGCGGTTCTATAGTTATACAGGTCGGAGCAGTATTCTGTCCATCTGTTCAGAATATCCTGGTCGTCAGTGAGACACTTCCCATTTTTGTCTTGGATTGTTAAACCTTTTCTCTGTTTCGTGCTAGTCAGGTCTTTCACCAGCTGATATGCTTTCTTGCTATTGTTTTTCTTGATGTTCTCTTCAATGTCTTGGCACTGTTCACCGATCCAATTCTCTTTTGCCTCCGTCATGGACTTCCTGATTCTTTTGTTGACTGCCCTATATTGTTCTGCTCTTTCTTTTGTTTCATTTTTCTTTTTCTTCAGCTCTCTACGCTTGTCGCATAGTTGTAGGATGTTAGGTGTGACCATGGTTTTTTGACTGGTCGGCGTTTGCCAAGAAGCTCGTTTGCTGTTTCAGTCACCGCTGTATTGAAACTATTCGTCAGTGTATCTATGTCTGAGTCTATCACAGTGAGTGCTGCAAACTTTCCACCTATCCTTGCTTGAAAAATTTCTAATACCTCTGGGTCCTTCAGCTTCTCGAGGTCAAATTTGATCCTGATGTTGTTCCGCTTGTGGATTTTCTTTAGACGTAGTCGGAAAGTCATCATCACAAGATATGATCACTCCCTATGTCTGCTCCTGGAAAACTTCGTGTCTGTGCGATGTTAACGCTAGACTGAAACCGTCTTTTCACCATGATGTAATCTATTTGGTTGTGGTGTTCTCCATTTGGGCTATGCCATGTCCATTTTCTGGATTTCTTGTGTGGGCCAAGTGTATTCACTAGCTGGAGGTGGTTGTTACTGGCAAACTCCAGGAGTCTCAAGCCTCTTTCATTTGATTGGTTATTACAATGTGGCCCACAAACGCCCTCCCAGTCTTTCCATGCATCTTCTCCTACCTTGGCGTTCCAGTCGCCTTGCACAACGAGGATGTCTTTCTTGGGTGTTTGATTCAGAACCTCTTGTAGCTGGTCATAAAATTCTTCTACGGCTTCATCTGTGTAGTCTGATGTAGGGGCGTATGCCTGTACTATAGTTATGTTAAAGGGGGTTGCTCTCAGGCGGATGGTAATAAGTCTGCTGGACACAGGCTGACAGCTCATGACGGTGTTCACGGTGTCTTTGTGAACGAGAAACCCCACGCCGTGTTCATGTTTATCCTGTTTTCCACTGTAGGTGGCAGAACGATCACAAACCTCCGCTTCGCAGATGACATTGATGGAATAGCAGGATCAGAAAAAGAGCTTGCCAGCCTAACAGAACACTTGGATAAGGCCTCCAAAACATACGGCATGGAAATCAGTGCAGAGAAGACCAAACTGATGACTAATAACACCAACGGCATTAGCACTGATATCAGGGTTAATGACCAGAAGCTGGAAACAGTTCAAAGCTTCAAGTACCTGGGAGCCATTGTATCCGACCAGGGATCCAAGCCAGAAGTAGTATGCAGGACTGCACAGACAATAACAGCTTTGTCAAAACTAAACACCATCTGGAGAGACAAGAATATCTCACTTATCTCCAAGATCAGACTAATGCGCTCCCTTTGGGTCATATCCATATTTCTGTATGCCTGTGATCATGGACCCTGACTGCAGATTTGGAGAGAAGAGTACAGGCAGTGGAGATGAGATGCTTTCGGAGACTCCTTGGCATCTCCTACAAAGACCACATAAGCAACGAAAGCGTGCATAACAGAATCCAGCAAACCATTGGACCCTATGAGAACCTTCTAACGATCGTTGAAAAAAGCGTAAAACTTAAGTGGTATGGGCATGTCACAAGACCCCAAAGGAATTACAAAGACAGTTTTGCAAGGCACTGTCCAAGGAGGAAGAAGAAGAGGCAGACCAAGGAAGAGCTGGGAGGATAACATCAGTGAATGGACAGGCCTAGAACTCAACAAAACCCTGAGAAAGGCAGAACAGAGAGAGGAATGGAGGAAACTGGTTGCTGAGTCTTTGAGGGTGCCCCCACGGTCGTCAGACTACGGGACAGATAGATAGATAGATAGATAGATGACCCTACATCTCATCCCTGAACCCAAATCCTTGTGGCGAGTAGCTTGTCAGCATGGTCATGGCATTGAAGGGGTTCAGATGATTGACAATCTGTTTCTGTCTGCTGTTGGTTCAGTGAGTCCACCGGGGAATCAGATAGGTCAGGAGCTGCCCCCACTCAGTGCTCAGTCGCGAGCAGCCTCTGGCATTCCAGGCTACTTGATGCCAGGTGAGCACTGCTGTTTTCGTTCTGTGACATTGCTGCTGTTGCTGCTTGCTGTTTTAAATCTATGTCATTGCGCAGCAGATCTGTATTTAACGCCAATTTTGATATGTAAAGATTTTTGTAACTTGTGTTTCCACATTGTTGAGTTTTGGGGGGTTTTGGGGTTGGTTGGTTTAATGGGTGGTGGATGGGTTCGTTGATGGGTAATATTATTTTGTTGGGTGGATTGTGGGGGTTTTGTGTGTTTTGTTTTGTTTTTAAAAAAATGATCCACAAGTTAAGAGTTGATCAAATTTTCTGATTATTTCCAATTCTTTTTTTTTTAGCACTTGTTTGGATGATTGAAGAGGGGATGAGCAGGAAATTGGTTTAAAACATATTTCATTTATCAAATGTAGTGCCCATACAAGTTCATGAATTACAGTTACTTATAAGACAGTTTATTCTTTATGACTGCCAAGTGTTTATATTTCTAAAAGACATTTTGTGTAGAAGCAAAAACTCTTCTATTATTCTGTTTTTTGCTGGCTTGCTGGCTCATTCTTGTTTGTTTTAAGGTGTGGGAGTGGTGGTGGGATTGTGAACATGTACTTTAAATAATGAGGTACAGTGTTTATTAAAAAAAAAAATGGTTTAAAAAAAACCAACCTTTCTTTGATAAAAGTAATATTTGATGTTCATAAGCTTTCTCCTGTCTTCAGGCTTACCACGCAAAGAGTTTGAGGACATTTTGACACGCAAGAACGGCGGAGACTCCAGAGGCTCGTCCAAACCCCGCAATGGCTTCCTCAGAGCCAAGTAAGGCATTGAATATATCTGCATGCGTTATCATGTTTTGGGCAGGTTGTTTGATGCTTTGTGTGCTTGTGACATTGAAATACACCTGGCGCCAAGCACTTTGGATGTAAAGGACAGGAACCGACATCCCATCTTCACATCCTTTTCCTTTAAAAATGAACAGAGTAGATGATTTAAGTTGGAGGTACAGTGCTGAAAGCAGTCAGGCATGTGTGCACAATATTGTGGCAGAGCTATTTTCTCCTTCCAATCATTAAAATCATGTTCATTACGACCTTTTATTAAAAATGACTGTACATCCAGATGCATCTCTATGTTTAACATAATGACTGTTTCTTCAGATGCATGAAAGAGGTATGTTGATTCTTGTAAGGACTTGCTGAGAAGTGGAATTTGAGCCATTAAAAGTTCTCAGGGATAAATCATTTTGAATAGACACCTCAGTGATGACCTTAATCATCCCACTAAATCACTGTGAAGTATGCCAGTATGTTTAAAGGAGTCAAAAGAAGAAGAAAGGCAAGATGGTATCTGCTTCTGCCACATATGAAGTAAGTAGAGAACCAACTTTAAAATTTGCTGAATATTTGTTTTTTTCTGTTTCAAATTAGACAGATGAGATGTTTGTGCTGCTGTGTCATTTCTTTGTAGGGCTTTTCCTCTCAATATAACATTAAACAAAAATATACAGATTTGGATGTATTTTTGCAGCATCACACAAACTGATGTATATAATGCTTATGCATATAGGCCTGCAAGCATTTACATGCGTGATGTGAGCATAGATACATCCAGCATATACACACACATATAATGGTGCAAGCATAGATACATACAAGCAGGCGTGTGTTTAGCAAAGTATGCATACACACACATGCACACTCACGCACACATACATACACACGCACACCTAAACAGAATGGTGAATAGCTTTACCCCAACATCAGCACATGTCATGTATTTTCTCCAGCAATATCCTCTACTATGGTACTCAGTAACAGCAGGTAATATTTTAAAATACCTTAACTGTATGCAGTTCAATCGTTTCACATCACTTTTTTTTTTTTTTTAAAGATTTCAGTGGTTTCACAGAATGTTGCAGTTTTTATCACCTTTGAACTTGGACACTGTTCGGTTTTTCCCCCTTCTCCCCGGCTTCTCCTAGAGATGGTTTGTAGGTCAAGGTCACTGCGATGTGGAACAAAGATATTAGAGATGTGACTGCCTTCTTTGGATTCTGTTTCCTTTTTTGTGAATAACATGCTTTTTAAACATGTTTGTGAATCACATTTAGATATCAAGGATATGAACATTTCTCATGCTAGTTTCAAAATTATGTGAGGCGATAAAACAGGAAAACATGTATATGGCAAGTCAAAAATGTGAATAGTATGGCAAGTCAAAAATGTGAATAGTATGGCAAGTCAAAAATGTGAATAGTTTTACCAGTTTAATCATGTCAGAGAGCATTAGTCCTTTTTGTCGTTTTGTACAAGGTGGTAAATCCAAACATAGAAAATAAAAATTACTTCTAGGCTCTTGATCCCAGATGATCTGGAATTTGAAAAAGAAATCAGTCAAGTTTTCTGTGTTAAAGAGAAGTTACTTAATTCATGTCAGTTCTTGCCTTTGATTTTCAGTCAGTACTTTTTTGGAAAGTGTTGCACAGATATTTTTGAGGTGTTATTTATATATTTATTTATCTATCATTATATTAGGCCTTTTTTTCTGAGTAGACTGACGTATAAACATAAATTTGATCCGTAAGTGCATGGTTTCAATGGCTTTGTTTTTTTAAAAATTCTTTTGCATGGTTATTGCTAAAGATTGTGAAAAGCTAAAACAAAAAAACAAACAAAAAAAACAAAACTGTGGAGTTGATTCAAAAAAAATGTTTTGTGTTAATTAAATTCATATTTGGTAAAAACAGACATGGAATTCAACAGACTATCTAAACTTTCTGTCAACCTATCACCACAGTTTGATATATATGTCAGATGTTTGATGCATTAGACATGAAGCAGGTGAAATTGCTACATTGTTTGCTTTTTTTGTGTGTGATTGGTATTGTCTTATGTATGTGTTCTCGGAACTTCTGTTTCCACAGGATAAATGTACCTAGGTGTTATAGGCAAGTAAACTTTTCATGGTTACACTTTATGTACTATATTTTGTCTTTGGGGGTTCTCCTGTCTTGGGATTTGGTGTGTGGGCATTTCATTTTTGAGTGCATTCTTTAATCTCCCCTATATATGGTTTGTCGCTCTTTCAACAACAACAACAAGTGGTTTGGGTATTGTGTATTGCTATGAAATCATCTTTCTTTCTCACTAAACTATCTGTGTACCAAAGCTGCTTTTCTGTTTTCATATCACTAATCTGCAAAGCTAAAACGTCCTCGGAATTCACATCATTTGTCGGGTTTTGGTGTTCTGTTTCGCAGATTGCCTTCTGTTGACAATTATCGATTTCTGAGTGTACTTACGCCTCGTCTTAATGTCGACAAAGGCTATCTGTGATCTGGAAAAGGGTTTTGATGCGTAAGAGCTGATGTGAACTGTATCATCGTTAAGCCATCTTACAGAATTAATTAACTGAACGATTTGCTTCTACCCTGATAAACCTCTGGTTTGGCCTTTTGCATAATAAATAAAACTTGATATTTATCGTAACATTGAAAAAAAAAGTTTGTTGAAAGCATTCACACCTAAACACTTTAACGGATTAAAGTTTGAACTTTTGATCCTGCTGCTCTCCCTTTTACATTCCTCATAATGAATTTGGAGTTTGTGAATATTCGTTTGATTTGTTTCTGATTTGTAATACTTAACAAGCACTTTGGGTTTTTTTATAATTTGGTGTGGTTTATATCCTTGTATGTTTTTTAGAATTGGCTGTAAACTGATCTTCGAAGTAAAAAGCAAGTGTGTTTATGCCTCTCCGACCTCTGTTCCCTCCCCTTTTTTCCTCTGTTTTATGTTTTCTTTTTGGGGGAGGAAAGAAGTCAATCATAAAGCCGTTGACGATTGTTTTCTAATTGACTTGTTTCAAAATTTTCTCACTCTCTTTCTCTCGCTCTCTCTCTCAGCCTCTGTCTGCCTGTGTGTGTCCATTTATACCCCCCCACCCCTAAAAGTCCATTTGCAGTGGGCAAATGAAGCTTGTGCAAAGCATATATAAATCTGAATATCTTGAATGCAAAATGTACACGTTATTTTCCTTGGTATAATTATCAGTTCTGTATGCATGGAGCGCACATTTCCTGTCATTATGTTCTGTTCTTTGCAGGAAACTGTCTTCGAAATGAAGCAGAGGTCTTTTCTTTTTGTAGTTTGAATATTTTCAGATTTTTGGGTTTTGGTTAATTTAATCATCTAGACTAGGTAATTTGTCATCAGAAACTATGCTTTGATAATAACAAATATTTGAAGCTTTTGTTTAGACAGTGAATAAGAACTCAGCTAGACATCTAAGTGAATCTTTCCAGTGTAGTTATTGATAGTAATACAGTTCTTTTAGGTTTTTGTTATTGTTAGTTTTGTATGTTGATAAGAACCAGTGTGCTTTTTTTTAAAAAACGTATTTGTAGTAAACTCAGTAGCTGAATGATGTAGACAGTGTGTGCATGTGTGTGAGATCCTCTTTTTGGCTGTTATAGGCAATTTCTTCCTTTGTAAAGGATGTCTACATAGTGTAGATTGATTGATGAGGAATTTCGACTAACGGGTCTTTTTTGTAATTATCATTGAGTGCTTTCATTCCTTGGGTCCCTCTTTTTTTTTTCATTGTGTAATTATGTGTGTGTGGTGTGGTCTCCATCCCCTCTTCCTGCCTTCCTCTACCCTCCCCTGCTTGTTAACATTCTTTAAACAAAACAAAAATGTATGCCTTTCCCTTAGGGGTTTTCTTTTATGTTTTAGAATTAGATAAGTTTGGGTTCGATGGTTTTCCTGGGGTTATTTTTTTTTTCTTTAAAGTAACCTGCTGTAGTCCTTTTGTTGTTACCGTTGTTGTTGTTTTTGTTGTTTAGGCAGTTTTGTCATTATTTAGGATGTTACTCTTAGTCAGCCAGCTTGTTTGTCTGTGTCTGTCTCAGTGTCTGTTGGACAACATCCTCCATTTCAGTTTGGTTTGGGTTTGGTTTTTTTTAATTCAATAACCTTATATTCTCTTGGGATGAAACCATCACTGACTTACTACCTGTGCAAAACTCCCCTCACTATTGCTACCTGTTATCCTCCTCCCCCATGTGCCTTCAACTTATCCCCCTTGCCTAACAATTTAACCAAAACCTCGACCCCCCCCCCCCCCAAGTCTGATTTTTTTTTTATGATCTTTTCTGTTTATACACATACACACCGTATTTTGAAGCTGAATAGGAATTTGAATTTTGTTTTTTGAAATGGTTTGGGGTTTAAAAGGTATTTAAGCCATTTTAGTCATTTTCTGAAAAGAGGATGGGTAGCTGTGTAAAAAAAGAAATGTTTAGCTTTATTGTAGATACATACAGTAGTATAGATCTAATGACTAGATAGATTACCTCGGCAGTAGTTTCATGATCTTTCAAAATGTGATTTCATTAACAAATAATTCACAGAAACCAGGTAATGTAGATTGATAGATTCTGAAAGATTGATATATTTCTTTTTTTTTATATCTGATATGATTATTGATAATTTGTAAGTAATGCCTTTTATGATCGATACAGCTTTGAAAATGTGTTGTTGTAGTCAAGCAGTATATAAATTATTTTGGTTAATCAGAGAAACTGTGCTTTTTTTCTTTTTTTTTTTTTTTTTTTTGGGGGGGGGGGGGGGGTGCTGAGAAACTGTGCTTTTATTTCACTCATAAGTCAATAGTGATTTGATTGCTTAATTGCTATTGCCATCTGCTTTTCATTATCTTTGGAATGGAAGGAACCTCTAGAAAGAGTGTGTTTGTGAGGATGGACAATGGTACATGTGTAAAGATGTGTATGTGTCAGTAGAGGTGGGGAGAATAGGTGGTTGTGTGTGTGTGCGCGCGTATGCATGCATGTGTTTCATGTTTTTCCTTTGGTCAACATTTTTTTTATTCAAAACAACAACAAAGGTGTGTGTGTGTGTGTTGAGGAGGCATATATGTGCACATGTATGTGTGTGTGTGTGCAATGTGTGTGCTTGCTCTTGTATACTCTGGTTACTTACACATTTGTAAGAATATATCCTGATAACAGCTTTAACATTTATTTATATATACATCTTTGCATCTCTCTCTCCATCCATCTCTGTTTATCTGTCTCTCTGTCTGCCTCTGTCTGTCTGTCTGCTGCCTGCTTCTCTTCTCTCTCTACTCTCTATCTCTTCTCTCTCTATCTCCTCTCTCTCTCCTCTCCTTCTCTTCTTCTCTCTCCTCTCTTGTCTCTCTCAAGAGTGCATAGTAAAGTGACTAAGCATTTCAGTTTGTTGATCATAATGTTAAGAAGAGTGAGTATCACATAGATAGTTCTAACGTTTATGTATCATATGATTCTGTTTATGCTTGTATATTCATTAACATTTTTGCTCATTCTGGTGATTAAGAATTAGTCCTTTGTCACACAATCTTTCAGTTATTGTTTTAAATATATTTCCTGACAAAACATTCTATTGCTTAAGAAAAATGTAACTGATAGATATTCATTGTAAGTTGACTTCTGACAGCTATATAAAAAATATAGTCATGTAATGACAAAGTTATTTCTCTTGTGTTCATATGTATCTCTGTTCAAACATTTGTATATGTGTAGAAGAGCACAAGACAGAAATGGCATTGGAAATGGATAAGATCAGGTAAAAAATACTCCATTTTGTAAAAATTGAAGGTTCAGAGGGACATTGTTGATAGTGAGACAGATGAATTTTTACATGTGTGTGTCTGTCTGTCTTTCTGTTTATGCTTGTATTCAGTCTGTCTGTGTGTCCGTGTGTGTGTGTGGTCACGTAATTACGCACATGCATGCACAGAGTAGCCCAGACCCCCAGTCTGTGTGTCCGTGTGTGTGTGATCACATAATCACGTGCATGCATGCACAGAGTAGCGCAGACCCCCTCCACCCATCAGAACTGTGGAAGACAGCCCTGTCATTTGTGTGCAGCGCTCCCAGCAGCCACTCGGCCTTCAGGAGGCCTGCAGCTGCATCGGCCCCGGCACGGCGACGGCCACTCATGAGCGTGACCATTGAACTCTTCGGAAGTGGAGAGCCACGCAGTCGGAATGCTCCGTTTTGAATCGGCGGATGCGTTCCGTAAACACAGATTGGGTGCTTGCTTCGCTATACACATACTGAGGCCACTGTTTCGCTTCTTGTTGAATATGAATCATATATAGTCTGTTGGGGCTTGCTCTTGCTCTTACTCTTCCAGAGACGGATATTGTACTGTCCCAGTGCTTTTGGCCTTCATTTACACCACTACGGTGTACGGATTGCATGCTAGGTATGCTCTTGTCATCCATACTACTGGCCATAACTGGCAGAATTTTACGGAAAGAAAAGGGAGATGTCAAGGGCACATGATGACATGCATGCTTTTGTGTACAGAGCCTCGGTTTGTGGTCACATTTTAATTAACAGGGGAATTTGATCTGCATGGAAATCACATCTGAACAAGTGTTAAGGTCTAGAGGAAAAATACAATCCCCTGAAACCGACAGCTGAGCATTTGACTCACAGAAGACACCGGAGATCTGACACGAGAGGATGGTTTAACCTCTGAGCTATGTGGTGGAAGGGTAAGGAAACTGCGTGAGAAAAGGTCAATGCTTCTGTAGGACTGTAAAAGTAATGTCTCTGATTACATTGTTATCTATTCCGTAAAATGTTTTCTGATTCTTTTGTTATTTATTGTTGACATTGGGCTTTTGATTGTGATTGTTGTCCACGACCATAATTTTCATATAGACGTTACACTTGTTGACAGTCACTCAGCCTGGCGAGTGTTCTCCCCTGCTTGCCAATCTGTAAGGTTCAGTAAAAAAAATGAAAGTGTTGTGGCAAGGTGGTTAATGAAACTTGAAAACAGGTTGCTAAGACATTCAGTTATTAGTGATTATTGTAAGAATAGGGTTTCTTTACTTTATATGTTAGCGTGTGGAGATACGTAGATATTTTTGATAATATGTTGCAAGAGTAAGGTCAAAAAACACACCTTATACACACATGGATTAGCAAAAGCTCTTCTATTAATAATAATAATGTATGGAATTTATGTAGCGCTGAATCTTGTAAAGCAACAAATCAAAGCGCTCAATTAGGCTAGTTTTGATGTGTGTGTAGGCAAGATTAGCTATTTTTAGGACATAATGCCATTATGGTATCTTACCAAGACTTTTTAAAAATTATAAATTTCCAGTTCCAGATGGGGAATGTTTCTGCAAAACAGTTGTTTGAAGAGTGTTCCCCATCAGGTACAATTACCTGATATAGAGAAAAAAGATGTTCATGTTGAGTTAACAAAAGGGGAGCAAGTATATTTGTATTTTGTGTGTGTGTGTGTGTGTGTGTGTGTAGTGTGTGTGTGTGTGTGTATGTGTTTTGTGTGTGTGTGTGTGTGTGACATAGGAAGAGTGTCATGCATGCGTGCACATAAATATCTTTTCTCAGCTTGTTAGTCATGTATTCATCAGATGTGTCGCAAACTTCAGTTTTATCTTTTTTTGCTCACAGCTGTCTTAATTCATCAGAAATTATTGGGATCTCTTCTACAGTGTGTACCGTCCAGCAGCTTAATGACTGTGATCTCTTTTTCGTTTTTTTTAATAAATCAATGAACTGTGACTTCGAAGATGTATTTGTTATTCTTTTTCATATCTTTCTTCTTTTATAAATCTGTGATAAATTCTTTTGATATATTTGACCTTTTGCTTCTTCTTTGTTTGGTCTCTCACCAAAAAGTGCATTTTGTTTGTAGATATATGGATTTTTTTAAGGGATATTTTGGGGAGAGCATTTTTGTGTACATTTGATGATTGTCAAACATTGCCTATAAGTAGTTTGATTAGATGTATATTGTTGATAGAGCATGTGTCCACCAGGCTGTTTTTCAAGATCTTTGTGCTTTATACAATTTGCCTGCCCCTGTCATATTTGCTCTTTTATACATACATTTTATTCTCTAATGATACAGTGGTGATGGTGACGACACTGGTGGCAGATATGATTGAATTTTGTTGTGATGTGTAACATAAACGGAGCTTGTGACAAGAGAGGTGACCTGCTTTACGCACGTGACATTGAAATTTTTTTTCTCTTCAATATGGCATCTCCTGTGCTGGATCACGATGACTTGGATGTGTTCGCACACTATGTAGATGTGCCCCCTCAAAACTTATGCATCATTTTTGGTGCCGGAATTCTGTATCATGAAATATATATTTGATTGTTTTTTGCCAGTGTGTAAGAAATTAGTAATCTCATATTTTTATTCAGACAAATCTGTCTCTTACCCCCACCCCCCAACCTTTTTTTTCCTCATTTTGTCCCATTCTCTTCTTTTTTTTTCTCCATTCATTCCTCCTCTTCTTCTTCCATTGAATCAGTTCATCAAAATGGATTTTTTTTTTCTTATTTGTATTTTAGTTGGGGTTTGGTTTGTTTTGGAGTGTTTTTTTGTACATTGAACTGTTCATGACCTTTTTTTTTTTAAACGCTTTTAGTTTTTTAAACCTGGGAATAATAAATCAAATGGGAAAGCTGATATTCTCATCACAGCCTGGTTTTATTGGCCTCAAGGAATGAAATAATAAAAATACTTTTTTTTTCTTTCATATGGATGGTGTTAGAAAGTTGAAGGGATTTAATGGTGTTGATTTTGAACTCAAGGTGAATGTTATTAGAGTTGCTGTAATTGAAAAGGTGACAGCCCTGATATGACCTTCATGGCCAATGGGGCTATAAACAGTGTGAAATGAAAAAACTGATTTTTTTTTTGTAGAATTAACCCAATGGAAGAAGAAAAAAGAATCACAGAACAATGTACTACATTCCTTGAAATTGAAAATGTTGTTGTGTAAATACTGTAAAAATGGAGGTTTGCCTCTCTGATGTGAAACTGATCTTGAAAACCACACAGTGTTTTCTTTTTGTTGTTGTTATTGTTGTTGTTGTTTTGCAGAAAGGCTTGCAGTGTTACGTAGTTGAGTTCCTGAATGAGTAGCATAGCTAGTCAAATGACACCTTTTATAACTTTTTTTGCAATGAAAAAACAACAACATTTTTTTATGCTTTTATTTTTCACCTCTTCATTTATGTCACTGTTTCTGTTTGCAAAGAAAAGTGTATGTATTTTTTAACTATTTTATTTCTGTTCACTCAGATATTATTTGGCTTGTCAACTTAGTTATTTCTGCTGTCTCGAGAGTGTATTTCTTAATTTACAAATCAACAAACTCTTGCCGTCTCTCTCCCTCTCCATCTATTTCTCTCTCTCTCTCTCTCTCTCTCTCTCTCTCTCTCTCTTCTCTCTCTCTCTCTCTCTCTCTCTCTCTCTCTCTTTCTCCTAACTCACACACACACACACA
The DNA here is from genome assembly GCA_028751875.1 of Rapana venosa. NCBI lineage: Eukaryota > Metazoa > Mollusca > Gastropoda > Neogastropoda > Muricidae > Rapana > Rapana venosa. The sequence goes on from CM054140.1 coordinate 37,620,592, forward strand.
CACACACACACACACACACACAGCTTTTTGGTTTGATATAAACTATCATCCTAACAAGGGGATGGAGTAGTGACTGCCTTTTTTGGTTCCCTCCCCCTTCTCTTTTTTTGTTTTTGTTTTTTTGTCTCCATCATGGTGATGCTATTTATTACAATGCCACTTGTTGCAACTTTGCCATTGAATAGAACCATTCAAGCTTTTCTGCCAATATTAGCATCAAAAGGTGTCATCGCTTTGCTGTTGTTTTGTTGGAACTCAGTTTCTTAGTTCTCTTAATCCTGTCGGGAAATGTTAACACAAGTAAAACTAAAAGGTCACACATAGGTAAATTTGAAAATGTCATTCTTCCAGTGTTCAGTTATATCAGTCAATACCATGAAAAGTATTGTTATTTGATATAAAAACAACTGTACAGTTTATTTATATCATGCTAATGTCATACCTTGTTTTTCTACGTAACGATCATGTGGCATTAACCGGTTCGTTTTGGTTTTTTACTCATTTTTGTGCTTACTTTCTCTTTTCATTTATTGTTTTGCTTTTGTTGATGTTGCTGTTGTTAGTTTGTTTGTTTTTCAATCCTGTATATCAATTATTGGGTAGAATCTCCTGCTAAAGAGAGTACACGTTTTGGTTATTGCCCTACTTGCCAGAGATAATGAAATACAAATTTGGTTTAAAAAATGTTTTTGTTTTTAATCCAACCAAGAAAAATAACAAAGCAGAAACCAACCTTAAAAGGAACGCAGGTGAAGAATACATCTTTTTTTTCTGCAAGATTTGGAGGAAGGGGGGGGGGGGCATTCATGTATGTGTATATACAGCCACCACCACCACATGAAATATTCCTCTTGCTTTGTATTAACAGCTTGCTATGAAATATTAAAATTTAAGATTCAACCTCAGACCCAGAAAAAAAGTTTTTTGATGCAGAAAAACTCGAGTAGTTTTTCAGGTGAATTTTAGAAAAGAATTTAGGTGGTTTAAAAAAAATGTTGTTGTCATTACTTTTTGTTTATACAGTACACTGATTGTAAGTGGTTTTTGTGGGGAAAAGGAAAAGGGGGTTTAGATCTGACATGCATAAAGGCGATTGGCAATGTTCATTTTGTTTTTTTGTAGTAGATTTCTTTTCGGTTTTTGTGTTATTTTGGTGCGTTTTGTTTTGGGTTTGTTGAGGTTTTTTGCTGTTGTTTTTGTTCATTGTCTGGGATCATTCAAGGACAAGAAACTTTTCAAAAAATGTGTATAAATGAACGATGTACAGATTATAGTTTGCACGGTGAGCACCTTATCAGTATTACCAGATTCTAGCGTTAGACAAAGTAGCTGACAGAGCTTTTGAGGGTGTTGGGTTTGGTTTTTTGTAAAGGCACATTGATTTGAACGCTTACTTTATGCTGGATGTTCCTTGCTTTGGTGGTGCAACAAGAAATGATCTGAACTTAGCCAGATTTTTTTTTTTTTTTTTTTTTGGGGGGGGGGGGGCATTTTCATTCTATATAGCCATGATAGTGAGTTTCAGTTTGGTTTGCATAGGTGTATGTGCAAAGTACCTTTTTGCTTTTTTTTTTTTTTTTTTTTTTTTTTGGTGGGGGGGGGCTTTTTTGTGGTGTATGTATTGCTGAAGCCCTGCTGCTGTAGTAAAATAACAAGAAATAAAACATGAATTTTAAAATGCTGTTGCTTAGCATCAAAGCTATCTGGATCTGCTTCACACCATCATTATTACTCTTAAGCCTCATAAATCATCACACACAAAAAACCAACAACCAAAAACGCAAGAGAAAAGGTATACCATTCTTAGCTTTTTGTGCTGTAACCTCTAGGTGACTCATCTCTTCCCTTTCTGTGCCTGTAATGACTTCATGTAGCCCAGATTCAAGGACTGCCATGGGAGGGATACGATGACTGTCACTATCCTAGATTGGGCAATTTCTTTGGTCAATTTCTGCAACTAGATTATTTAAGTTGTTAATCCCCATAGTCGGAATGTGGATACCTTAATTGTGGGCAAAAACAGTTGCATACACAAAATGTCACCATTGGTGAACCTTGGAGGTTTAGCCCAGGAACGAAAAGAAAAAGTTATTGGCGAGGAGGATTATACTGTGGATGTTAAGTCAGAACAGATAGACCTACCACTGAACACCACTAGTGTGATTCAGCAGCAGTGCAGGGTAGTTATGGCTGGTGGCCTGATGGTGGTTGGATGTTGATAGCTTCCTATGGACTACTAGCTTTTAAGGAGAGATGATACAAGGTTGGTATAAATGCTGCGGTGATTTTAAGATGAGCGACTTGGTGGTTTGGGCACTGAGATGTCACTGAAGGAAGAAAGAGAGAAAACAGTTAAACAACTTCTTGCTCAACATTTTCTCACAACTGAATTTAGAGAAGATCCTTCATCACTTTATCTAATTAAAGATATAACTAGAAAAGTTTGGAAAACAAATTCCTCTTTTTTTTAAAAATAATTTTACATGAGCTAAAACAAATTTGTTTCATTGTTTTGTGTTGATTTTGTTAGGGGGCTTTGTTTTATTGTTTTTGTTTGTTTGGGCTTTTTTAGCTGTGTGTGTGCTGTTGTTTTTTTAAGTAATCCGGTAGAAGTGTAAGAAAACTTGTTGTTAACTTCTCCAGGTTCTATAACACTTGCTTCTGCTTCACAAACATTTTGATTTGTTGAAATTAGTTTTAGACCATTGCAATGTAAGACATTACTGATTTTTTTAAAGGATCTTTATGCTTTAAGTGTATAAAAAATGTCAATAAAAAAAATCATATTGGTATTTTTTTTTGCACATTTAAGCATATTGATGTATTTATGAATGAAATACTTCACGATGCTTTGTGAATGAATGCGCTTTACATATGTCTGTTCATTTGGTTATTTTGAGGAAAATAAATGGTGACACTTTTTCTGTGTGCGATGTTTGAATGAATGGCTTTTCGGTTTCCAGTCAGATGGCTGACTGTTCAACAAATTTGCTTGATTTGATTGGCATTCTCCCTGCACTCTTTGATGAACCATTGAGGCACTGTACTGAACGTTTCAGGCAAAATGGGTCTAATGGCAGTCTGAACTTGGTGGAGTCCATCCCTCACCAGGATTGCAGGGTGCATGCTGGGTATGTTTGTGTTGTCCATACCATTGGCCTTAAATTGACTGACCTACATATCATCTAACTGGACTCACCAAGCAAAACTTGGTGAACATGACTGTGATGTCTGAGTCTGCAGTGTCCAGTCCTCAGTCTCACAATGGTGCTTGGTCTGTGGGTAGGAGGTAGTAGCGATGTTTTGTGTACACTGAAAAATTCCAAAGACACTAACCTGGGTGATATACACACATACATACATTTTTGTAATTGACCTCCCATTCCGTGATTTTATGCCCTTTCTCTAGAAAAAAACAAAGGAAGGAAAAAGGGCCAAGATTTGGTTTTGCTGCTTGTTTGTAGTTTTCAACTGTTTCACAAAGGTAATGTTTGGTGGGATCAACCCATAATGTTGTTTCCACCGCAGCTTGCAACTCTTTAAACCTTATATTAAGAGCATCCAAAAGAAAGCCGATAAAAACTTTACCCAAGTCTGTGTGAACAGCATGAGTGGTGAACCTGGCCCAGGCCAAAAGCTGTGTCAGTTATTGATGTCAGCTCATTGCCAAGGCCTACACCAAAATAGGGGACGGGATAGCTCAGTGGTCGGAGCACTCGCTTTCCCCCAGCCAAGTTAAGCAGCGTCGAGCATGGTTACCAGTTGGATGGGTGACCATTTGCGCGCCTTGGCTTCAGTACAGTTCCCCCAGCTGTAAATGGGTACCTGCCCTCTTTAGGGTCAGGGAAGGTAAAGCAGCGAGGGAGAGGAGATGGGCACCGCCCTCAATATGCTGGCCCTAGAGAAGTGAGGTCTCTGACGCCTCGCTCCCCTATGACCTTATAGGTTATGGGACTCCTTTACCTTTACCTTTTTACACCAAAATGTTGTCATGTTGTAAAATGTTGTTTGAGATTGCTTTCAGCCATGACATGCTCTTAACATAACAACCTGCACTCTCCTAAGGAGAAAAAAATCTTTTGAAGTCGGAGTATGGCTACCTATATGGCGAGGCACTCAAAAAACAGACATACACACAACCTTCTCATTCAGTGTGCAGTTTCAATCTCACAGTGATTCCCAGGTGGGATGAGCGAGTCAAGTGCACATTCTGTGTGACCCCCAGAGTGTTAAGCTGGGGAACGCACCACAACAACAACAACAGCGGTGAACATGTACTTATTCAATGGTTTATAACTGGACTGGTACTGACACATGCAAAAAAGCTCCCTCTCTTGGATCCCCAGGGGTGGGGTAGCCAAGTGGTTAGAGTGTTGTGCTCATGATCTGACGGTGCGGGTTTGAGCCACCGCTGACATGCCTGTTTGAGGGAGTTCTTCCCCCTGGTACTGACTCCGCTCTACAGAAAGTCCTTTGGATGAGACAATGAACTGAGCTCATACGTGCAAACATGCATAGAACATCTTGCGTGCATGTTGAAACCCGTTTTGCTTTTTGGCAGTGTGGGCCGTTTTCTTTCAGTAGGAAAGAATGACAAAATGTTTGAAATGCGTGAACACAGGCATCGTGTTCAAACACCATCCCTGGAAACAAGCCCAGAACTGAAGAATTTTGTGATATAGGATGTACACAAGAAAATAATCTGATTGATGTCAGAAACAGTATTTTTAACACTGAAATGGTTAACTTTCATTAGCATTACTGTTTATCATCATCATCACCACCTTCAGTAGCATTATCACCATAAATGGCATTGAACAAACAATGGTAGACTCTCATGAATTTTGTTATTTTATCACTTTCATCAAAAGCACTGTCAAAATCAAAAGTTCCAACAGCAGTGACTGACTGGTAACAACTGCTATTGCTGTATGTCAGCGGTAAGAGCAATTCCACAGATTTCTGTCACAGTTTGAACTTCAATGTCACTGCTCTCTATATATTTTACATTTGTGAGTGCTGCAGTCTAATTGTTTTTCAAAGTACAATTTAATTGTATTGATTTATACCCAATTTCTGAATGGCTGGTTGCAGAACTTTTAAACCTATACTTTTCCCCCTTTCAAAGTCCAGGTTAAATTCCAGCATTATCTAAAGTTGGAATGTGGCTTAAATTGGTAAACTATTGGTAAATGGTTGCATACTCAAATTCTGACCATTGGTAAACCTCAGAGTTCCAGCTCAGAAAAACAAATGCCAGTATATATGTATTCAAAAGTACTCTCTTTGTCCACAGTGCCTTGTGTTCTATGTTACAGATCAAACTATGGAAGAAGTATTTTCACTTAACTGACCAATGATAATACTTTTTTAAAGACAGAAAAGTCCATGAATGGGATTAGGAGGGTGGAAAAACTGCAGCAGCTGCACCCCCCCCCCCCCCCCCCCCCCCCCCCCAAAAAAAAAGGAAGGTATGAAAACAAACCAAGCTAACATAGTTCAACAAAGAACCACACAATCCACAATGGTTTATTCCCATGAACTCTTTTTAGCTCTGATACAAAAAAGTGTACATATCAGTAAACAAATAACAAGGTATAAAGAGAAGAGCAATGGACAATAGTAAAGATAATGAATTAGACATGTTTATACACTTTCACTAGGGTTGGTGCACCCTGGATAGATGGCATTTAACTTATAGACCTACAAAGTACTTTCAGGAAATATACAGGGATCTGAAGTGATAAAAGAAGAAAACAACAACAAAAGTTACATATGATAGGAGAAAGAAGCCAATAACTGGATAAGACAATATCTTTCTTTTTTTTTGGTTTGGGTTTGTTATTTTTTTAACATCATCCTCTTCTTATTATTATTTCCCTTCTCTACCACCTTCATTACTGTGAAGATTCTGTAGACAATGAAACTTAAAACATTAAGAATAATACAATCATTCAAGATTTCAAATTTTATGCCAAAAAACAATAACAATGGATAAGCCTAGGCTTTCTCATCTCTCCTGGCCTAGGCTATCACGATTTCAAGGGACACCACTCTCAATACACCACCTGTTAGGCTCAGTGTTTCCAAGATGTCGAATGCCTTGAAACGACCACTTCAGGCACAGACAAACAACTACGTGGCTCTTTTCTGTGAAACATAGTCAGACAAAAAAGTGTTGGTGTAAATCAGTGTAGGTTGCAGGCTGTGTAGCTGAATACAACGAAAGATGAGTTGGAGGCATAGCAGAAAGCACCTTTAAAACAACATCGAATTACAGGTAAACTTCATTGCAATGACCACTTGTATACGGTATAATATAAAATACAGAACTGTCTAATCCGTACACTGTGACAGCTAGAACAGAAGAATAGTGAAAGTTTATGATACTAACAGCTGCGATATGTATCGTGAGGAATTGACAAAATCAGCGTGCTTAAATAATTCTCGAATTGTTTTAGCGAAGCTCTTGTGACTTGTGTACATGAAAACAAAACAAAACCCTTCCTTTAAAAAAAAAAAAAATCTCTGGTACAAGTTGTAATTAGTGAAGTGCAACAGATGTGCAGGAGTGCACTCATATGCAGAGAACGATTGGTCAAATCGTAGGTGCAGTAGCAAATCACTGGACATTTTTTTCCTCATTACCATGAATCATTGAAGAATTTCTTCTTCACTCCAAAACGAATTCAGACATGTATGGCTATTTTTATTTATTTATTTGTTTTTTCATTTTATTTCATTCTTTTATAACCAGGATAATGGAATGAGCACTTATGTGCTTTTTTACATCCAGTCCCTGTGTGTATGCAGTTTTGTAAATTTTGTCATCAGTTCCCACCAGCACACAATGGCCTACTCTTAAGAAAAGGGGAACAGGATTTAATATGTGCTCAAGATGTTCTGCTTGCATTGGCACATGGAGCCTCAGTTTATAGTCTCATCCAAAGGACTTTTGGGGAGAGTGGAGTCTGCACTGATGTTAACTCCAGGGGGAAATATCCCTTTGAACAAGAATCGAACCGGGGTTATCAGATTACGAGCGCAATGTTCTAACCACTAGGCTATCCCATTGCCTAATACAGTAATAGTAAAAGCAAACTAAGTAAAATTATAAAAACTTTGAAAACTCATATAATTTGCTTTGTGAACAATGAGCATTTTCCATAAATCATGATTTTTTTATATTTAATGTGACTATAGAGGTTACCAGTAGGATGGGTGACTGTTTGCGTGCCTTGGCTTCAGTACAGTTCCCCCAGTTCACCCAGCTGTAAATGGGTACCTGCCCTCTTTAGGGTCAGGGAAGGTAAAGCAACGAAGGAGAGGAGATGGGCGCCGCCCTCAATATGCTGGCCCTTGAGAAGTAAGGTCTCTGATGCCTCGCTCCCCTATGACCTTATAGGTTATGGGACTCCTTTACCTTTTTTTATAGAGTATAGTTGATATTGGAAACAGACCAGTCTCAGAAGTTGGAATGCGGTGCCCAGATGATGGGTAAAAGCAGTCAACATACACAAAATTGCACCATTGGTGAACCTCAGAGCTCAAGCCAAGGAAGGGGATAAAAAACAACCACCACCAACAGACCAGATATTAAGTGAAGAAATTTGTGAATTGTATGCCAAAGCAGTAGGCCTAAATAAAATTTAAAAAATCCACAGCTATGTAAAATACACAGATGTTCAGAAACTAAGAAAGCAGTCCATAGATCATTCATCATTTTAAATGGAATAGGGGGTATGATTAAAAGGAAGAACTTGAAGTTTAAATTAAAATGACGATAAGACTATTCAGAGAAAAAGGTGCTAGTTTTCACTGTAAACAGTTGGGGGGAAAAAAAAGTCTGTTGGACTTGGAGGTGACAGACTTGTTAATAACATTTATTGAAATTCATCCTTTGTACAGCTACAAGTCAGTACAAAAGTTAAGACCATAGCTGTGTTAAATAGAAATGATATTCTTTGTTTTTTCCCTTTTTTCCCCATGGACTGGAGAAAATGTGACTATCACTATTCAAACAAGGTCCATTTGAACTGCTAAACATGATAATGAAATTTTATGAATTACTTCATTTAGGTGGTACAAATGCTTTCTGCATTTGTTACTTATGACACTGTCCATGTGCTGGCATTGTACTTGGAGTTCTTGCTCTACACCTTGTTCACCTTGGTGGATCGTTGGTCTAGAGGTTACGCACCTGCCTATAACGTGAAAAGTCCAGGTTTGAAGTGTAGTGGTTCGATCCCGATCTTGGCCAGAAACTTTTCCCCCAGTCCGTTAGACCATGAGTGGTGGTCTGGGTGCTAGTCTTTTGGCTGAGATGATAAACCAACATCCCATGTATTACACATATTTAGTGTATGATGTAAAAGAACCCATGGTAACAAGGGAGTTGTTCATGGCAAAATTCTGCACAAAAAAGCCACTCTGATAGGGAGACAAATACAGTTACAGACAGGAAAACGAAAAATAAATGCTCTTGTGGCGACACACTATCCCTCTGGAAAACACCCCAAATTTCATGCAGAGAAATTTGCCATGACTTAAAGTGGTATACAACTATAGTGCTTGCAGTATTGGACTTGGCTCTCAAAAACCCACTTGATTTGATCTGTAAGTGTAAGGTATGATTTTCTGTTTTATTAGTCCTTCACATGAAGAATGAAACCTGGTTACTAAGGGGGTTGCTGCCTCAGGTGTTGTGTTAAGTTTGTAACAGTGAATCAATGGATGGTAAGTGCATTGATCTATAGTAATACTAGTACTTATAGAGATTGTTCTAAATAAACATTTTAAATTGTGATAAGAGATTGCATTTGTATCTTTCTATGAAATCCCTAATTCAGTAATTGTAGTTATGGTCATATTTCCTTTTAGGATTGATAGTATTTAGATATTAAAATAATACTTCAGAGGTATTTAATCATAATGACTTTATGATATTGTACTGTGGTTGCAGTCTGACAGAAAAGAACCAGCGATGAACACCAGAGTCCTCAACCACTTCATTTTTTGTGCTCTTGCTGTGGGCCTCTTCTACTTCTTGTTCTGCACATATTGTGAGTACAACATCATACTCATACTTCATAGAATTTTGTGTGCTGTATACGTGACTTAACACTTAACATTTAACATCCATACGTATGTACATAGACTCACACACACACATGTGTGTGTGGAGCGCACACATACATGTGATGTGCACATATTCACATACACATGTTTGCATGAACACACACACACTCGTACGCTCACACACACACATGACACATGCACGCACGCGCACACACACACACACGCACACACGCACGTGCACACACACAGAGGAAACTGAATAGCCTTGTGGTTAATTAAAGCATTGCACTGGTGATTTTTTGGCTCAGGTTTAAGCCACCACCGAGATGCCCTTACAAAGGGATTTTTGTGCCAACTCCACTCCCCCAAAAGTCTTTCAGATGAGAAGATAAACCGAGGTCCTGTGCGCATAAAACCTGTTCTGCCTTTTGGAAGAGTAGGCCATTGTGTGCCTGTGGGAATGTTTACAACATGGACAAAATTGCATGTACACGGGGAGTGGATGTAAAAAAAGTACAAGTGCTTATATATTCCATTATTCTGGAAATAAAAGAATACATATAGAAATAATAGATAAACAACACACACATACACTGTATACACACATACTAGATAACATGTTATTACATGAGTGCACACTCCCATTCCTTCTCACATTTCCTTAACACGTCTGTTAGTCAATTGAGATTTCTTTCAGTTTATAGATATTTGGGAAAGATTAACAAAAGTATGACGCTAATGTATGTAATCAAATTTTGCAGTCTGTTCTCTCTGTCTCTCTGTCTCTCTGTCTCTCTGTCTCTCTCTCTCTCTCTCTCTCTGTTCCCTTACACTTGTTACAGGGTGGGTCTTTTCCTGTGCTTGTGGCGTTGCAGGAGGTCTGCCCGCTGGCCTCAGCCGACACATTCCGACTTCAGAGCAGCTTATTTCATTGTACTTGTTGCATGCTGGGTATGCGCAAGTCTCTGTAACCCACTGAATGCTGACATGAATTACAGGATCTTTAATGAGAACTTGCAGGTCTGCTCTTGAAGTTGACCCAGGAGATTAAATACAAATCCCAACCCTTAATTCGCCAGATGCCGATGCTGAGCTTCAAACCCAGGACTTCATGGACCCATGGGATTAAAGTCAAATAGTCTTAACCACGCAGCTATAGTGTCTGTCACATTCTGTTTTAAATCTAGTTTTCTTTCTTCCCAGATGCTGCCAAAAGACTGGAAGTGGACGACTGGAATCTACGAGAAACACAGGTATACAATGAATATCTTTGGTGCAGCGCAGCAGTAACCCCTTGTCTTTTAGGTGGTTTGTTTGGTTTCATTTGCTTTGGTGTTTTAGTCTTCGAGCTGTTTACTCGTTGTGTTTCCTAGGGATGGGGTGGGGAATTTGGCTTTTGGGGGTAGAGTAGTTTTGTTTGTTTCAATGTTTGTTTGTATTTTGTAGGGGGGTGTTTGCTGTCCTATCTTCTGTGGTATGTGAATTATTTCTGTCCTGCTGCTGTTCCTCCACTCTTGCTAATCACCTCCCCAGCCATATCTACAAGGCTCCTCATGTGGTATGTATCTCCAAGATCAGAAGTCTACAGAGAGCTGATCAATGTTAGGCCAGCTTTAGGCTGCCAAACACAAGGGCCTTGCATTGCTGCTGGGACTCTTTGGTGGTTTCTGTTCTGAGACAAAGTATGCAGTCCTGGAACCACTTACAGAACCCCCCTACTGACAGCTACAGTAGGTTTATGTAGCTTAGTCATTTATTTTTTATTTATTTATATTATTCTTTTATATTGAGGATAATGGACTAAGCACTTATGTGCTTTTTAACATCCAGTCCCCGTGTGTATGCGGTTTTGTAAATTTTGTCATCTGTTCCCACCAGCACACAATGGCCTACTCTTACGAAAAGCGGAACAGGATTTAAGGTGTGCGCAAGATGTTCTGTGTGCGTTCAAACACGGGGCCTCGGTTTATAGTCTCATCCGAAGGACTTTTGGGGAGAGTGGAGTCGGCACTGATGTTAACCCTGGGGGGAAATGTCCCCTTGAACGGGAATCGAACCCGGGTTGTGAGATTGCGAGCACAATGTTCTAACCACTAGGCTATCCCGTCCCCCAAATCATGGAGCCAGACTGAGGTGGCGACCACCACAACGACCCTCCAACAACCTTCTGTCAGGATGAACCTTCAACCAGAAAGCTTTGATTCCAACTCTCCACGGGCACAGAAGTGTATACATGCTGAAGTCCCCACAAGGCCAGAAAGACAGGGGCCACAGAATCAGAATCAGACAGTTTCCTTTCCATGTCAGTGCTATGGCAGAGGTTCAGCTTTAAGACAACTTGACCAGGAGATTCTCTATGCTGCTTGTAATAATTATCATTATACTGATATTAGTTGTGCCCAAGAGATACAGACACCTGAAGTATGAGTTGGGTAATGATAAATGATATTATGATAATGATATAAGTGACAAATGTTTAACATTTCACTAAACAGTTACTAATCCATCCTTGCTGACTTTTGGGGGGTAAGTCTTATAAGTGACAAATGTTTAACATTTCACTGAACAGTATATGATCACCTGTTGCAGTTCAGCACCCAGATGTGGGTGAAAGACCCCATGCTGCACAAAATCCACAGCCGCATGACTGAGAATGCTCGCGTCATGTCATCGGAGGTGACCATCATCACCGCTTACTTCAACATCGGCTTGCTGAACAAGGGAGGGCCTTTTGGCGTGTACACACCGGAGAAGTACATCAAGTGGATGTCTGTGTTTGGCCGCATCGACAACCCCGTCATCATTTTCACAGATTCCCAAGAGGTAAAAGTGATATTTGAGGACCTGAGGAAACACTTTGCCCCGGAGAGGACGCAGGTTTACGTCATCAATCGTCAAAAGTTGTGGGCCTTCCAGCTGGCCCCTGAGATCAAAAAGGTGTTTTCTCAGCCCAACTACCCGGACCATGACCCCAACACGGTGCACGAGAACTACTCCTGTGTCATGCATGCCAAATTTGAGCTGGTGAACAAGGTGATCACCGAAGAACTGTTTCACACCAGGTACTTAGCCTGGGTGGATATCGGGCTCTTTCGGGGTGTGGTGGACGAGAAACGCTACCCCTTTCCGTTGGTGGTCCCCGCAGACTTTGACCTGAGGAAGGTGGCGTACAGTGGACAGAGCACGTTCAACCCCACCTTGACCCCCATGCAGATTGTGGCTGGCAACAAAGTGTGGGTGGGGGGCGCCATGTTTCTGGGCCGACCAGAGATCATGTACATCTACACCCAGGACTACATGAAGGCTGTGCGCGTGCTGCTGGACATGAAGATCATGAGCACCGATCAACAGGTACGTAAGACCTACAGTGTTTATGGAAACGTATCTTTTTCTGGCAATTCTGTGGTCGTTCTCTTCTGCTGCCAACTCAGTCTTAGAAGAGAGTCTAATTATCAGTTTGTTTGGAAGTAGGAGTGAAATTCTAGACTGAGGTTTGGGGTGGGGGGGGGGGGGGGGTATGAAGAAACTTCATAACAGAGCATTTTACTCTCAAACTGGAATAGATTTCTTGCTCATGGAGAGCCAAAATTTGAATACCTGTCAAAATTTTGTCAATTTGGGGGTGGAGGGGATTCAGCTTTAAAGAAAAGCTAAGAAAAAAATGCACTAAACGGAACAAACAAAAAGTGATGGCTTTGATTTTACTTGAAAATTTACACTAGCTGACAAAGACTGAGAATGAGATGATGAGCAGTGAGAAGAATGACCACAGGGAAGTGATCTTGCATTATTAATAAATTTATAAATACAAGTGCTGTAGCAGAGTCAGGTAAGCTGGAGGGAGATCTATACTGGGCACTAGACAGAAGATGATGGATAACTTCCCTTTGCTTGTGAAATTTTTTTTTTTTTTTTTTTTTTTGGGGGGGGATTTTTCAAGATAAATAAAGGAAAAATAAAATTGCCTAAAATTTTTTTTACAGTTTCAAATTTAACTACACACTGAAGGTTTGAGCACTAGCCAGAAACAGACTTATATATATGATTATGATGGGAGTTACGCCATTACTCTCTCACACTCCCCTTAGTTTACTCTCTCACACTATACATAGTATTTGTAGATTGCAGTGTTTTTAGTGAACTCACAACAAGCAAGGTTGTTGTTGTTGTTGTTGTCTTCAATTTAACGTCTGTTCACTGTAAGTGATATTAGACGAGGGAAATAGAAAGTGTAATGGAAGTTAAAGAAGGGAGAGGAAAGAGTGAAAGGAGAAAAGGTAAAGAAATAGCATAAGTGTTGGTATTTTTGTGAGAAATAAAAACCTAGAAAAGTCAGGATAATACTTTTCAACAGGAGCAAAATGTAAACTCAACAATGTGGAAACATGAAATAACAATAATGTAACTACAGTAAATATTCAAGTGGACTATGCAATAAACATCTGGCAATGGCAAAGGCTAGCTTTGAATTTTCAAATACATTTTCCAGAGACTGTTCAGAAAATGTAGGTAAAAAAGGTTTTACAATAGGGCACTCAAATATGATATGAGTATTGGAAATATGATCCCCACATAGACATCTGACATGTTTACAAAATTTTGTAAGGAATGCATTTAACTTCATTCTAAAATATAGTGAATTAACCCTTCTCACGGATATAAAACGCGAATCAACAAGCAAGGTGTGGTGGCAGATGTTTTGACATTTGGCTGAGTAATTGTTCGTTTGATAGGACTTAAAATGAACAGTTTTGGGGTTTTTCCCCATTAAATCTGCACATTCATGGACTTGGGTTTCAAATCAGAAATTCGATGGATGCTATAGCTGAGTGGTTAAGACCGTTTAACTTCAATCTCATGGGTCCATGAAGTCACGGGTTCAAATTTGGGCAGCATCTGGTGAATTAAGGGTGGGGAGTTTTACACTCTTCCAGGTCAACTTGAAGTGCAGACCTCATGCAGAAGACCAAATAATCTGAAATATGCACATTAAAGATCCTATAATTCATGTCAGCATTCCATGGCTTATGGAAACATGATTATAATTTATACCCAGCATACATCCCCAAAATCTGAACACAGCTACCTTCATGGTGGGCAGAAACAGTCACATGTACAAATCTCACCATTAGTGAACTTTCGAGCTCTAGCCGGAGAATGCCAAAAAAAGCCCAGAAAAATCAGAAATTCTTCTACTTGCCTTTGTGGTTGCTCGGCAACATCCGGCCGCAAAAACATGGGGCTTTTTAAGCTCATATTTTGTGTTATTTTGCATGACTGCTGGGACTGTTCTTGTTCAAAATGGCTGACTCTTCCCATTGAACCTATCAATGTTTTTACACAGCTGAAGAAGTGGAAAATGAAATTTTAGAATACTCTGACAGTGATGAAAACGATTTGTATGATTCATGAGATAGCGAAGATGAAAAAAACGAGTGAGGTTTGCCTTGATGTAGGTGTTCGCACTATACAGATAGGGGGTACTCAGAATGACAGTGGTGGTGAACAAAGTGCATTTTCATCATTTTTTTTTTTAATCTTTAATTTGATTTTTTTTGTGTGTGTGAAATATGCTAACTACTTTGAGCTTGCTTAAATGCAGTCTACAATATTATGTCTTTGCCAGTTTGGCAGAATATCAGGATAATTCTTTTAGTAGTTTCTGAGTTACAGTAGAGTTGGTTTTATACCCTGTTTTAATCTGTATATAATAGTTACACAATTTTAATCTGAGATTTAAAATTTGACGAGGTGACAGCCCTGATATGGCCTCTGTGGTTGGCGGGGCTATAAACAACAGGATTGGATCAGATTCTGAGTTACAGGGCCATGAACATAGCAAGTGGTATATATACAAGAGTTTTACCCCCCGGCACATGGGGGTGCACTTGCAGTCGGCGGTTAAGAGGTTAGTGTTGTGCAGGTCATCTACATCATGTACTTACCAAGCTTCGAGTTCAAGCCTCGTGTGGAGATCCAGACCTACACCACCCATGGGGAGGACGACTGGTTCTACCTCGGCTACATGCTCAAGGACGCCTGGGACATCAGCCTCCGCGGCGCCGAGCCTGCCGCACGCTTCTTGCTGTCCCTGATGACGTGAAGACTGCTGGGGTTTGATGTTGTTCATCTTCTCAGGATTCAACAGTATTCCATTGTATTGTTTGGTGTTTATACTTTTGTCTTGCTGTACTTAATCGTCAATACAAAAATTGCTCTTGCTCAAGTATTTTTTACTAACAAGATTAGACAATACTGTATCTTTTAAAAAAAAAAAAAAAAAAAAGGAAATCTGGTTTTTGTTTTCTTTTGTTTCATTACTTCAGGTATCAGTTTTGAATTTCTTGACATCATTTGACAGATTCTCAGGTTCTTGAATTAAAAAAAAAAAAAATTTAGTTAGAAGTAAGGAAGAAAGTAAAACCAAATTTTAAAAATGAGTACAAGGAAAGTAATGAAAGGAAACAAATATGGAAAAATGTTCCATGAACATTTCTTTGTAAAATAGTCATAAATCCCACTCAGAAGTTTGACAGAAATATGTCAGATTATGGAGTTACCTTATCCTGTTTAAAACAGAATTACTGTCAAAATGTGAAAATTGTGCTGTAGTGCAGAAAAATAATCCTTATGTTCAGTTAGAAAGCAACTGGTTTTTCCAGATAGATAACAAGAATACTCTGTTTTGAGAAAAAGAAAAAATGGGCTTCCAGTGCATGAACTTTTAATTTGGCAATGATATTTTTCTTTGAAACCGTCTTTGAAGTTATGTGATAAATGAAAAAAAGCAACTTTGTTTACAGCCTCAAAATCTGTTAAAATGTTGTTGTTGGTGGTGGGACAAATTGAAATGCGTATTTGTTGGCAAGCATACAACAGTCCACACTTATGATTCCAATTTTGGATGATGATAGCGCTTTGACTTCTCTGTGAAGTGAGTGATGCGATGGTCTTGTCTCAGTTTGCTGAAGCAGTTCAGGTTGCCTGGTGGTTTATTTATTGAAGATCTATGAGATGTCTGATTCCTCTGAGTTTTCACTGGTATATGATGACTCTCACATTTGAGATCTCTCCTCAGTTTCCTATAAAGTATAATTATTTATGCCTTGGTAATAATAATAATGATGATACATTTATCTATGCTTGTTGATAATGATGATATTGACAATGATAACGAATAATGGATATTGCACCTAACCAATAGTGCAAGTAACGTTTTTGAATGTGGAGCATGGTGTATTGTATTTTTTATTATATATTGTATTGATTGTATTGTATGGTATTGTACTGCATTGAAAGTCAAGGCAGATTTGCCTGCATGAAATTCAGGCTGTGCTCAAAAAAGGTGTCAGTGATAGGTATAGAATTTCTTTTTATCTTCCATGTGACATGACAAACGGTAAATCTGAAAGTTTTTTTTGTTTTTAAATGTTTTTTTATCATCTATTACCATATTTGAAACATGATCTTTCATATCATGGATTTTGTAAATGTTTTTGATGCCAGATGATATCATAAAGTTAATGCCATTTACAGGCATAGCATTAGCAACAAAAGCTTGTGAAATGACATGTCAACTCATTTTCATTGAGGACATTGTTTGCTCCATAGTTTTTACAGATATATTTCCTGAATCAGCTGCATCCCCCCCCCCCCCCCCCCCCACAAAAAAAAAATCACAATCTCCAAAAAAAAAAATGTCTTGTGTCAAGACATTCTTTTTTACTTCAGGTAAGAGTAAGTGATCAAAGCAAAAATCTAATCAAATTTTTTGGGGTGTTGTTTCAAACTGAGCAATTAAGTGATGGGCTGTTGTACTTGTAGACTGTGATATAAGAATCTCGTTCAGTCAGTGTGTATGTGTGTGTATTTTGTTTGTGTGTGTTTTGTTGTTGTTGCTTTCTTAGTGCTTTGTTTTCTTTTGTTGTTGGGTTTTTTTGTGTTTGTTTTGTTGTGGGTTTGTTTTGTTGTTGTTGTTTTTTTTGTGTGTTTTTGTTGTTGTTGTTGTTGGGTTTTTTTTTGGGGGGGGCTTTTTGTTTGTTCTTTTAATTGTTGTTTTATGTGTGTTTTTCTTCTTTTTTGTTTTTATTGTTTTGTTTGTATATTTTGGGGGGTTTCTTTTTGTATGTTTTGGGGATTTCTTTTTTTTACAGTTTAGCTGTTCTTTGTTTTTGCTTTTTCATGCTTTTTGGTCATTCTAGTTCCAGTTTTTGACCCTGAATAGGGAAGTTGGGGGGGGGGGGGGGTCCACAGAATATGTTTTGATTTTTACCTCTTTGTTTTTGCTCCCTCTTTCGAGTGTGTATAATTTTGTAGTTTATCAGATACTTGACTCTTTGGTATCCAAAATGTGTTACTGTCTCCACGTGCTGTGGTGTTCTCATTTGAAATTTTCGTCTTTTTTGGAGGGTATTTTAAAAATCAACCTTGAGTATATTTTCTTTTCTTTTTTTCTTCTTTTTAAAAAAAATCTTTGTAGTTTGCACTTAATGCTCATGCCATATATATTTATCATGAATAGGACTGTGGATCTTTTCTGAGTAAATTCATTACTTTTCTCTATTCATAAATAAGAATAGGTGTGTGAATCTGTTCAGGAGTAGTTAAGTGCTGTTTTTCTGTAAAAGAAAGTATCTCTGAGTGAATTCGCTTTTTTTGTTTATAGAACTAGGAAGAATCTTTGAATCTGTTCAGGATTTGCTGTTGAAAATGAATGTTGATAAAAGGATGGTTCTTCCAGTTTTGAAAGTCTTGCTTGATATCGGCCAAAATCTCAATGTGCTGGTCACAATTTTTCTAGCACACAAATTTTCAGATGAAATCCAGTGCCTTGATCTCATTTCATCATGGAAGTTTGTGAGCAGCATGACACCTTCATTATATTCATTTTATTCATCTTGCTCAAATCCATCATCATTTTGTGGATTTTCAATACTGCGATAATGTGGAAAGTACCGTTTCTATGTACTACTAATAACCTATTTGTGATTTCCATGACCATAATAATGTGGAAGGAAAGATCTGTGTACAGTCATTTTTTTCCCACTACTATAATAATGTGGAACAGTCTCTCTGTACAGCAGTCTTCTTTTTTTTTCACTATTATAATAATATGGAATCGTCTCTCTGTAAAACACTTATCTTTTTCCACTTCTATAATAATATGGGACAGTCTCGTGTGTGTGTGTGTGTGTCTGTCTGTTATGATTTCCACTACTGTCAGACTCAAAGTGTCATAATATTGTGGAAGGAACAGTCTCTCTGTGTAACAGTCTGTTGTTATTTCCACTGCTGAAGGATCAGTCTCTGTGTAAACAGTCTATTGTAAATTCTACTGTTGCGACAATGTGGACCATGCAATCTCTGTGTAATAATCTGTTTTTATTTCCAGTAGTACCATTAATGATGCGGAAGAAACAATCTTTCTGTGTAACAGTCTATCATTATTACCGCTGCTTGTGGAATTTAGTCTGTTTTAGGTTTGGGTTTTGTTGTTATTGTTGTTTCTTTAATTCATGAAGTCATTGGATTGTGTTAGTCTAGGTGTAGTTATCCCAGATGTGGCCTTGTCAACAAGTGGCTCAACAAAGTCTTTTTGAGGCTTTTCTCCCTATGAACAGTAACTAGTTTATCGTATCTATTGAGAGAGAAAAAAAACCCTATCTTATTTGCACAGGCTCTGATTATTGGTGCTCTCCAAACTGTCAGGTTTGGGTTTTTTTCCCAGAGCAGAAAGTCTTGAACAGCAAAGCAGATGAGTTGTGCTCCAGGCTTTGAGCTTGATTTACAGAATGGGTTTTTTTTCATAGTTGATAGCAGTTTTTCCATAATGTATGTAAAGGCTGAAAGGTTTGACCATTTATCGATTCATGTCTAGGAACATGGATAGTGTGAGATGCACAGAGTTAAAGATAGAGATGTGGTTCATGTTTGCATCTCTATTTTTATAGGATAAAAATCATGCTTTATTTAAACTAAAGATTGTAATTCATGACTCGAAGAAAGGGCTTTTGTCAGTTAGGACTGTGTACAGTTTTTTGCACGTTTAGGCCTCGCCATTGATGATCTAGTTCATACATATTCTTACATTTTATGTTTTTGTTTGTAGCTTGGTAAAGGGGGGGGGGGGGGGGTTCTGTTCATTTGTTGGTTGTGTTATTAAAAAGGTCAGGGAAGTAAAACCAGTATAATACTTAGCTGGCAATTTGAGATCTGATTTTGTAGTATTTTCTTAACACTCTTGGTGGTGATGATGATGATAATGTTTCTAAATCATGGCCTCTGACTTCAATGAGGGCAAAATCTGAAGGTTGTTAACCTGATGATGTTCTTGGTATCATGTGTAATGTGTAAAAGGCTTCAAGTCCAGCATTTAATTACTTGCTTGAAATATACATTTTAGGGAGAGGGCAGTTCTTGAAATAATTTTTTGTTCGGTCCATTATCCTTTTTCTTTCTTTTTTTAAAAGTTTATAATATTTAAAGTTTTAAAAGCGGAGTTATATTTAATGACTTGCTTGAGGCATAGGCTTAGGGAGGTAGTAGTACTTATAGTTGTCTTCTCTTCTGTCCACTCTCTCTCTCTCTCTCTCTCTCTCTCTCTCTCTCTCTTTTAAATTGTCCTGTGTTTCCACTGATTGTTGAGTGCAGTTGTAAATGTAAGTTAATGATATTTTTTGTAAAAAACAAGACAATCATTTGTCGTTTATCCTAAATGTTATAATTAAATTACTGAGCACACTGTGTCAGTGTTGAGTTGGGTAACTTATTTTTATAAGCTTTAATTACTGGAATTATTTTGGAGAAATCAAAACTATTGAAAATCAGAGATGTCAGTTTTGTGCTTTCCTTCCAGTTGTATGCATAATTTTATGCAATGTTGCCACATGATTTTGTTAAGACAGTTGTTTTTGGGTCAAATAACTTTTTTAGTTTATCTTTTTTTCATTTTTTTTTGTTCATGTTTTTTTGCTGCCTCATGTTTTGTGAGGTTCCTGTCTTGATGTTCCCCCCACACCACTCATACCAATCTCTCTGCCCTAACGGTATTAATGTTTATCAGGGCACGTCCTCAGGCACCAACGTCTATGGGAGGCTCATCAGGGTTAGGTCACTGTGGGGCCACCAACCAGAACAGCCCTGCACTACTACTGGGTTGTTTGTTGTTGGTGGGGTTTTTTGGGGTGTTTTTTTTGGGGGTGGGGGTGTAAAGTCATCTGTTGGCTTTAAAACGCTTTGGAAAACATGGTTTTGTGCAATGCAGTTCTCCGATGTATATATCATAGATGAATACATCATATCGTAAGTGTGCATGGGATAAACTAGCCTAGGGAGTGGGATAGCCATGTGGTTAGGATGTCAGACTCATCAGCTGGTGGTAACTGAAGGTGTGGGTTCAGGTCTAAGTGTCCATTTAGCAGCAGTCGTTCTCCTGGAAGTAACATTGGTACTGACTCCACTGAGACTATTATAAGCTGATGTCCCATGAGCTATCACATGGAAAACATTTTGTCCACACATGATCTTTTGGCGAAGAGTAGATCAGGTGTGGCTGGTGAGATGGATGACACAGACATACCCAGCATGCACTTTGCTGTGTGGAGAGAAGCGGGATCCACCATGCTCAGCTTTCCCACAAACTGCTGGAAAATTTAAGTGCATTCAATGCCTCACCGACTCCTCATGAGATTTTCAGGTTGAAGTCCAGTATAAACCTGTAAGGGAGATAAAGAGTGACAAAACGATTTTTGCTTTATGACTAAAACTGCTCCCCCCCCCCCCCTCATATCAATGTCTTTTTTATGATTATAGTAGTCTGGCCGTATCTTTTGGCGAAGAGTAGGCCAGGCATGAGGTACATCTTACAGAATTGTCACATGGTATGTTTATGTACGAAACTTAAGAAATGTGACTTTTTTTTTTATAAAAAAACTTTTTCCTGCAAGACATTGCATTTATAAGACATTTTGTGTCAAATATTTCTACTTTTGTACACTTCGTCACAGTCAAGGCTTATGTCGATGGACAAGTGTTTTTAATTAAGCAAAAAAGTGTTAAAATCTTCTGTTGTTGTTCCATCGGAATTCTTAGTATTGCTCCAGTCTTTGTTGAAAAAATTTTGGGGGCAATATTCCTTTATTGATTTTGAATACTCTGCATAATGTTTTGCAATTTAAATGATCAGCCATGATAGTCTGTAAATCAATTTAACGGGAATTTTGCACAGAAGGAAGTATTATATAGTCTGTAAATCAATTTAACAGGAATTTTGCACAGAAGGGTGTATTATATATATATAATTTGTGGATATGCCCACCCCTAACTCCATTGATCACTAAGTCTCTGCATTTGATATTTGCATGTGAACAGGGCATGGTACTGGAGGAAAAGCATTTTTCTCTGAAATGGTTAAGGGGTCCAGGGGGCATTGCCCTCTGGCCGGCAGAGCCCCTTGTGGGGGGTCAGGGGGCGTTGCCCCTACAGCTGAAGGTTTTTCAGCAATTCTGGCCTGTAAAAAAAACAACCTCTCATTGAACTAATTTCAGTTCTTCATACTAAAGCAATTTCTGTTATAAAAAAAGCTCTTGTATAATCACTTTTTCAGTCATTTCTTCGCCCCCAAAGGATGTTTTAAACCAAAAAGGTAGGTAGAAGTGTGTGTGTATGTGTGTGGGAGAGAGAGAAAAAGAGAGAGAGGTTGTGTGTGTTAGAGAGACACACAGAGAGTGTGTGTTTATGTGTGGATGTGTCTGTGTGAGAGAGAGAGAAAGAAAGAGGTTGTCTCTGTGTATGTGAGAGGAAGAGGAAACTGGTTGGGGGAGGGAGAGGGCAGGTTAGGGGGAGGGGGAAAGTCCCCTCCCCACCCCTCTACCCTAACTCCCCAACCTACCCTTACCCTAAGAAGGCCTTCCCCAACCCATACCCCCTTCTCCCCTAACCTACCCTTCCCTCCTAAACTACAGCCTTTCCCCCCCCCCTCCCCTAACCCCCCACCCTCATCCTTTCCTGCCCCACTAATCCAGGAAACAGGTTGGGGGTGAGGGAGAGGGCAGGTTAGGGGGAGGGGGAAAGTCCCCTCCCCCCCCCTCTACCCTAACTCCCACACCTAACCCCTTTCCCCCCCACTAACCTACCCTTCCCCTAAGTAAGCCATTGCAGCCCCTCCCCCCCCCCACCCTTCTCCCCTAACCCCCCCAACCTACCCCCTGCCCTACCCTTCCCTCCTAAACTACAGCCTCCTTTCCCCCCCTATTCATCCCCTAACCCCCCCCCCCCCCCCTCTCATCCTTTCCTACCCCTTCACCACCTATCCAGGAGTCTGGGTAAAACTAGGGAGGAGGGAACACATTGGGAGGGGGGGGGGGAAAGGGAGAGGGTAGGTCAGGGGGAGGGGGAAGGTCCCCTCCCCACTCCTCTACCCTACACCCCCCCCCCAACCAGCCTCTCCCTTCCCCCCAGGCTCCTGGATAGGTGGTGAAGTAGAGGTAGGGGAGGATGAGGAGGGGGTAGGGTTAGGGGATGAATAGGGGAGCAAGGAAGCTGTAGTTTAGGAGGGAAGGGTAGGGCAGGTTGGAGGGGTTAGGGGAGAATGCAATGGCTTACTTACTGGAAGTTAGATAAGGGGAGGTGGGGGGGGGGGGGGGGGGAGGGAGAGAGAGAGACCTTGGGTATATAAAAACAATGGTAGGTAATGTACATGTGACATGCTCCAATCTTCCTCACCCCCCCCCCCCCCCCCCCCACCAACCCTACCTCCCTTATCCTGCACCCCCCCCCCCCCCCCCCCCTAACAATCTATCCCTTACCTGCACCCCCCCCCCCCTATTCCCTACCTGCACCCCCCCCCCCCCCCTAACAATCTATCCCTACCTGCACCCCCCCCCCCCCCAACCTATTCCCTACCTGTACATGCCCCCTAACATCTATCCCCTACCTGCACCCCCCCTACCCCCCCCTACCTTAGCCCCTACACCACCCCCCCCAAAAAGGGAAAAAAAAAAAAAACACCTATCGTTAACTTCCCCTCCCCCCCCCCCCACAAACCCCTCCCTACACACCCCCCAATGCCTACACCCACCCCCAATTAACTAACCCTATTCACCCCCCCCCCCCTTTTAAAAAAAATAAAAAAAACAAATACACCCTAACCTACCTGTCCCCCCAATTTCACAACAACACAAAATACTTGTTATCCTCCAAAACTATCTTCCCCTTCCCATAAACCCATCCAACCCCCTTCCAAAATCAACCCCATAACTTACACCCCCTGCTCAAAAATATTTGCTTTGAACAAAAAAAATAATAAGACAGACATGGAAAGAAAGACAACACATCTCCTCCAAACAGCAGAGGATGAAGAAGTTAGGGGGTGATCCATGGAAGGATCACAATTGCCTAACTCACAGCTGACAATGTGCATGTTCTAGTTTTACAACATATCATTGAACTAGAAATTCCGGAATTGAAAGGTGTCTTCCTATATCAGCTTGGAAATCAAACAAAAAACTAATTCTAAATCTTTCAGATTCACCATGCCCTTGTTGCAGAAAGGTAAACAACACCATCTACAATTTTATATAAAAATTTCTGGTTTATGTCCATTAAATAAAAACTTTATTTCAGGACTTTTGATCAATTTATACAATAAAAGGTATCAAACTGCTTATAATAGGCTATGAAGGGGAGGTAATGTTGCTATAAATAGAGTGAAAGTTTTATCACCCCCTGCTCTTTAAAAAATCTGAATGCAGTTAAGCAAGGTGGAGAAATCTGTGTTACATCACCAAAGAATTTCTCTTGTGCCACCAGGAAAATAATCAGTTTTTCTGTGACAGCAAATTTTTAGACTGGTAAATTAGTAGTACATTGTTACAGTTTTTATATGACAGTTTCTCCCCAAAGTCACAATGCGGCTACCGACCCCCACCAGTTTGCCTATGCACAAATCTCACCTTTGGTGAACCTTATAAGGTTGTGAGATCTCAGAGAAGAATCCTGCTATCAAAGAAAATTTAAAGAAGGCAAAGGTTTGATTCACAGGGATACCCCTCTGCCCCCCCCCCCCCCCCCCAATATTGGTACCCACTCTGTCCTTCAGAAGACTGTAGAATTGAGGCCCCATGTGCAAACAAATGTGTGCATATCATCCTATGTGCTCATTAGAAGCATGCCCCACTTTGGCAGAAATGTAGGCCAACTATGGTTGGTGGTATGGATGATAAAGCATACTCAGCTGCTGCTTTGAGAGGGATGGGCTCCACCAGATTCAACTTTCCCAAGTCACACTGCCTGACAGCACCCCCCCCCCCCCCCCCCCCCCCCGTACGTGACTTCTCAAGGAGTTAAAGGAGAAGTCATAAGGTATTTGGAAAATGAAGTATTCCAGCACACAAACAGAATTAGAGAAAGGGTGGGGTTTTTTTCATTGTAAATGAATTCTGTTTGTAGAGCTAAGAGTGTCTTTTTTGTTTGTATGTATTTACATTCCAGATGGTTCTGTATATGGATATTGTTATGAACTGACATTTCTGTTTTGTTTTGCATTCCAAATGATACTTTTATCAAGCAAAAATGACAGGACTATATTTTTGTTCTTTGGGGCAGTTTTGGGTCTTGTCTCCTTTACACTTGTGTATTCACATTCAATCTTTTTTCCCCATCCTCTTTATGGGAATGGAGAGATGTTCTAGATGTGCATAATGACTTTGTTTTTGTATTGTTCTTTTGTTTTTTGGGGGTGGGGTGGGGGTGGGGATGTTTTTTGTGTGTTTTGCATACTGCAATATCAGGATGATGAGGTGCAATCTTTTTCTTTGACACTAGACTTAGGAAAATGTGAGTTAATGCCTGGTCATTCAATACTACTTATCCCAGTATGCATTTTTATTGAGGAATACTGACTGTATGTGGATTAAGGGTGAGTTGTATGTAATATTATGCTTGATAAATGTTCTAGCTGTCAACAAGTACCATGCATAAATACTGTGTGATGCTCACTTATGTCTGTACTTTTGCAATCTCCTCCTATCCCCATCATGATAGGGAGTCTAAATGTAGAAGAAAAAAACGTTTCAGGACTTTCTGGTTGTACTCCAAGTCTTCATCCCCTTCGTTCTAGTCTTTCTCTTCTTCTAGTCTATGTTGCACTCAGGTTCCAGAAGTGCACACACCATGGCCAGGCAGCCTAGTTAGTCATTAAAGCGCTGTTCTGTGATCTGAACGGCAACTGAGGGCACAGTCCAATCTCTGCGGAGGCGATTTTTTTCCTCGGACTTAACATTGGTACTGACTCGGCTCTCCCAGTAATCCTGTAATGGGAGACTGTGAAACGAGGTCCCATGAGCTTGCGCATGTAGGACACCTTGGGCACATGTTAAATCCCCATCCACCTTTCATAGAATAGGTCAGCTATGGCTGTTGGGATGGACCGACATAAACATAGCCAGCATGCACACTGCCAGAAAAAATGAATTAGTGCTGTGCACTAACCACTCTTGAAGAAGTCGACTTGGGTCAGTTCCAGACAGGAATGAATAGTTTACAGGTTATTGAAGGTTTGCTTCAAGTCTCGTGTTTCAGAATTGCACTGGCTATGGTAGCATTGTAATGTTTGTGTTCGATTTAACAGGGTTTTTGTCAAACTGTAGACTAGGATTGTGCTACTTTAGTTATTCATTTATTTTTTTATCTTGAGTGAATGTATATTTGCAAATACCTTTTAAGGTCCATAATTATTGGATAGGTTTGTGATTGAATAGGGAACTGTTGACCAAACTTTGCATGCTTTTTCTATAGGTTAATTTTAAATCAAAAGCACAATTGGTCTTTCAGTGACTTGTTTGCTGGAGTTGAAATGTCCTTGAGATGACTTTACGACCAAGGATTAGGTGTGAAATATTGTGTTTGTAATGAAGTCATATAAATAATGTTTCCATGACAATATATGCTTAATATTGAACGTTCTTCGAGACATTTGATTGTGTTAACATCTGTTGTGATATCAGTATTACTACATTATTTTTCTGTTCTGTGGATCTGCAGACATATTTCTTCTGTCAGCGTTTACTGATGTTTACCGAGATGGCTTTATGACCAAGGATTGGGGAGTGAAATATTGTGTTTGTAATGAACAGTCATATAAATCATGTTTCTATGACAATTTATGCTTAATATTGAATGATCTTCCGAGTCATTTGATTGTGTTAACTTCTGTTGTGATATCAATATTACTCCTTTTTTTTCGGTGGGGGGATGGTGTTGTCAACTGTTCTGTGGATCTGCAGACATATTTCTTCTGTCAGGGTTTACTGATGTGGATTTGGTTTTTTGGGGCATTTATGCCTGTGATCAAACTTAAATTTTTTGTTTTAATAAAGATTTGTATGGATATAATTATATATGATGGGTTTCCCCCTTTTCTTAAATTTTTTTTTTACTCCAGACATGTACATGTATTCATCTTTAACATGTATTTTTTGTACTCTCACAAACACACACACACTTTTTCTCTCCAACAAAAAGTCAACCAAAAGAAGTAAATTGTTTGTGTTTTGTAATTTTTGAGCCCTCTGAAAATCTACATACATCAACAAATGATACAATGAACGACAGGTGGAATTCCAATGACATTAATGACAAGTGGTTGGCAGCAAATGATTCTCCCTGTTGGAGAGACTGGTATTGTTATTATGAACATGAAATATCTTCATTATGAACATGACGTCAGTTGTCTGTACAGTCAAATAAAATTGGGGTCATTTTTGTACCAAAAGTTTACGGGAAAAGGCGAGGGAAAAAAAAACTTAGCAGAAAATAGAAGGAAAAATTAATGGTTAAGTATTAATGAAAAAAAAAGAAGAAAAAATTGCACTCTTATGTGCACCAAAGCTTGCTTATTCATTACTGTGAGTGCAAAATTAATATTAGAAACAAAAGGATGAAAACTTAGAAGAAAAAAAACAACCATACCTTTTTGCTATATAGTCTCCCTACTTTAAAAAAAATCAAAAGAAAGACAGTGAACCTATCATAAGCTATCAGACTTATTACAAGCCTTTTATGCAGCAGTGCACTTGACAATAAAACCGCTACTTTCTGGGAAATTGTTCTTTAATCACAGATAAGTTTCCTCATTTTTTATTTATGTTTTTTAAATTGAGATTTCTATATTTTTGACCCCGGATTGTTCTTTAAGAAGTTTGTCCAGTTTTTGCCAACTTCCCGTGATAGAGATGTTTGTACTTTGTTGTAGTAATCTAATAGAATACAGCAAGTGGTGTTATTACCAGTTCTGTTCTTCAGGTGAATCTCACCTTTTTTTTTGGTCAGGAAATTTGTGGAAATGTTCACCTCTCTCTCTCTCTCAGAAAGATCTTTTACATTAGGGGTTAGTTGAGGGAATATTTGAATGAGTAGTAGACATGGGGATTGCCAAAAGTGCTGGGGGAAAACAGAGGCGGGAAAAAGACCCAGGTCTAGATGAAGGCCCATAGCCATTATCGATTCTCAGCATTTTTGAGGGCAGCATACATAAAAACTGGCACCAAAAAACCCACTAAACCCCAACCTTTTTTGTTCACGTTTTGCAGGTACTGCATGCCATGCCTTTGAAGAATCTCACCTTTTTTTTTTTCTAAGGATCTTCTTCAACAATTCTTTTTGTTTTTTCAGGCATGGTACATCTTCGCGAAGTCGCGGAAAACAAAAACTAAAGGGGGGGGGGGGTAAAAATCACAAAAACTGGATGCAGCTCTTCCCTTCTCTGCGACACATCATGAGCCATCACTGACCTAGGTAGCAAGAGACAGACAGAAACAGAGAGAGGGGGTGAGTGAGAGAGAGATTCTCTCTCTCACACCCCTCTCTCTCTCTCTCTTTCTCACACACCTCATATACACAAACTCTCTATCACACACACACGTGTATGAGCGAGAGAGAGAGAGAGAGAGAGAGAGAGGTAGGTCTGAAACTGAGAGCAACACCCCCTGAACCCCACAAGGGCCTATACCCCTTGACCCCACCAGGGGGCAATGCCCCCTGGGCCCCCAAATCATTTTAGGGAAAAATGCTTTTCCTCCAGTACCATGCCTAGTTTTTTTTAAGGTTTTGGGGTTTGTTTGTTGTTGTTGTTGGTTTTTTTTTTTGGGGGGGGGCATTAAAATATATGGATGAGGTTATTTGATGATGTTTGAAGTTGAAAATAAAATGTAACATTTGTATAAACATTTTTGTGCTGTCTTCATTTAGACGTGTGTGTGTGAGAGAGGAGAGAGAGAGAGAGAGAGAGAGAGAGAGAGAGAACCTCTGCACCTGTTTGAAACTGTGTGAGTGAGAGAGGGGGAAGGAGGAGCGTACACCTGCGTGTCCGCAGGGGCATCATTTATAACACCCCAACCTCACCCCCCGGGAATTTTGTTTAAACGCAAAAATTACCCCCTCTAAGTACAGACAGTTGTACTACAAATTACAACAGCATCAATTGTAAACCTAAAAGAGAAAAACAAAAACTCAAATTACAGACAGTTTACCAAAAACTAAAACTGTAAATGTACATAATCCTCAAATCCTATGATTTCACACATTGATGCCATGAAAACAATCCAACATTGCTGCCAAACTGTCACCTTCAGTCTTCTTAAACCCTTAAATACATACAGAAATCTCTTTTTACACACACACAAAAATGTTAAGACAACCTTTAAACCTAGAGAAATCTTGACATAAGCACACATCAACCTTAACACTAAAACCCTTAACAATTGGGCTAGAATCACACCACCCACATCCGCCTTCATACACAACGTTCTGTTTAGTTTACCCCAAAATAAAGAGGTCAGTCAGTCATTTTCACAGCGTATTTTTTGTGAAGACTACACAACTAAAACTGGGAGACCACTAAAGACCAAAAAGAAAAAACCCCACTAAAATTAGCATCTCTGTTTCTAAATGTTTATCCCTTAAAACAGCACTGGAACAAACATCTTTAGAAGAAAAGAGCTTTGAAAATAATGTATGGACAACTCTATTTCAGTCATTAGTCCCGATATGTATATAAACAGCTGGTCATCTAACAGACAGTTCTGGCGTCAAATATGCTAGAAATGGACTTAAAAATTCAGGACCTCACGAACTAAAATCCAAGACCATACCTGAGGAGAAAAGAAGACGTCAGAAGCTTGCTCCAAGAGCTATGCATGTTGCAGGAGACACTGTGTCTATACTACATGGGGGCCAAACCAATGCAATCAATTAGCAGTGAAAGCATTGTCACTGAAAAGACCTGTAATCATGATTCTCCTAATTGCAGTATCATGAAGAGTTTGTACTCTACTGCTTGTTTGGCCAGTATTAATACTGTACGTATCGTATAAAGTAAAACCTGAAAATTCTTCAAGAGAAGGCAATTGTCAGTACAATGCAAAAAGAGCATGTCCTGATACATCTGTGGGCAAATGTATCAGAAATGAATATCACTCTTTTGCTAAATAGCTTATCTCCATTAAGAATTCTAGATTAGTATTTTACTTTTTTTGCTTATTTCAAAAGACAAACTGCCACTTATTGTACTGACCCCCCCCCCCCCCCCCAAAAAAAAAAAATCTAGGAAATAAACAATAACTGTATACTTGATTTTTTTTTTTTAATATATATAAACAGCCTGCAGAATGCTTTGCAAGATGTTTCTGAGAGGCTGCAAACAGTTCCTTTCTCTATGAGCTATTTCCTTTCTTCCCCCTTTCTACAGACAAAAAAAAAAGTTCTAACAGATCACAATGTCTCTGTCCTCATACCAAGAGCACAACAGGTCTCTCTGTGCAAGCTGTTACAGGGGGATTTAAAAATCATTTTTTTTAAACTACTACAAAAAGAAGAAAACCTAAACAGACACAAATGAGCAAACCAACTGATGAGCAAATGGACAGGAAGATAAAGCGGACAAAACCATAGTGGAGGGGAGGAAAAAGCAAAGAAGAAACCAAAGATGACGTGCTCTTCAAAAGTCCAGTTTGACTGAAACAAAGAAAGCGTACATGGCAAGACCTTGAGGTGCACACAAGGAACTGAATCAGAGAAAGACTGCAATGCAGACGCACAAGTGGAAACGTGATGATGAACCGATGACAAACGAGGGACAGTGGCTGAGGGCCAGGCCAGTGTATGGAGGCAGAGTGAGACATGTCAATGCATCATGGACACAGGTTCCACAGTGGCAAGTGAAGTAACGTGACCACGATGGGGAGGGCAGGCTCAACCCTCCAGGCCAAATAACAATCACCATGTACACATACAGTAATCACACCACAATAACTTAATTAATGTACTCACAATGGGCACAAAATATGCATTCAGCATGGAAATAACCTCTTCTTCTTCTTTTTTTTTAAGTATGGAGGAAAATCCGCCATTATGGTCATACCAAAACAAGACACGATTTCAAATTGTACAAATTTTTAGAAGTGCACGAGTCTTTCACCAAACAAAAGCAAATAATTACATTACACTTTTCAACGGTTATGTACAGTTCCAAAAATGACACATGTTCAAGGTAAGAGGTTCATAATCTCTTACATAAATTTGATACAAATTAAAAACTACAACACACAAATCCGACATACGTTTGACACGCTAGTGAATCTTTCACACAAAACCATACTCAAATCTTGCATGTATACAAACAACTTTTTAAAGTCATAACGTCACATTTCCCAGACATTCTACGAACAGACATATTGTCACATACAAGTGACAAACTACATACAGACATTAAAAATATTTTGAATAAATATCTGACAATCATATACAAATTAATATTGCCACTGTTTTGATTACCATTATTCTTTCATCCTTCAACTAACTGCCCACAGCTGCACTTGCTAAAAAACGCAAATGCTTATGCCTGAAAAATAAACGTGGTGATCTTTCCTCTGTTTCAGGCAGGTGTTGGGTGCTTCTTTTTCCTTCTTAAAATCAAAGTTGACAATACTCTAGTATGTGAGCCCTCCCAGAAGAGGGCTACTACTACACAAAGCAAAATCATATACACATTCATATCATAATTTTGTGCCAATGTAAAAGTGCCTGTGTGACTTCAAATTTGTATAAATCGTACCACCTTTTTGATTTAAATCATATTTTGAAAAAAACAAAAAACAAAAACTGGTACCCTAAAAGAAATATGGACTGGCAAATAAAAACCAAAAATGAAAAACTGACTCGAACTAAAATCTACACATGTATATCTAGCCATTGTTGTAGAGCACTCTACTGTACTAGGTTGCCCAAAACTCTAAAAATAAAACTTTTTTTTTAAAAAGCGATGATAAAAACAAATAAAAATTATATTAAAGATAAAATTAATAATGATGGTTAAAATTATATACACTTAGCATCATCAGGACAGCTATATTATCCAGAATTCATCTGTCCAAAAATCTGCCTACCAGGAAAGACATGGTTAAACAAGGTTAAAAGTGCGCACACCAAGTTAAATAAAAATGACTGAAACACACAAGAACATAATATAAAAATCAAACTCACTCCCTTTTTTTTCCTACCTTGCTGTCAAATTTCAGTACATTCTAACCTGACTCTGCCAGTCTAAATATCACAAAAACTATTTTCCATCTGGAAAACACTTTCTACTACAGCTGATGTGTAAGCAGGTGTTAGTCAAAGTAGATAATCTGCTTACCTACATCAGAGTGTGTGTGTGTGTGTGTGTGTGTGTGTGTGTGTGTGTGTGTGTGTTGTGTGCCAAGTTTATTTTTGCCTCTACAAAGGCAACATTCCAACTATAACATACACTGAAAGTTCACGTCATGTTCTAACAGCTATCTTTTCAACTTTGCTAATCTCACAACTCTTCTAATACTGAAGCACATGCAATTCCCAACTCCAGAACAATTTGAAATGTTTATCTTTTTTTCCACATCTTCCGCTATTTTCAGCCCTGACACCCTCTTCTGTGGTAAATTCAGCTGACCTCTACAGGGAGTGTGGGTCACTACAGCACTGCACCACCCACTTAGCATTGGTGGGGTTGTTTCTTTCTTTCTTTGTGTACATGTATGTCTATCTTTTTTGTCCTCAGCTACAGCTCTGGGGTTCACCAACACCGAGATTTTGCGTATGCCACCATTTTCACCCACCATACTAATGGATGCCAAATGAGGGATATTTGTATATCTAAAAGAGAGGGTTCACAACAGAATTTTCCCAGACCCAGCTCTCTTGCTGCAGTTTTACACTGACATGTCTGTTGTGCATATGGCTTTGGATTTACCATCCTTTTTAACCAAACACACATGCCCAGACCACCACTTGCCTTCTAGTATACATGGGAAAACAACGTCAGGTTGGATTTTAACCCTGGACCCCTTGCTCTCCAGATGGGCGGAATAACCTCCACGCCACAAAACCACACGCTGCTACTGGATAATACTTGATACTACTCCTATGAATGCACATGTTCAAAATGCATGTACAATCTGTGTTTATACACCTGAATTTTCACACACACACACACACACACACACACTATGACTAATGCTAGGCCACACAGTATCAGCACTACCTGAGAAAATCTGACATGCCAAAGGAGGCAAAAAGCAGGGCCATTACAGTTTCAGTTATTGCCTATTGAACCCTTGGCCATTTCCTATGCCACAAACTTCTGCTGCTGCTATTGTTGCTGTTGAAAACTGTTTAAGATGGAGGCAAATAACAGACATGTTTATGCCAAATTTAGCTCCTACAGCTAGAAAAACAAAATCATTTCCACGACAATCTTTTACACACACACGCGCGCGCGCACACACACACACACAAAAGAAACTAATAACAACTAAGTCATGAAAACACATTCACGATTGGATTACACAAGTTCGTAATTCAACAAAGAAGGCTTACTACCCAAATATAACTTATCTATTTCTTTTCAAATTATATGTATATCGGGACTGTTAACAAAAATATACCAAGATCCTTTGTTGTTTATCTAAACAGAATGGGGTGCTATAACACCTTTAAAAAATATAATGTGGAGGAAAGTAGCAAAGTAAAAAATACTTGGAACAGGCACATCTAGATTTTTAAGAGGGTGGGGACTTTTTTCAATCCTTTTTTGTTGTTGTTGACACTTTTGCTGTATATCTGCATACACTCGTCCCACTAAAACAAAGGTGAATCTGAATTACAATGTGTGTCTCCCCTCCCCTAGCCAGAAAATTTATGACAATTCCAGTTAAACTCTCCCCCAAATGTCTCAATATCTCACACACACACATGCATGCACACACACACACATGCATGCACACATGCACCCACACACACACCCTTCATGAAATCTGTGAATGACATACTTTTCTAACCACTGAGTTGCACAAGGCAAATAAGATTTCACCCTGCTGAGAACACCATCCCCTACACTGAATTCATTTTTGCCATATTACATTTCAAAAAAATGTTTTTATCAATTAAGTTTTTAAAAGAATAACAAAATAACACTTGCAATAAAAGTCCACGTGAAAGAAGCCTCTCAGATCATTAGATATCATTCTTGGAGATAATTGTAAACAGGACACATTTTCACAAACTTCTGATAAACAGTTTTTGTTCTTTTTTCTGAAAAATAGACCCATGCACATAGGCAGTTTTGTCGTTTTTCCTTTTTTTCAAACAATAATTTCTACAAAGGCTTATTAAAAAAAAAACCAAAAAAAAAAAAAAACCCACTCAAATATAGTACTCCTACTTTATAAATGAAATGGATTCTATGAAAATACAAGTACTGCTTGTGGAATGTACAAGATTACAACAATGTAAACTAACTACCCCCCACCCCCACCCCCCACCTTCCTACCCCTATTCCCCATGGCTTAACTGGTCAACTGTTGGATCCATTGTACATTTTTTTTATAAGTCATTTTCAATGGCAAGGTATTAAACATCACCTACCCCAGAAATAAATGAGCATAACCATATTCATGACAGAAACCTCATCTAACTCGGTATTAGTATGTAAAAGATGCTTGATTTAGCTTATGCTGTGATTATGGCGACACCATCTTACATAACAAAATAATTTTAAAAACTTGATTTAAATAAAAATCCTATAAAACCAATAACAATTATAAGCTAAACATATAAATGACGTAATCAAAGCAAGCATGCACACGCGCATACATACACACTTTTTTTTTTATCTTCTGTCCTAGCACTTCTGCCCCCAACCTCCTGTCTAATATCACTTACAGTGAACAGACATGAAACTGAAGAGAACAACAACAACACACACACACACACACACACACATGTATCACATGCTGACCTACAAAACTTCCGGCAAGTTTGGCAGTGTGAGCAAAACATACCAGACAGTATGCACAAAATTATCATTAGAATCCAGTGACAATAATTCTATTTTTCATGTAAAATGGAAGAATTTTCTTCTCCTTACTCATTTTCCTAAGAAGTGATAACTAAAAAGCACAGCTGATAACATTTTTTTTAACAAACAAAAAAAAGTTAGAATTCTCTCAGTTTTACTAAAAAGATAGAAAAACAAATGAATAAATAAATAAATAAAACAGTAGGCTACTCTTACAGATTCATAAAATATTTTCATACATTTCTGAGTTCATATACCTCTAAAAGCAATACACAGAAAATGAAGAAAAACAATGCTCAGCTCAATGATTAATATATGGGAGGGTGGGGAGGGGATGTTTTCAAAACTTAAACATTTTAAAAAGAAAAAAAAAGATTGTCCAATATATACTTTGACAAAACGACAAGATAAGCCAGTAGCTGACATTCAATTATAAACCCAATGTGTAATTCATATTTTTTTAGAGGGTAACAAAAACACACACCAGTAGTTCACATATCAAATATTAAACCCTTTATAATTTTTTTCAATCTCGCTTCAAAATGTTTATACTGTTCACACACACACACAAATATGTTCTCTTATATGCCCATGTGCTAAGCATGCACACATGTATGCTCACATACGCACACACACACACACACACACTAAACAGATCTAGGTTGACTCCTCTGAATACTACTGGTTGGAAATAATGTGAAACATGACACCGACCAAATCACAAAGACCAATTCCGAACAAAAAATGTCAAATAAATACACACATGCACAAAGTGCATCAATGCCTTCAGTGTTGACTTTGCTGATGCCAATATCAACACAAACAAATAAGATATGAGCAATCAAAATATGAACAAACATTGTTCCAACTCAAAACACCTCTTTCAAGCTCACACAGCATTCTGCCAAATGTCAACGTGGCAATATCCATACCAAGTCCCCTTCATGGACAGACAAACTCATCAGGAAAAAACTACTTTCCAGACAAACACACTCCAGAATGCAAGTTACCACTACAAATAAGTTAAATGATACAAAAACGTCAAAATAAAATGAGATAACCTTGCAAGACAGACACGCACATACTGGGCATACGCAAAAAATAAACCTGTAACATTTTTGTTTCAAAAACAAACCGGCAAAATATGTTGACAATGACCCTATGTTTTCGGTTGCTGTCAGATCAGTTTTCTTACCATGGCAAACAGACATGTTCAGTCAAGTTAGGCAGTTACTAAGAGACATACGTACGTACATCCTCGTAATCTGACTTTGTACTTTCACACCACTTCTTTCTCTCAGGGCACAAGCATTAAGATGAGGATGACTTCAAATTTTGCCCACTACTGCGGTAATAACGGCATACAGTTCTGTAAAAAAGACAAAGACACCTTACATGTCTCTCAATGCTTTCTGAACAATTTATGTTATAACAATCACGAAACCAAACAGAATAACTGAATCCAAGTTTGTATATATATATGAACAGCTTTGTACAAATGTTACCAAAAATAAACTCACACATCAACCAATAAATTAATCCACATGTTCCAAAATAAAGAGAGGGGCAAAGGAGTCACAAATCACAGTTTATCATTTAGTTTCTTGAAACAATACGTCTTCACCTCAAACACCTGAACACAAGTCAAATGGACCTCGAATAAAATGAACTTAACCATTTACTCAACGAGTATTTTGCTTTCCGATAACTGTTTTCCACCGTAGCCAGCTGGTGTTACCTCGTTCTCTCCCAGTTGGGTTACCTCTTCTCCCCATTGAATTATGTTTGCGTACACCTACAACTATGTGATATCTGAACGAAAAACAGCTTAGAGTAAGTATGTATTACATACACATCAAGCCACTACAGGAAAGTACTAGTTAGCATTTAGAAAGTACAGAGTACATACTGGATACAATTCGATCAGTGACCAAGAGTTAACCACCACACAAGAAGCAGGGGAGTGGATAAGTTTGCGTAGCCATTGCCGCCAACAGAAAGGCACAGACCTCACAAGGAAAGAGCAGAACAGGAAAGAAGAGAGGAGAGCACCCAAAGAAAGTATAGCGGGGCTGCAGACTGTATCATCTTTTCATCCAATCCATCCCAACCCTCACCCCTCCCCATACTCCCAACCTTGTTCACCAAAACCTTCAACCCCTAAAATTGTGGAGTGAACACAGGTGACATGAAATACACCAGAAAAAAGAACAAAGTAAAGAAGCCAACCTCTCCGAACTCAGCGTAACAGTTCTTCACTGAAGTATAGCTACTACTCAAATTCAATCATTTAAAAAAAAAAAAATCACACCACTAGGAAATTTTCTGCTGATTTCACTGTTAGAGAGCCAACCTAAACTTGTTACCAGAACAGGGAAAGAAGAAAGGATAAGAAACGGCAGTTGCTAACATCACTGCAGTAAAACGCTATTAAAACGGAATCAAAACCACAATACTGACAACAACAAAAATAGAGGCAAGCTCATCAAAAACTCAAAGAAAACAGCTTCCACAATGCTTCCTGTTTACGATATATAGTACACTAAAAAGAACAAAAACCCAACAAAACCCTACCAAAAAAACAAAAACAAAACCCAACTTAATGACACATAAAAAGAGGTACCAGAGACAATGACCAAAAAAAAAAAATTCTTCTGGGAAAACAAGTAGCCTATGCTGCATCTGATGACAAGAGTCAGTAAAGAGAATATTCACACCATTTTACTTTCCGAATGTGCCAACAATTCCATCTTTGGAAGCGTGTGCAAGCACATGCACGAGTACATGCATGCACACACAAAGCATATGAAATTATTACAGTCTCTGATATTGATATCCATTCTGATCCACAATATCATATGGTCTACATCCTCAATTAATTTCAAGACTTTCATCCAAATTCAAGAATGAATAAACACAACTTTTAAAATATCATCCCCCACCCCCCTTTCCTCTGCTCTTTCCACCCACTGAATGAAGTCCTTAACACCACGCACAGTTGTTGGGTTTTTTTTCAAAGCAATACAAACAAAAAAAGAGCATTTCTGTATAATTCTCGTCTCTCCTTCTGTTGCCATTTCTCATCAAACTGGTCCAACCTGACTGCCCATCATTCTTAAAAAACAAACAACCTCCCTCCCCCACCCCACCCCTCCCAACACACACACACACACACACACACACAGAGTTGCAGCTATACAGGAGAAAATTAAATTAAAATCTTTGGGACTAAAACTAACTAAAAATAAAAAGTCAAAGGGGAAAGGAAATGACCATCGAAAAAGCATGAGAAACTAGATGAGAGGAAAGATAAAAAAAAGAAAAAAGAAAAGGGGGAATAGACAAAGAACACAAAAGAACAATCAGTAAACAAATAAGCCAAGAGGACAGACAACGTAACTAATGACGACAGGAAAGAATGGACAAAACGGCAAGGATACACCTGCCCTGACTGAACTACACAGACGCTGACACCGCCAAACACGAGGCTGCCAGTTTGTTCAGTGAACAGGTGAACATGAACATGTACTCCGAGAAGAGAAAAAGGCTCAGCCACATTTTCATCCACATAAACAACTTCTCCTCACAACCGTGCGACAAGATCATGGACTTGAAATAGTGTTAGTCGAAACAAGAGGATGATTACACCACACAAATAAAAGACTGTACAAAGAAATGTGTTGTTGTTTTTTCCAGATTTTTTTTCTTTTTTTTTTTTCTTTTCAAGGCGATAATATCTTTCCCAAGGAAGAGGCATTGAGGTTTTGTCAAAATAAATGGAGATTTCTTCAATAAGTTAACACGAATACTTACACGGAAATAGATTTCACATGCAACCGTAACAAAGATAATATGTATACACACAGTTATCATACACTTTCATAAGATCCACACATCATCTTTCCCGTTCCATAGGTGGGTAAGACGGAGAGCATTATTTTCTTTCTTTTTTTTTTCTTTTTTTCAAAATGACACTTGTTAATGGTTAATTGTAAGCAAAAAAAAAACAAAAAACCAACCAAACAAACAAAACCAAAAAAGAAGCTTGAAAAAAAATATCAATCATAAATACCAAATGCAAAGAAAGAAAGCAGATCCTGATACATGGATTATTGACTTGAACTCATGAAAACTGTGGATGCAGAAACTATGCAACAGCCCTTGAATACCTGCGTGATAACCCTGAACATCCTTGCAACCATTTCGAGCTTCAGACATTTTCACTTCTTTTTAAACCCCAAAGTTACGTTGGTCTACAGTCTACGGTCCTTCCAATTTCTTAAAAAAATTCTGTCCAGACTTTTTCTTTTAATGTTGGTTTGTTTTTGTTTTTTTTCCTGAAGGCAGTAGTAGGAGTAAGGAGAGCAGAGGCCAAGGCTTGCGAGGAGGGGGGAGGGGGGAGGAGGAGGATAGGAAAAAATGCAAGAATGAGAGTTGAAGAAAACAACAAAGACAGGGGTAGCTGACTACAAGACATGACAACCAGCACAATTTCCAGGCAACACAGAAAAAAGCTAGACAAGACAAAATTCAACAAAACACAAACTATATCAACATACAAGCACTCCCCACCTTTCTTGGTGCTGAGATGAGAAGTTTGATATTAAAAAAAAATAATAATAAAATCAAACAGAACACGAAAAACTTTCATTCTGACAAATGAAACCATGACAGAAAGACAGAACAAGACAGTCACACCAAACATTCAAACAAAAACAAAACAAAAAACCCAAAACTTTTTAGAAACAATTTCACCACCATGATTTAAAAAGTCAATCTTGGGAACAAGAAAGAAAGCAAATAGAAAAGGAAAAAAAACAGACAGAAAGAAAGAAAAAGGGAGAAGAAATAAAAGGACAAAAAAAAATTCCAACACTGCCATCGCATTTTGGTCCGTTCATTTTCCAACACTCTTCGTCAAACATGCACTTGGCTACTACAAGAGCGTCAACATAAGTACAGAAGCCTGTTAACTACTGAGCATGAACTGGACCACACAAAAAAAATTAAATAAATATCAAATGAATCAAAGCTAAAATCCCTACCCTCAGCCCCCTGCTCCCTTCCAAATTGCCTGCAAGTCCCTATGTCAGGGACTAGTAGCACCAACAGTTAAATCTTCAAATCATCTCTACAAAACGGAGGAAAGGGAGAGAAAATTAAGATATAGAAATAAATAAATAAATTAAAAAAATGAAATAAGAAATGGAAAGAAAAAGGTATACAACCATAAATGTGCCATTAATTTAGTGTCATAAGTGCCACTGCTCAGCTATTGCATGAAATTGTACTCGGGTTGCTCGGCGTCTTTTTCGAAGCGTTTTGCCTCCTCCTGCATAGTTTCTTTTATCTTTAGGATAGCTGCGGATTCAGTATGGTCCTGAAAATTAACAAGGGCACAATGTTAGGCTTGGCAATACATGGATCAGGTGAGAGAGAGAGAGCGAGAGATAGAGATGATGCGTCATAAGACAGACAGAAGTATGGACAGAGAGGACAGACAGAGAGATATACAGCAGGCCGGAGGGCTTGAAAAGGGTAGCTGTACACCGCTCGCTTACACCGTTTTCAAACCAGCACAGGTTATGTAAACAAGCCAGATATGGATATGGTCAATGTCCAACACTGCACCGAATCTTGTGTACGTACACTTCAAAGCTTGGGATAATGGTCAAGTACAGTTTGATTATGCTGGTTATAACGTCATTGCCCAACCCTGTGATGCTCCGATTTTTATTACTTTACTGATTTTCTTTGAAGCGAAATCCTGACCAACTGACAGATATCATGAGGAATATAATATTCACAGCAACGGCCGTACAGCTACACTCTTCAAAACCCTTTGTCTGGCTCTTTGGCACATCTCAATGAATGAAATCACTGAACAGATCAAACACAAGCTGGCACACTCTTCTTGCTCTATATTCAAACTGGCATCATCAACAAAAGAATAATAAGAAAGGAAGAACAAAAATTTTAGTCAATAAAATATTTAAAGATTATATTTTTCTAAAAGAGAAAGAAAAAAAAAGATTCACTTCAGATATTTGGAATAATGGTTGTCACAAGATTAAGAGAAAACTTAATCTGAAACACCTGAAATGGTGACAAACTTTCTCAGCAGTGGAAAATACAGTCCACTTGTTAATGAAGTCACAGAAGGTACATCAATATTAGGACTACACCCAATATTGGCAGGCAAAATATACTGAGCACAGAGGGATTCGGGGAAGGGGGGGTTGGAGGTCAGACAAAAATGGAAATGAAACCCAAAACAAAGAGTGAGAAAGCAAAATCATAGGAACCAAAGATGGAAGCACAGAAAATAAGCCTGATTTTTGAGGCAATACACAAAGATTTGTCTTTGGAGCAGCTCTTTGTTTCCCCTCTAGCTTTAGATTTCATCCGGTATGGAAAGCAAAATGCATGGTTCTCACTCACCTAGTCTTCAATTTTTTTGGTTTTTTTAAGAGGGTTGGGGGACTCAAAGTTCCATCAAGCTTGATGTTCAGGAGACAGCAATGTCTGTGTATACAGGCCTGTCGACGGGTGGTTTTCTCTTGCATAATCTAACAGAGTTGATTTCTTTTCTATCTTGCATCTTCAAAATCTTAACCTTTTGACAGCTTTAAAAAACAAAAACAAATATTTTCCCCAGTGTGTGTGTGTGTGTGTGCGTGCGTGCGTGCGTGCGTGCGTGCGCACGCACGTGTATGCATAATGCACATGCGAGAGAGAGGACGAGGAGGGAAAGAGGTTGGGGGTGAGACAGAAAAGGATGGAAGGGGATGGAAAGAGATAGGGGGAGGGAAGGTGTGTTAAAAGAGAAAAGAAAAGGAGGGAGACGGAGGGAGGGAAAGAAAGAGACTGCCTTGGTTTGCAACAATGTAATGTGCCCAACTGAAAATATTGAAACACAATGTAACCACCACCCCCCCCCCCCCCCCAAAAAACCCAAAAAAAAACAGAAATCAGGCTGTCAGAATCAATTAGAGTTTTGTTCTCTGTGAAACTCGATGACTGTGATGTCTTCTCCCAATGCGGTGTCTTCTGCCAATAGTGTTCATTTTGCCCACTTTTCCCTGGCTATTTCAAATCACATGTATTAGCACCATACAACTGATTGAAGGTGGGACCAGGATACATATACTGGTGTATCCAACAG
This sequence comes from Rapana venosa, assembly GCA_028751875.1. NCBI lineage: Eukaryota > Metazoa > Mollusca > Gastropoda > Neogastropoda > Muricidae > Rapana > Rapana venosa. Next base: position 37,662,222 of record CM054140.1, read on the forward strand.
TGAGGATAAACCAAACTCCCTTAGGAGTAGGGGTTTGAGGTAAGCGTTCACAGCGACAGACAATCCACTTGGCAACTGTTTCTCCTAAAGCTGATGCTTCTTTTTTTCTCCTTTTTTACTCTTTCTTGGCCACCAATGGTGATATTTTTGCATTTGTAACCATTTTTCCCAACCATTAAGGTAGCTGCATTCTGACTTCAGGGATAGTGTATGTTTCAAAGTGTAGTGCTGTCTTCATTGGTCTCCACCACCAAAAAATTATACCCTATATTTCCGCAGGCTTTCAACATTTTCTAGCAGGTCTATGTACCATGAGTGAGCAACATGCATTTTGCTTTGTTTTGGGTTTGTTTGTGTTTTTTACACAGCAGTAGAAAAGAAAAAAATTTTAAAAAGTAATATAGAAAGAAAAGCTTCTTCAATCTGAAAACAATTTTTCTCCATTTTTTTCTTTTCAATGAAAGATTGAGTTCGGCCGACAACATCTTTTGTAACCTGTCCACATGAGCAAACTTCAAACACTACATTGTAGAGGACAATTTTGTTAGGAAGTCGGAAGTAACATCAACATTTGCTTTACAGGCTGAAAGAAAGATTTTTTACAATGAGGGCTGGAAAACAAGTACATGCCTCTACATGAAGAAAAGAGTGTCAAGTGAGGGTTCATCTGTTACTTTTCAGTACACTTCCCTGCCAAGACCACACAGCTCCCAACAATTCTTCAAAGTCTAGATCGCTTTGTGGAAGAACGGTGCATCTTGGGAGTGCAGGAGCTCCTTTGTGGACTCCTTCAAGTCATCTTTTCTATTCCACTTGCAGTCGTGCAACACAAGACTTTTCTGCATTACTGCTCTCTCCAAGGGGAGCCTGTTGCCACTATTTGTCAGAGGCTGTCTTTGCTTTCTTATAACTATGGTGTTCTCTACAGATTTTGCCAGGAACAACTCTCTTCTTGCCATGGGTGTGCTAAATGTATGATGCACACATGACTTCAAAACCTAGCTTCCAGAACACCTTTCATGGCATATCTAATCCCTTTTCCAGCGCAGATAAAGGCAACAATGCTCTGGAGGTCCTGCATTTTGACACAGAAGTGCCAGACTTTGTTAACTATCATCTTTCATCATACCCCCACCCCCACCAACCAGATTTCAATAATCATCTTCCAGAGGATGATACTGATAAAGGTCATTTCCTTTAATGTCCACTGCAGACTTCATTTTCTAACCCTCATACTTTTCTTTGCTATGGAATTTTTTCAATTGCCAAAGCCTAGATTAAATTTCAGCCGACTGAACATCTACAAAAATATATCCTCCTGGTTTAAAAAAAGAAGAAAAAAAAAAGAAAATGGGAAAATGTGTACCCCAGGAAAAGAAGTTTTTAAAAAAAACCCACAACATTCCTCAAGGTTTAGCACTTGCTCATGTGATCAGGGCAATCAATCAAAATGAACACAGAAACTACTACTCTATGAAGCACAGTTCACTTGCAAAATGCAATACATGCATGCACAATTCAGCTGGTCAGTAGTTTTATTCTCAAACAAGAGATACACAAGATCAAAAGAACTGTAAAAGCACTTGTATCTGCATAGGCGCACTCATATACACGTGTCACACACTCACACACTCTCTCTCTCACACACGCACACTCACTATAAACTCTTACAGACAAACAAGCACATATATATCGATACACATGCACAAATTCATGCATGAACACCTGCATGCATATTCATTCAAAAACTCAAACACACACACACATTCTTTTTCTTCTCATTTCTCTCTCCATCTCTTTCTCTCTGTGCATAGGACACAAACAAACAAAAAACAAAAAGGAGAAAGGAAGAATAACTAAAAGTGATAACAGCTCATACAAGGTGACAACTAAATGAAAAAGGGAAGATATAAGCAGGAAGAGGAGAGTGCATATGACAAAAGCTGAGACAGGGTGGAATCCTTCATTTAGTTTCTTTCTTCTCTCTTTTTTGAAATCCTATTTTCCATTCTTATCATGATCTCTGGTATACACTCACTTTTCTGAACAGTTAAATGAAACAGAAATTAAGTTTGCCCCACCCTCTGTAATGCTAAACTTGAAAAAACAACCAATAAACCCTTTTAGTAATTCCTTGTTCCCTCACTCTGAGATTCTTACTGATTTACTGTTGGTTTTGTGAGAGAAATAGGCCTAACACATTTTTGATGGGTGTCTACCACTGACAACACTACATCATCGCACACAGTCAGCAAGTTTCATTTTTTCATTACAAGTGTCTGGTACAAACCAGTGGTACCTTACAAGCATGCCTCCCTCAATAATCACACATGAATATTTTATTACAATCCAGTCATTTCCAAGGCATCATTAAATATAAGCAAATTTTAGCCTCTTTTGCTGTTTTTGTTGTTTTTAAACAACACTAACAAAATTTACAATGCATAAAATCTGTGACTCCTTACTTTTTTTTTTCTTTTTTTTTTAAATCAAACCAGTCCTTGAGCTCTCCTACAACTGTAAAAACACCTCATTCTGCTCTTATGCATTCCAGATCACATGGACCTTTTTTCATGAACCTCTCATCTGCACCCTCAGCATTCAGTCACAAAATTATGGGGGATGGGCTAGCCTGGTGGTTACAGAATGGTGTTCATGATCTGATGATCCAGGTTCGAGGCACCACCGAGGCACCCCTTCAAGATAGTTTTTATCCCCTGGAGTTAACATCATTACCGACTCTACTTCCCCATAAGGCCTTTGGATGAGACTATAAACAAAGGTCCCGTGTTCGAACACACCCTAAACATCTTGCGCACCTGTTTAAAACTGTTTTGCTTTTCAGAAGATTGGGCCATTTGTGCCCGTGGGGATGACAATAATAATGATAAATGGAATTTATATAGCGCTGTATCTTGCACAGACAAATCAAAGCGCTTGGATAAATGACAAAACTTACACAACTGCATGCACATGGGGACTGAATGCAACAACAACAAAATGCAGTTGAGTGCTTATTCATTATCCTTGACATAAAAGTTTGGGGCTTTTTAAAATCACAGAATACTTTCAACAAGGAAAGGATATTTCTCACATCTTTGAACTATTTTAGGGGTGCGCTTGTATATATTTTAGATATTTGACTTTGATGTAACTGACCATGCTGGCCACAAAAACTGTCTATTAAGTTCCTTTACTTCCCCAAATTTACTTGAAAACCTACTTTACCTCTCAGTTCACTATCAACAGCTGGACATTTTAAGAGAGGGGAGGGGTTGTATGGAAAGAACTTTTAAAAAAAAATTCCTGAAGATAACGAAACACTAAGCATCCACCCAACAAAAAAATAATTAAAAAAAGAAGAGAGGATGAAGTCAAATTGATGGCAAGAAGTACACAGCCTCAAACAAAACAAAATATACAGTTTCCTAAACACAACACATACAACTCCCATTCCAGTTTCATCAAAGTTATTACAGAATGTGCAGAAGTAACACAGAGGCGGACAGACCACGTCAGAAATGGACAGAGAAAAAAGCTACGTTGAGGACAGAAGAACCAGGGCCAGAGATACAATGACAGCTCCTGTACCGATGGCTGATATAGGGAAAATGTTAGGGCGGACTATGCAAAAAAGAAAGAAAAAAGTTCAGGACAGTGTTTGCACAACCAGTGTTGCTTCTAAGCTTTTCAGAAAGAGCATTGAAAGGCCCTCTGCTGTGACATAACCCCTACATGTCACTGCACTGCACTGCACACAATCCTTGGCTTCTTGACTTGTTTCCAGCTGACTCTGTCTACACAAATGAACCCTATGGCCTGGACTGTTTGACTGTACTGCGTGCGATTCATTGTGATAGTTACAAATTCCTATGAAGCCAATAAACATTTTTCATGTTTGAAAATACAAGTACTATAAAGACAGACATGAAAAAAGATTCCTTCCATAAACATAGTGGAACTGTGTGGAATTGGACTATCCCCATAATTTTGAGTCATCTTTTCAGCTGTGTAGGTACAGTAGTGGTAACACACAAGGAGTTATCTCAGAAGTTATCCAAAATGAGTTCAATCAATCTCAAAATGTTTTCATAAGTATGTTACTCCTGTCATTCAGACTATACCCATTCTTTTAAGTTATCTCTTCATCTATGTGGTATGGTAGCAGTAGTATACAAGGAGCTATCCAAAATTAGCTCAATCAGGCTTAATAATAATAATAATATATGGAATTTACATAGCGCTGAATCTTGTAAAAAAACAAACAAATCGAAGCGCTTGACTTGAAATGTTTTCATGCGCATTTCATTCCTGTCATTCAATGGTACAGATATTTTTCCATTTACTTTACAATTGTTAATGAAATAAACATTTATTTCTTTACAATTAATTACAAAATCAAAATTCAAAAACTGTGGGGCTGCTAGCCATGTATGGCCAGTGGTAAGTATCAATTTTAGTTCTATACTATTGTATATTGGTGATTGACTTACAAATGTTATATATTGCAGAAAAAGTGGAGCTATCTGGCAAATCAACCCTACTGAATTTAAAAACTCTTTCTTTTTGATGTTTAACCCTACTGATTATGATCATCAGTCTTTAATAACTAAAGCCACAGGATGTGTGACGATTTTTTTTTTTTTAAACACAACTGTAGCTGGTAATTTTGTTCAATCGATTTTAGATCTTTAAAAAAACTTTCCTCCTCTTGACAAAAAAAATAAATAAATAAAATGAATGCAGCAGCAGGTCAACGGTTTAGGAGAGGGCCAATAAGAAAAGACCCCCCCCCCAAAAAAAAAAGTAGTTCATCAGCTATGCACATGTAAGCCGCTGCAGCAACTGCTCAAAAGTTGCACGCTGCATGCCTGATAAAGAAATATTGCAGGAACTCCCACACCTGCAGCCTAGAAGCAACACTGTGCAAAACTGAATGATGGTGGGTGGAACAATACTTAACAATGATAATAATGAAGAAGAATAACAAATATACATATATACATATATATATGTTTAGAAGTAGGAAAAGTATTACGGGATACATATATCTCAGAAGAGAAGAAAGGGGGGGAAAAGAAAACCAAAACCGGAAAAACAAGGTCTCTACACCCAGAGGGAAGCACTACTTACGCCATCTTGATAGGGGGGTCCCATGTAGGGCGCCATGTCGCCAGGCCCGGCCCCACTGACGGGCGGCATGTCGTCTCTGGGCGTGCCCCTGCCGTTGGCCGGGGAGTTTTTCATCACATCCATGTCACCTGCCCACGCCACACCAAGGCAGCGTCAGGCCTCCATCATCCATCCATCCACACCCCTACCTCATCTTTTCACACCCCTCTCCCAACCTCAAGTTGGGAAACACATGACAACTTTGACAAAAACCCGCATACACACGGGGACTGGATGTAAAAAAAAAGCACACGAGTGCTGATTCCATTATCCTCGATATAAAAGAGTAAATAAAATAAAAAATAAAATAATAAGTTTATCTAGACCCCAACCCCGTCTCGTCTATTTTTCAATGGTGTATACATGCGCACACACGCACGCGTGCACACACACACACTTTGCTGAATCTGACTGGCCACACTTGACCAGACTCGACTTTCCCCGTGTTAAATTGTACTGTATAGCATTTCAGTGTTGACATACTTCTCTGCATGAAATTTGGGGTGCTTTTCATGTTTTATTTTCTTCTCGACTTCTGTGTGTGTGTGTGTGTGTAGGCTTCTTCACTAACAAACAAGTCTTTCAGCAGGGCTTTGCCGTAACCCTTTCCCATTTATAACCACCGTAGCCCGCCGCTGCCCGCTCGCCCGCATATATTTATACCTGCCGCAGCCCGCCGGACGTCATTTCAGCCTAGCGGGGAATTTCCTTCATGCACTACGCTCTACCTAGTACACGCACACTATGAATGAACATTCCACTGAGGTCAGCATAAACTAAGGAAGGAATAGGCACCAAATTCAGTGCTACACAGCCTCCCGTTCACAAGAAATTGGCCAGTGACTGGCTTTGTCTTTCCCACGCTTTCTTGTAGCTAAAAATGGCAGCAAAGATTGAGCATACGATTTGGGATGAATATACTGATTTGGAAATTGAAGCTATTTTGGCTCAAGTGGTACAGTTCGAAAGAAAATAAAATGTTGAATTCCATGTTAAAGTAGATGTAGAAGAAAGAGATGAAATAGGAGAAGGTAGTGAGTCGGAAAGTGATGCTGAGGATAACATTCCGTTGGCTTCATAGCAGACGACATGGCGCAGCGCACAAGTGCCTTGCACAGTGCAAGACTTCACGCTGCCGACTGGGCCGGCACAAACTCTGCCACTGAATGCCAAGCCCTTAGATTACTTTGTTTTGTTTGTGCCCCAACATTTTTTTCAGCAGATGAAACTAACAATTATGCCAGGCAAAAGATCGCTGTGAAAGGCTTAGTCATAGATCTATTATGGACAGAAACAACACCTGAGGAAATTAGGGCTTACCTGTCAGTTTTGATCATGATGGGGATCAAGCGTTTGCCAAGGCTTCATCTCTACTGGTGTACTGATTTGAGATTTTCTGAGTCACGGATCAGTAATATTATGTCGAAAACCAGATTTCTCAAAATTAATCAGTATTTTCACTTCCGAAACAGGCCAACACACCTGGACGCGACACTGGGCTGTGACACCTGCATTGTGACAGCCATGTAACTGGCTATTGGTGAAGGACACACTAGAGTCTTTGTAAATAGTAGGCGTGAGCATATATTTGTGAATAATGTATATATGCGCATTAGTCAATGTCGTTTTCAATATGTTTGAATACTTTCCACTCAGAAAATGTAGACTTGGTGACAGTAATTTTGTGACAAGTGTGAATGCTCGATTGGATTACCATGACGGTGGATGCGATGGAGGACACATTCAGGCAGGACCACACTTATTGTTTTTTTAAATCACATACGTATACTGCGCATGTTAGAGGGTAGTTGTACACTAACAGCATGATGTCACTGCAATGTTACCTGTATTTGGTGACAAAGAGGGGACAGCAGCACGACACAGGTAGGTAGGACACACATCTTGGGGTGCAGAACAAAGTATGACATCATATGAATACTTTGGCCAAATATGACTGCTCTGCGAACAATGGTAACTGTACAGCACTATGTGTACTTGAGGTACCTTATTCTCTTAAAAAAACTGCGTAAATTTTCGAATACTACAATTTCTCTGTAAGAAATGCGAATGGTAAAGGGTTAAAAAAAAAAAAAATTTTTTTTAATAAAGATAGAAGAACAGAAAGAAAGGCAATGCATAGGAATAAATCACACCAAAACACGAATCAACTTCAACCAAGTCAGTTACTACTTACCACAGTTCATTGGGGGTTGTTAGGTCCCTTTCCCCAACCTCTTCCCACTTCTTTATGCTTAGAATAGTTCTAAACTTCTTTGTGGTAAATTTTAGGTATTTGTCCTCATCTCTAGTGCAAAACTTGTGCTTCAATCATTTGTAAGAAATGCAGGGGTTCACATGATGACAATAACCTATAGCATAAAGTCAAGACCACAAAAACCAGCAGTCCAATACCCCCTCACCCCCCCCCAAACATTTAGAAGTGACTCTGAACCTTCTGCTAAGGTTTACTCTTCCAGCAAGCAAGTTGGCAGTTATAAAATGAAGCAGGAACAGAATGTAAAAAAATACATAAATAAAACTACAGCAAGTTGGGTTTTGTTTTGTTTTCAGTCATGACCAAGAATGGAGGTATTTGGTTGTCACTTTTATCAAAGAATAAGCCACAGCACACAATTTGGAGTCAATTTCAAGAAAGAGAAAAAGAGGGGACCTTTATGGGCTATGAATCACACAATAGTTATTGTCTTGGGGGGTTTTTTTGGGGGGTGGGGTGGGGATTGTTCCTTTGCTTGAGTTCTGAAGTTCACCAACGGTGAGAGACTGTTGTGCAAGTGACTGTTGTTGCGCACCATTCAGGTAGCCACATTCCAACTTCAGGGATGATGTCTCAACACGACACCAGCGTGCACGAATGGCCTTCTCCTCTGAAAGGCAGAATGAGCCTTAATGTGTGCGCAAGATGCTCTGCATGCATTTGCTGTTTGCACACAGGGCCTCAGTTTATCATCTCATCTGAAGGATTTTCTGGGGAGTGGGGTCAGAACTGAGGTTAATTCTAGGGGGAAAATTCCCTTTTGAATGGGTATCTCAGAAGTGGCTCAAACCCAGGCTCAATCCCAGGCTGTCAAATCATGACCACATATTGCTCTAACCACTAGGTTAACCTACCCATGAAACCAACAGTTTTAAAAAAAAAGATATATAAAGCAGGGTAGCTGGCATGCTGACTTGCATTTTCTATGACAGACACCAAAGCTGCCTGGATAGAGCATCTGACTTCCATCCCTGTGGGTCCACTAAGTTGTGGGTTCAAATCTTTGCAGCAGCATCTAGTGAATGGGGATCTTTATGTTCTCCCAGGTCAACTTTTACCAGCAGATTTGCCAGTATCCTTAATTTCCTTCATATGTATATAGATGTGTGCACGCAGCAGATCAAGTATGAATGTTAAACAACCCAAAATTATTCATGCCAGCCTTTGGTGGGTTGTGAAATCATAAACACACCCAGCATGAATCTGTACCTGGAAAGGAATGAACTCCACCAGGTTCAAACTGCCCACGAGACATGGCCTGAAAAATGAGGTGCTGTGACCCCACCCCCACCCTGCAACACCACCTCAGGGAGTTAAGGGAGGAGAGAAGAGAGGAATCAATCTGTCAGTTTCTAACCCCCCCAAGGACTTACCGTTCATAACAGGTGGCATGTCTCCTGGTCCCATAGGCATTGGTCCTTCAGGACCCATGAACTGTCAACACAATGACAATAAACTGTCAACACAATGACGATAAAATTCGGTACAGTCTACTCAAAAGTGTTTTATAGTCTACCTTTGAAGGGAACTTTCCTCTAAGTTATGTAGGCTATATGAGTGTGTGTGTGTGAGTGTGTGTGTGTGTGTGTGTGTGTGTGTGTGTGTGTGTGTGTGTGTGTATTTACTTTCTTTTATTTCGAGGATAATGGAATAAGCACTCATACGCTTTTGTATCATCCAGTCCCCATGTGTATGCAGTTTTGTAAATTTTGTCGTCTGTTCCCACCGGCACACAATGGCCTACTCTTCCAAAAAGCGGAACAGGTAGTGTGTGTGTGAATGTGTGTGTGTCAAGTCAAGTCAAAATGATCTTTATTGAGGGTAAAAGACTGTTTATACAACTTTTTTTCATCCTGCCCTCACAAAAAAAAAAATATATAATAATCAAGAAAATTGACATATGAAAGCAATCAAAGTACAATGTTCACACATGTTGAAGACAAAATCTATGGAGATTTTTTAAAATATAAATCCAGACTAACAAAACATGATAAAGCAAATCAAGACAGTATAACATATAATGTGTGAGAGTGTGTTTGTGTGTGTGTGCGTGCGCGCACATTTGAAAGAATTCCCAATATATAACATTGCATTTCTTACCTGTGTGTGTGAACAATTCTTGTGTGAAAAAAACATCCACGACAACAACAACAAAAAGAAAAGCACATGATCACTGCTACACTGTGTCTATGTCAGACATCAGCAAGTCTTTCTGTCATTCCTTTCACTGATTGTTTTCTTGTTTGTTTGTTGCCCTGAATCCCTGAAATACAGCTTTCATTTCACGCTGACATATGTACACACACTAGAAAATGCCACCAAGAAGTGCACTACATAAATACACCCCCATCCTGCATGCATGTGTGCACATGCACACATACAAAGGCTGTGAGAGTGTGTGTGTATGTGCACGTGCATGTGTGTGTGTCCCCCACCCCACCGCACGCACACACACACACACACACACACACAGACGTGCACACACACACAACACACACACGTGTGCACACACACACACACATACACTCATTGTGTGTGATAATCCTACCGGGCCTTTTAATCACTCTAGCACACAGAAATAGACATGAAAATGTCAGCTCTTTCTGTCAGCTCTTGCTATTTCAAATGTCAACGCAAAGCCCTTTTTATGGTAAGAGTGAATTAAATTTTCATGACTCAAAAGCAGTAATGGTTTGCTTCTGTGTGTGTGTGTGTGTGTGTGTGTGTGTGTGTGTGTGTGTGTGTGTGTGTGTGTTAGTGTGTGCGTGTGTGTTCCTGCATGTCTACATGCGTGCGTGCACGTGTGTGTGCGTGCACGTGTGTGTGTGTGTGTGTGTGTGTGGAGTCTGTGTGCCTGTGTGTCTACATGGTGCATGTGTGTGTATGTGTACCTGTGTGTCTATATGCGAGTGTGTGTGTGTGAGTTAGTGCATGTGTGTGTGCATTTGTACATGCACGCATGTGTGTGCATCTGTGTGTGTGTGTGTGTGTGTGCATGCACATGTGTGCGTGCATTCATTTGTGTCCATGCATGCAAATGTGTCCTTACAAAAAGTTCATGAAAGATGCAAAAACCCTGAATTCCACACACAAAAACCCTGTGGAGACGTGCATTAGCAAGTGAAATACCAGTCACAACAGACACACTTCATGGCATTTCCATGACTCTGTAAAGGTTTTGTTTCCTCTGCCAGCCTACATTTTCACAACAGGTCTGCTGCAGGCTAACACTGCATAGGGAGGATTTTTTTTTTTCTGGGGGGGGGTGGTTAAGAGAGAAAGTGTGTGTGTGTGTGTGTGTGTGTGTGTGTGTGTGTGTGTGTGGGTGTGTGTGTGTGTGTGGTGTGTGTGTGTGTGTGTGTGTGTGTGTGTGTGGTGTGGTGTGTGTGAGAGAGAGAGAGAGAGAGAGAGAGAGAGAGAGAGAGAGAGAGAGAGAGAGAGAGAGAGAGACAGACAGACAGACAGACAGACAGACAGACAGACAGACAGACAGATAGTGATGGGCAGACAGACAGAGAGGGGTTAGGGCACAGAAAGAGAGAGATGGGAATGATGGATTGCCTGGCTACCTAATATACAAAAAGTACATCAAAAAGAGAGAGAGAGACAGGGGGATAATACCTGACACACAGCACCAAATCTGCAAGTATACATACTAATGATTGGTATTGTAATCTCTATCACCTATTTTACTTCTGCAGATGTACGTTTTAACGTCAATAAAGGTTTCTAAAAGTCCTCGTAGATTAGATATATCACCTATGCTTAAAGCAATGCCAAAAAACTTAAATCTTTCAGCAATCATAGAATTCTGGTAAAAATTAAAGTCATGCGATCCAATACCTTTGGGCTTGTTTGCTTGCTTGCCCTCAATTCTTTTACAGACATCAGCCCTGTTTGATGATCAAGTTCAGTGACAAAATAAAGTCTCCAGGGAGAACTAGCAAAAACACAATCTGGAGTCAAAAGGTTAACTCTTTCCCTTCACAGAGCTGCAGCACACGTTTTCTCTCCTGCTGCAAGCCATCAGTATTGCGTCAGTATTGCGCGAATCCCTACTGAGAAATAGCAATTTTGGCAGTTTTCTCAGTTATTATTTATTTATTATGGGAACCATCTTGAATACATCGTTCTATAACGTATTGTTCAAAGCGAAACAATTTGAGAAGGCCAGCACTGCAAAGCCATTTTCCACAATGGTAGCTGATGATAAAAGCTGTTTGTGTGGTGTCATTAAGGTGGGACATGGGGGTCAAAACTGATGAAATTTTGCTTACAAGCTCATGCTAGAAATTGTACCATAATTATATTGAAAGGGCATCACTCGTAAAGCCTAAACAAATCACTCTTTATGTACTGTTGCCATGGAAACAATCCAAAATGGCTGCCAAAACTAAACGTTTCAAACTCCTAAGCCTTTTTAACTATAACGAGTACAAGAAATCGGTTTCTTTAGACATGTTTTATAACCTAATTTCTTTAAATTCACGCAAGGAAATCTCCATATTTGCATCTAGCAATTTGTTTTTCTAAAAAAAACATGATTTTTGCCCCTTTTACACCCGTGTTTAACCTTAAATTGTTTGCTTTTTTTTGCTTTTTTTTTTATACCACTTAAAGTCACGGCAGATTTCTCTTGCCAGCTGGAGTAAGACTGCATGTCCATCTTTTCACAATTATCTAACAACACACCATGTGTGGCATGCAAGATCCGAAAATTGTAAAGAAGGTTGTTTAGTTTTAGCAAGAGTAGTGAATTTGTAGACTGTACCAGACTGTGGAAATGCTCCTCTAAGCTTTAGTACTAAGACCAGATAAATACTTTGGTTTAGCTGTGATGGTTCAAGTACAGGAGTTTTGTTCCGCAAACGACAGAGTATGCAATCAAGATTTTCCATTCTGCTAAACGGTGAGCACTACACCAGCTCAGGGAGGAAACATTAACGAAGGCATGTGTGGCATCGGAAAAAGAGTTAAGAAAGTGCTTGAAAATGGAACGTAAGCGGAGGAGGGAGGTAACAGATAACCCAAGAGTGGTAAGGAACTTTTTTTCTTTCTTTTTCAAATATGTTTTTTTTCAGAATCAGTACATCATTATGCACCATATTGCAGGATGTTTTTTTTGTTTCATGTGGAAAGGCAAAGAGAGAATAAAAGGGTGGTGAGGAGCATACATACCCCAGGCCCTGACATGGGCGGCATTCCAGGTGGACAGCCAGGACCAGGCTTCATCATGTACATGGCATCTCCGGAGCCTGCTGAGTCTGCAACACACAGTCACCACCCTCAGTCAGTCAGTCAGTCTTCCAAGTTCCTGTATGCTCTGTTTTTTTGTGTGTTTAAGCCACTTTGTTTCTTAGTTTGCTCGCTTGTTTGTTTTTGCTTGACATTTTGCCCAGTTTCTTTTTGGTTCATTGGTGGTGGTTGTTGTTGTTGGGTGGGGGGGGGAGGTGGCTTTTTTGTTTTTGTTGGATTTTTTTTAAAGGGGGGTTGGTTATTTTAGCTTTTTTGCTTTTTTCTGATTGGTTTTATTGTTGTTTTTGTCTTTTTGTTGGGTTTGTATGTGTGTGTGGGGGGGGTTTGTGTTTGTTTTTGTTGTTGTTGTTGTTGTTTTTTTTGGGGGGGGTTAAATCTTGCTGACAGTGAGGTAGCTGTGTGTGTGTGTGAGCGCATGTGTGTGCGTGTGTGAGTGCATGTGTTCATGAGTGCATGTCTTATTAACAAATGCATCCTGTTCAAAAGCACAAATAGACAAAATATTGAAAAATTCAAAACATACACAATAATAAAACCAAGATACACAATATCCATTTCAGTTTTCACCATGCAATACAACAAATCCAAACACCTCCAACCTCATCATTCAAAATTACTCATATTCATCTATGCATTCAATCTATAATCCACTAAATGAGTCTTGACATTTTTATCAATAAATCTTGTAAAACATAAAAACCAGTACATGACAACTGACAACTTCTGACAACTCTCAACATGAATTAATGAAAAGTCTTTGTGGTCAATTTTTTTTTCAAGTCTATCTGTTGGACTTTCCGACAATCTGGCTGGCATGAGTGGGATTCAAACCCACGACTTTTGGATCATACATAAAATGTTGTACCCATGAGCCTACATGCCCCCCCCTCTTTTTTTTAAAGAACCAAAGTGCCGTTATCTGTCACCCAGACTGTATGGGGACAATGCCTTCATAAACTGCACAACTGTTTAAATTCAATTAACTCCACAGCCTTTTGGTTTTGATAGCATTTCTACAAAAGACTGTTCAAGATGTTATACTTGGGAAACGTTAGTTCCTTCAAAAACTTCTGGTTTTTATGTGTAGTAATTAAACAAACAAAAGTCAACTTTTTGCTCAGGAAAAAAAGGATAGTTTTACATCCTCAAAGCACTAAAAATCTGGTTTAAAACATTCACGGACCACAAGACAACAGCTGGAGAAAAGCACAAGTCATTACAGCACCACACCATGTACATCCTGGAGAGCAGCAGAACAACTTGTATACATAATTCTGGGGGTTTTGTGGAGGGCTTTTACCACACTAGATGTCTTTTCTTCACGTTAACTAAGCAAGATCATAATAGCAGATGTTTCTCAGTTAATCAAAGTAACGTGGTTTTTTTCTTTCAGCAATCTGTAATTATGGATGCCTGGACAAATGTTGAGATGGACGTGGCAGTTGCTAAGGATGACCACAGGAACACTCCACATTACCTCCAGTTTTGTTTATATTCATTTCCTATGTGTTTTCTCAACCACTGGGCTACTGATGACTTTGTAATACTGTTCAATATGGCTTAATGACTTTCTTAGCTACTTCTACATCAATTGCCTTACTTTTCTTCTTTTATCATTTTTGTTTTGTTTTATTCATCATTAATGTATTCCAATTCATGAAATAAAATATCCACACACACAAAAAAATCTTTATATTGAAAGGATTCGGAATGGGCAACACAACAGAAAAAGCTGATGACAAATATTTATACAACCATCAAAAACAATGAAATAAAAATGTTCAAACAGAGAGAGAGAGAGAGAGAGAGAGAGAGAGAGAGAGAGAGAGAGAGAGAGAGAGAGATTCAAAATAAGACTTGGTAAAATGGCAATAAGAATTTGTACTTTAACAAAAGCCTGGGGGGGGAAATGAGCAAGGAAAAACACAAAAGGCAAATTTAATACACAGCTTCAAAATGTACCACCATCAGCTGAAAAAAACAACAAAAAACAAAACCCAAATGATACACTCAAACAAAGTAGGCAGAGACATAGTTCTAACAACATAAAACAGAGAGCAAAAATGCAGACTGCAAAATTTCCCTGTCTTTACAATCAAATCATATAAAAGCCACAACACCAAAGTACATGTCAGTGAATTATCTTTCCATTTTCTTAATTCTAAAGGTGTTGTACCAACAACTAAAAAAAAATGTGTACAGCTCTGGAAATTGGAAAAGCGCTGCAAAAGAACAAGAAGCATAAACAAACTGGCTTAAGCCACAACATCACTAACTAAACACCAAAATGTACAACACAGAAAGAACACCAAACACAAAGAAGACAGCTGAGATCACTGTCAATACCTTCTTCTTCTTTTTTGGACAGAATCACCAACAGAAAAGCAAAACAACCACAAAAAATCAAAACTAAATCAGAAGCACAACCACAGTACTACAAATAGAAAAATAACTGAAGACAAAAAAAAAAAAAAAAACCATAAAGAGAGGGTCGGGGAACAAAATAGGAGCAAGAACGAAAAGAAAAAAGCCAGAGAGGGAACAAAATAAAGCGCGAGAGAGAGAGAAAAAGAGCGTTTACTTGGCCTGGACATGTCTCGGTGGTGGCCTGGCCACACCATCCCTGCCTGTGCTTGTGACAGGGGATCTACGCACAGCCCACACAGACGCACAGACACACACGCCAACCCAAATTAGACATCACAGACAACAAACTGGAAAATCATCATCACTGTAGCATTTAAATAAGAAAAAGAAGGATGAAATATAAAGACTTGTGGAGAAACAAAAAAACACCCCAAAAAGATGAAATATAAAGACTTCTTTCTTTAGGAACCACAACACGAGAAATGTCAAAGAATGTGAAGAAAAAAAAAAATGTTGCAAACCCTGTCAGTTCTAATTAAAAGGGAAAAAACAAATTCATTTCTGAAACCTCACTGGGGTGTGTAGTGTTACACATTATATGTGACTCAGTCCTGCAGCATACAGCTGCCTTCGACACTGAGACTGAGCTATCCATTTGACGGACACAAAATAGAAAACCTAAAAATAAAAAATAAATGTGTTTTTTAAAAATGTAACTCATTCTTCTTCTTCGTCGTTGAATGCTCGGACAGTACCTATAGTTGTCTGTCATATGAGTGAAAATGCGTTGCGCTGCCATTAAGCGCCTGACAAGTCAGGCCCAGCACATCTAACTTTGGTGAGAGAGAGAATTGTTATCTTTTAGATCTTTCTGCGAAAAAGGCAGGAGAATGGCCCAAGAAGGCAGAAAATAGACAAGAAGGAGGCGACAGGAAGAAAAGGAACAAGGCAGAACGAAAGAGAGGGATCATAAATATGGAATTCCTATCTTTTCAAGAAGGTGGGGATGCTATCTTTACTGACAGGCCCCCGGCAACCCCATGGAGAACAAAATGCTGCTTCTTTTTTTGTTTTGTTGTTGTTGAAAAGAGCAAAAAGAAAAGAGAAGAGAAAAAAACAACTGCACACACATAAAAACATCTAATCAACAGATGAAACCTCACACGCGTGAAAAGCCGAGTCTCTCAAAATAGAATCATAAAAGTAAAAACTGATTTTAAAAAAAAAAAACAATTAACTGAAAACATCAGCATGTAACGCTTGCCTTCCAAAACTGAAAACATAATGCGTATATAATGCTGCTGCTACCTCTGAAGGCAAAGCAAACAATCGACCCAACAAAAAGATTATGAAGTAAGTACATGTTCAAAGGCAGTACACGCAATCTAAATACGGGACAAAAATGGATAATGACATATGTGCTGTCCTGACTCTAAAGACTACACTGCCAGGTCGAAAAAGAGCTAGGAAGCAACATAAACAGAGAGCCAGCGAAAGGCTACATCTAATCTTTTAAGAGCCATATGAGACTGATGAGAGAAATCACAAACATGATTATAAGAGAAAAGAGGGTGGGTGAGGGGAGAGGATGACAAGACAGATGGAGGGGAGGGTGAGAGAGATGGACGGGGAGGGGGGAAAATCAGACAGGATGTGTGTGTGTGTGTGTGTGTGTGTGTGTGTGTGTGTGTGTGTGGTGTGTGGTGTGTGTGTGTGTGTGTGTGTGTGTGTGTGTGTGT
Organism: Rapana venosa; assembly: GCA_028751875.1. NCBI lineage: Eukaryota > Metazoa > Mollusca > Gastropoda > Neogastropoda > Muricidae > Rapana > Rapana venosa. Next base: position 37,679,031 of record CM054140.1, read on the forward strand.
GTGTGTGTGTGTGTGTGTGCAAGCATGTATGCCTTCAAGTGTCTCCCTCAATCCATCTGTCCCCCTCCTACCTGTAAGTCAGTGTGCCTCTGTACCTGTCCCCGTGACAATGTGTGCACACGTACTCTGCTTATATCTCTGATACCGATAATGGCAAAGGCGAAAACAAAACAAAGATGGATGCTGAAATTAAATTCTGAAGCTTTTAATCACCCCTTGTCTATTTTTCTCTAATTTCATCAAAATCTGAGAAAAGGAAATTTAAAAAAAAAAAATTTTTAAAGGTAAAAATGAAGATTACTTTTGTAAGAGGACTACAAGAATGAAAAACTAAAAACGAACAAAAGACAAATTACAGCATATACATTTTCATGGCAAACTGATTAAAATTTGATCCTAGCTTTTTTTGTTATTTTAAGAACAAGAGTAAAGGAGGGGGCTGGTGGTTGCTAAAAAGTGATATCTTAAGAAAAAAAAGAAAATTAATCCCCCCCCCCCCCCCCCCCCAATGACAAAACCAAACACAAAACTGATGAAAGAAGAACAAATAAAACATAACAGAAAGGGGAAGGGGGGATGATTTCAAGAAAATGGATACAAAGAAAATAACAATCGTTACATATAGATTGAAAATGGATACAAAGATAATAACAATGGATACACATACTATAGATCGACCATGGATACAAAGATAATAACAATGGATACAAATCAAAATGGTATACAAAACGATAATGAAAACAAAGATGACCATACAATGAAAATTTGGATACGTTAAAAGAAGAAACAGAACGTACAGCCAGAAGTGCAAATGAAGATGGAGAAGAAAGAAAGAAACTAAAAGAAAGAGATATGTGAGAGAGATATGAGAGAGAGAGAGAGCGAGCGAGCGAGAGAGAGAGAGAGAGAGAGAGAGAGAGAGAGAGAGAGAGAAAGGGAGAGAGAGGGAGAGAGAGGGAGAGAGAGAGAGAGGAGAGCTACTACAGCAGCAGCAGCAGCAGCAGCAGGGAGAGTACCCTGAAAAGCCGGACTGAAGGAGGTAGGCGTACGGCTGGGCTCACCTTGAGGGCTGGGCATGATACCTGGGGTGCCTGGAGCTCCCCCACCCACAGGGGGCCCTGCCCCAAACTCCTGCAGAAAACAAAACGAGAACAATTTCAGACGATCTGTACGTAAAAAAAGATTTCAGACGATCACCTGCAGTGGAAAAAAAAAAAGATCAAGCTCTGTCGTTATCTGGACCTTCCCTTTTTCATTAATAAAAATGATATCCTTTTTTTTAGGGGGAGGGGGGAAAAACCACACACAAAAGCGAGACAATGCTCTGTGTGTGTGTGTGTGTGTGTGTGTGTGTGTGTGTGTGTGTGTGTGTGTGTGTGTGTGTGTGTGTGTGTGTGTGTGTGTGGTGTGTCTGTGTGTGGTGTGTGTGTGTGAGCACATATATCTAATCAAGCAGCCTCACTGTATGACAAAATGTAAATGATGTTTAACAGAGCTGGTAAACAACTTTTAAGAATTTTTTTTTAATGGTATACAGAAGATGCAGACAGGCATTCCCATTCACAAACATATGTTCTGGAAATTTTTTAACATTTATTCACTTTTCCACTTTGCCCACCCTAGGCTTATCGTTTTCTGCGCACAAACACACACACACACTCATTCTCTCAGACTCGCTCGCAAACACAAAGCATGCCAGGCCTACATATATGTGTGCGCACAATATCTACGAGAGACCAAGACAGAGAAAAAGACAGAGAGACAAACAGGAGAGGAAAGTGGACAGAGAACAGGTGACCCCCCCCCAAAAAAAAATTCCTAAATTTATCTTCCCACTAATGTAAGCTATAATCTTCACCAAAAAAGCAACACCACCAAAAGCATGTAACTGTTATCTTATGGCTTTCAGTGTTGATGGTGAAAACATTGAATGATTGTGTGTGTGTGTGTGTGTGTGTGTGTGTGTGTGTGTGTGTGTGTGTGTGGAGTGTGTTGCTTTCTTTAAGGAGGGGGGGAAAGAGAGGCTTTTATGGGGAAAAAGAACAACCTGCTTCTTTTCTGTTTGTTTGTCATCCATCTTTCATATTCATCACAAAATGTGCATCACTACCCCTTTCAGTGGTACAGGGATTTGCCCTTCAATCGAACCACTTAAGGATTTAGTGTGTGGAGGTATAACGCACCTAACTTTCTAAATGTTTTCACATCTAAAAGCAAAGGTGAAATACTCCTATGGTTAAAGAGCATTACACTCCAGACCTGAAGCCAGATGGTAGGCTCAGGGTACAGGGTTCCTTTCTCTGCGGAGATACCTGTTTGTGGGGAGATTCCCTAAGGAGTTAACACCAGTGATGACTCCACTATCCCATAATTGCTTTGGTTGAGACACTGTTGTATTGTTTTGTATACTACTTTCTGACACAGTACATTTCTCTGTATAAAAATTCGGGCTGCTCTCCCCAAGAGAGAGAGTGCATCGCCACAGGAACAGCACCACCCTTCCACCCTGTTTGCATGACTGTGTTTTCTTACGAGGGTAGGCTTTTTTTTTTTCTCTACACAATTTTGCCGGGGACAACCCTTGTGTTACACCATAGCTTCTTTTATGTAGGCTGAATGCGTGTAGCACATGGGACCTTGATTTATCATCTAATCCGAAAGACTAGCACCCAGACCACCAACTCAAGGTCTAAATGGATGGGGGGAAAAGCTTGAGCACAATAGATCTTGAGCCCCCACTACTAGCTTCGTAGGCAAGTGCATTACCCCTACACTACCAATACTAAACCAAAGTTCCATTTACAAACTCCAGCAGGGCATCAAGTGCATGTGTGAAAACTGCAGCTGCCTTTCCTAGATAAGAAGGGCAGGCAAGTTATGGCAAGCAGGTGTGATGGATGATGGCACAGACATGTTCCTCCTGCACTCTGCCAGAAGGATGGTTTTCATCAGCTTCAACTTCCCCACAACACTCCCAGTTAACCCAGCTAGAAGTTACTGGAAAGGTCCAGGTCCTCTGTGTGTGTGTGTGTGTGTGTGTGTGTGTGTGTGTGTGTGTGTGTAGTGTAGTGTGTAGTGTGGTGTAGTGTAGTGTGTGTGTGTGTAGTGTGGTGTAGTGTGTGCGTGTTGTATAGTGTGGTGTAGTGTAGTGTGGTGTGGTGTCGAGTGGTATAGTGTGTGTGTGGTGTAGTGTGTGCGTGTGTATAGTGTGGTGTAGTGTAGTGTGGTGTGGTGTCGAGTGGTATAGTGTGGTGTGGTGTAGTGTGGTGTGTGTGTGTGTGTGTGTGTGTGTGTGTGTGTGTGTGCACGCTTGCACATACACACATGAGTGCATGTATGTATATGTGTCTGTATGCACATACACAAAAGCTTTTACCACATACAAATTAACATACCATACACCAGCATACAGTATAAACCATCACTTCATCACACAACTACCTATAGGAACTGCAAGAAACATCTTTTACAATGCATGCATGCACATCACTGCTGTGACCCAGTAAGTGCTCAACTAAAGAAATACACATCATCCAAAAGAATCAACTAAAAAAGAACAAAAACCCAAACCAAAAAAAAACAAACTGTAACACACACACACACACACACACACACACAAACAAACACACACCAAGAAAGATCAAATCATGAGTACTTGCGAGTCAGAAAAGAAAAATACAAAAGACGAGAACCACAGCTACAAAGACATTGTCAAGAGGGAAAAAATTGTGTAACAAGAAAAAAATAAACAAACGGAAGAAAGAAACCCAGAAAAAGAAAAAGAGTTAGCGGAGAAAGACAAGAGGCAAGCCAGTGCCAAGAGTTAAAAAGCTTACACTGTAATTTCCTGGGGATGCAGATGAATACACAGGCATCTGCAATCAGGAAGCAACAGAAGAGTGCATGTTACACGGCATAAAGAAAGAAACAGTCCAACTGCACACGCAGATTTGTCTCTATGTACACGTTTCTGACGCCTATGTTCCCTACTGAAGCCAACTTAGAAAGTTTAAAAAGTTGTCTTTTCTTTTTTTCTCTCTCTTGGAACTGGATATGTGTTCTTACAATACAAATTAACATTATCATTCTATTTCTGGTGAACTGATGAAAATGAAAAGCTATATATAACTGAAAAAAGTCCCTTCAGAGTTAACTTTTGACATAAACACACACACATGCATGCACACACATCACATTACATCACACACACACACACACACACACATGTGCGCGCATGCACACACACACACACACCACATAGACATAACCTGCTACCCTCACACCCTGATAACATTTTTAAATGGCAGTTTGGGCACAAAGAAACAAGTAAAAAAAGGCAAAACTGCATTATTGTTTAACATGATACATAATCTGGAGACATAATCTGGGTTCCCGCTGGCTACAGTTATTACGCCGTCATCTGATCCCCTGATCATAAAAGCCATCATCTTTCTATTTTCTGTTTACAGAGTCTCAGATTTCAAATCAGTTCACTGATGCTTCATCCTGAACATCTGCACTCTTTTATGAGGTGGATTATGCACTTTCTTAACTGCTTCGTTTACATTTCAGCCATGTATCTATGTCATGATTAATTCTGCTTTCATATCCGAGGCCTATCATATCACTGAAAGGAAAACCCTTAATTAGATTTGTGGACTCATGCACCAACCTTTGACCTACTTGTTGAGTGTTGACCCACTAGAACACTTAGTAATAGTTTAAGGACAGCCAGTTTTCAATTTTAAAGGACTGTTCGACACCTACAGCATACGTTTCAAAGATGTTTTTAGTGTTATTAAAATACACACACATTTACAAAATCGCATACACACGGGGACTGGATGTAAAAAAAAACCACGCAAATGCTTATTCCATTATCCTCGATATAAAAGAATAAATACAATAAATAAATAAAAGGATCCCTAACCCTACAGCTGGAAACAGTCTGACGGTTATGCTGGAATAAACAAAAATCTAACAAGCCTCACTACAGCTACAGAAAGTGTTGCGTGCTGCTTTAGTGAATGCAACGTTTTCAAAAGCAACACCTGCTGTGAACATGATGCGAGAGTAAAGGAGACCAAAAATTGGCTAAATGAACATCTTTTTAAACAGGGCTACTCCTGACACTCAGTAATCTCACTGGCAGCCCTCCTAAAAGCATCAGATCTCCATCGACTGATGCGTTTCTTTTTCTTTTTTTCAACAGAATACCAACATTTCTAACCAGTTACCTTCTGTCTGTTCTTGCCCTTCATTTTTTTTTCATTTTTGATCACCAGTGATCAATGGACATTTTCACCAAAAAAATGTTGCACAAGTGATTTGTGTGTGTGTGTGTGTGTTCAAAATAATTATACTGACACATTGCATGTGAAACTGTGGTCCAAAATGAAACATTTTGCGAGAATTTCAGTACTGCTACTGTCTGCTGCTCAAAAAAGATTCTTTAAAAGAAAAAACAACAACAAACCAAACAAACAAAAACCTCAGAAAATGTTGCAAGTTTAAGGAAAACAACTTACAATATCCTTTAAAAGATTTTCTTTGAAGGTTATTTCAAGTGCCAAAGAAAACACGGCAAAGAATGGAAAAGGTCATACATAGACAACTCGTTTCTTGTAGATTGCCGTTTCATTTGATTTTGTGTTTTGTTTTGTAACACTGTCTCTTCATCTGATTTTGTGTTTTGTTTTGCAGCGTAGTCTTTTCATTTGATTTTCAGTTTTGTTTTGTAACATTACCTGCCGTTTAATTTGATTTTGTGTTTTGTTTTGTAATTTGGACACCAAACATTATCAGCTAGAAAGAACGCATTTCTTTTCTTCTTTGCTCTAACATAATCTGCAGTCGTTTAACACAAACACAATTTATTCTCTCCGACTCTTTATTTTTGCTGCATTTTATAAATGAAATGGTCTGTTATATTATGCTACATAATTGATGCTGGAAACGTCTAGCTTTACTGAATCTAATTCCATTCTTGTTCCTTTTGTTTTCTTTTTTTGTGCTCTTCTATAAAGCAACGCAGGGCTAATGAATTCCTTTTTATTTCAACCCGCCCCCCTCCACACACACACCTTTTTCTTCATTTAATAAGTGCATTTCACAATGTAGATGCAAAGTTATGAAACTACATACACATATGTATGCATGTATGCACACACCACACACCATTTAACTTTTCAACAAAAAACTGCTGCATTTCAATTACTCCTTTTCTTCCCAAGGTATCTGCTACTGTTCCAAATATATGCACCACTGTCAAAATTTGCACCAAAAAAAAAAAAGGTACCATATTTAGCCCATGATCTCCTGTTTTAGTCTTATGCTTTGAAAATGAAACTCCATCTGCTCAATATTTTGTTTCTTCAGTCCTAACCCTTAAAAGACAAAAACAAAACCAGAAACAATGTTTTCTTTAAAATAGTGATGGATTATAGGCCGAGGTTACAAAGTAGTGTCATCAGTTAGAAAAAGAAAGAAACGAAAGATTATATTAAACAAAAAAGATAACAGAATTATCAATACAGTGAAAGAATCCCTCATTTATGAAAACAAAATATTGTAGCATAGGAAGACATGGCAACCACCAACACAGAGAAAATGATGTGTAGAGTTTTGAAACCAGCGTGTGGAATGGAAAAAGAGAAAGAGACAGAGCAAGGTGTGATGAGAGCAGCAGTGTACGTACAGCAGAGGACGTGGGCGGCCATGGACCTCGCGCCCCTGGTTGACCTGGGCCCCCTGGTCCCCCTGGCCTGTGTTCACACAACCATAGCGCCATGATCAGGAAAAACGATGAAGACATAGGGGGGCAAAAAGTGAACTACGGGAAGAGTTCTGTATTGCTCTCTCTCTATGTTTTGTGACGGTAACATGCATGTCTACCTCTCTGTTTCGCTGGCGTATCATTATGTAACTTGTACTTAAAATTGATTAAAGACATGGAACAGCAGCATGCCCCCAAAAGAAACTGAAACAAATACTTTGCAGTATTATATGTATTTCTAGTCTAGCTGGTCCACTTACTGCTTCAAACTATATATATATATATCACACATACATACATACACACACACACACACACACACACACACACACACACACACACTAGCCTGAGAGAACACATTACAATTTGCTCAATAAATGAACAGAAATGGACCCTTTTTGTGAGTGTGTGTTTAATTCTTCCCATTTAGCTAGAGACAGTTTCTGACTATTCTTCCAATCTGGCTGCTATGCATCAAATGATAATTTTCACTTTTACACAAATGGCTGGTTTTGCTCTGTTTGTGAAAAAGTGCATGCTGGGTATGTTTGTGTCATCCATCCCAGTGCCCATAGGTGGACTTCCCTTCTACCAAAGACAGATCTATGGCTTTTAATGTGTGCCCAAACACTCTGCATGCACCTTTCCACACACACACACACACACACACACACACACACGACCTCAGTCTATAGTCTCTTCTTCTGCTTCATCACCAAACACTCAGACAACTATTGTTGTCTAAGAGTGAAAATACGGTGTGCTGCCATTACACACCTGACAAGTCAGGCCCAGCACATCTGAATTCGGCGTGGGAGAGGAGTTATATAAAGGACTTTGGGGAAGTGAAGTCAATACCAATGTGAACTCCAGGAGGGAAAACATGTCCTCTAATACACTGAAGCAGACTTAATCCTGTGCTCACTGTCACTATCAGATCACAAATTTTATGTTCTATCCACTAAACCAACCTGCTCCTCTAAAAACTGACTGACAAGATTCTTACCCACAATCTTCTGATCTGAAGTCAGATACCATATATCCATCAAGCCACAGGCTCCTCATGACACTGAATGAAAGCTCCCCAAGTTTTCATGTCCCAACAACAACAAAAAGTTGGCAAAGACAAAACCAAAGGACAGTTGTGTGAAGACAACTCACATAGACATGGGGGGCATGCCTCCTGGTCCTGGTCCCATGTTGGCATTGGGCGGAGGACCTCTAGGCCCCATTCCATAGTTTTGTAAGGAGTCGTAAGGGTTCATGGGCCCTGGCATCCGTCCCCCTGGGTGGCCCATCCTCTGCATGGGGCTCATTCCGGGATGTCCTGAGAACACACAGACATCACACAGCATGGTCATCCTGAGGCGAGGACAAGGCTGAAGGTGTACATCGAAAATGTGAGAGAGTGAGTGTGTGTGTATGTAGTAGAGAGAGAGAGAGAAAGAGAGAGAGAGAGAGAAGAGAGAGAGAGAGAGAGAGAGAGAGAGAGAGAGAGAGAGAGAGAGAGAAGAGAGAGACCAATTTGTCCATTGTGTTTCACTGATACATTCATCTCCAAATCAATTTAAAAAATCAAGGGCACAATACGGAGTCTCCTCTCTCCTCTCCCCTTTTTTGGGTTATGTGTGTGTGTGTGTTTGTTTTGGGGGGAACTTTTCCCTCAAAGGAACACAAGAAAGGGAAGGACAAGGTTTAAAAAATAATATAAAGAAAAGGATGGGGAGGGCGGGGTGTTTGTTTTAATTCTGGCCTCAATTTGTTTCAAGAAAAAATGATGCATAACAGCCTCAAAGAAAGATTTCATGACAAGTAGCAACACAACCAAAGCTTAAAAAATCATCGTTGCTTGCAACAGTGATTACAAATCTCATTTGTCCCCAAGGATGAGAGCATCTGAACAAAAACAACAACAACAACAACAACACAAAAGCAAACAAACAAGACAGCACGTCTCAACACCAAGACTTTAAAAAAATAAACAACCCCTCACATTAGCTGACTCCCTGTTTTGGCAGCAAGTGATTAATAACTCAGCATTAACTGAAAAAAAATACAAACTCACTAATCTTTTTTTAAACATAACAAAACAAAGAAAAAAAAAGGGGGGGGTGGAGAAACACAAGACAAATGAGAAATGCCAAACAAAGAAAACACAAATAAAAACAACAGGAAGAGGACCCCCCCCCCCCCCCCCCCCCCACCCCCAAAACACCTAAACACACACACACACACACACACAACTAAACAACATATAATCAAGTTACACAATAAACTCATTTCAATTCTAAGCTTTTTCAGAATATGTATTGATTTTTCCCTTTTGGTAGTGAAAACAAAGAGAGGGTTCAAGAATGGTTGGACAGACAGACAGACAGACAACAAAAAGACAAGAGAGAAAAGGAAGAGGAGAGGTGGTGGGAAGTGGGGAAAAACGAGGGTACAAGATAAAGACAAAGACAGAGAGAACAGAGAGACAGACACAGAGAGAGAGAGAGAGAGAGAGAGAGAGAGAGAGAGAGAGAGAGAGAGAGAGAGAGAGAGAGAGAGAGAGAGAGAGAGAGAGAGAGAGAGAGAAGTTTGTGTGTGAATAATACAGGCACTACATTTTAAAAGTGAAGACGTGCATGCCACGGCGATTCGTGGACATATTTGTTCCACCTACGACCAAAGCACTTCCACACGCATGACAAAGCTGACGCTTCACACTGAAGATTTCCCCCATGGGGAACAAACTACTTCAATCATCATTAAAGAAGAAAATGAAACAAGAAAAAGAAAGAACGAAAGAAAAGAAACCACGTGTTCTTTGTGTGTTTGGTTCTCAGTGCTTACGCAATTGCTTGACGGTGATGCCCCTTTGCAAAGGTTGGGGTTTTTTTCCCCTCTCCTCCTTTTCTTTTTATGAAATCTCCAGCCTCCCCCCCCCCCCCCCCCTCCCTCTCTTCCCCCCCCCCCCCCCCCCCATCCTTGTTCAAAGCATGGCCATGGCCCGGCCTTGCCCTGCCCTGCCCTGCCCGGCCCGGCCCCTATCCCATCAGACTTTGTGTCAATCTGTGCCCCTATTAAAACCAGTTGTCTTCTTTCCTCTTGTCCTTTCCACTAATTTTTTTTCCCAGTCTCCTTGGACACATGGCCAGTGAAGCATGTCTGTTCTGTTCCTAAAATTCATTATAATTCCACCCCCACTTCATTTGTAACACCCCCCCCCCCCCCCCCCCCTCCCCCATTCCCCTCCAAGTCCTTGCTTCAGTAGCATGCTGTGGTCCTTGAAAAGGAAGGGAGGAAATGAGTGCAAATGGACAAACAAGGAAGGAACAAAGACAGAGGAGGGGGCGAGAGAGAACCCCGGGTGGGTATGGATGACTGCTTATGGATGATAGAAGAAAAGAGTTGAGATTAATTGGTGAAGGGGGTGAATGAAAGAAGAAGAAAGAAAGAAAGAAAGAAAGAGAGAGAGAGAGAGAGAGAGAGAGAGAGAGAGAGAGAGAGAGAGAGAGAGAGAGAGAGAGAGAGAGAGAGAGAGAGAGAGCAATAATAGGAGACTATAACCTCTGAGAAATAACAGAACCTTCATCACATCTTTCCTTCCACCAGCCAATTAAAAAAAAAAACAAAACAAAAAGAAAGGAAAGAAAAGAAAAGGCAAGTAAACGGGCTGAAGAGAAAAAAAACCCACAAAAATAAAAGAAGCATCAAAAAAATGCTGTAGGCAACTTGCCCCCCCCCCCCCCCCCCCCCCCCCCCCCCCCCTTACACATTCTACCCCATCCACATTCTTTTTATTCTTTGCACTTTTGGGGGGTTGTTTATTCCTTTCTTCTTCTTCTTCTCTCTCTTTCTCTCTCCTTTCATTCCCTTCCTTTTTTTCGCCACCGTTTCCTATTTCTTCTTCCCCCCACCCCCCCCCCCCCCCCCCCCCCCAAAAAAAACCACAACACCTTCTCGTCATACACAGACCTGTACATAAACTGAAAATGGCTCTTTGAAAAGACAAACAAAATTGACATCCCTTGCAAATATATTGCAGCCATCTCTTCAAACAAAGAAGTGTGAGCCTGTTAGAATAATTGATTCTCTTTGCTAACAAATGTCGTAACATTTAGAAACGTCATTGAAAACGGACCCTATCTTTTCAAAGAAACAAACAACCCCACCCCTCCCTCCCTCCCTCCCTCTCTCTCTCTCTCTCTCTCTCTCTCTCTCTCTCTCTCTCTCTCTCTCTCTCTCTCCACACACACACACACACACACACACACACACAACACAACACACACAAAGCAGCAGCAGGAACTGAATTAACACCTAATGACTCACCAAGAACAAACAACACTCTAGCTTGTTCTTTTCAATGAGATCTTTTAATTAAATTCTTATTTTAGAACAGCTGCACCATCTTTTTAAAAAAACAAAACAAAACAAAAACCCTACTTTGTTTTCGTGTGTGTTGTTTTCCCCATCATTTTCACTAAAAATAATTCTGTTTAAATCTTTTAAAAGGGAAAGAAAAGAGAGAAAACAAAATACGTGAAAGAGTGAAAGGGGAGAAACTTTTATGAGACTTGATTTGGCTTGCAAACAAAAGGTTAATTTGAATCAAAGAATCTCCATCCACACATACAAAGCAAAAGTAAAGCCTAGTGATTAATCTGTGTGTGTGTGTGTGCGCGTGTGTATGTGTGTGTGTGTGTGGCGCGTGTGGTGTGTGTGTGTGTGTGTGTGTGTGTTAGGGGAAGAGAAGAGAGAGAAACAGAGAGAGAGTGTGTGTGTATGTGAGTGTGTGTGTGCGCATGTATTTCAAGCAAGTGTATGTAATGTGTTCAAATATGAATGCATGTATATTGTGTTCTAGCAGATAATCATGTATGTGAGTGATCAGAAATCAATGTCCCACTCCCTCACCCCCAACCTAATGCTAAAAACGGTACCATGTTCAGCCTCCTTCCTGTCTTCCTGGAGGGAGAGACAGACAGACAGACAGACAGAGACACCAAGAGAGACAGAGACAGAACACAAAGAAGTTTAGCCCCTTTCCAAAATCCTTTCCTCTTGTTTTCAACAAAATCATCTTCTTCATACCACCCCCCCCCCCCCCCCCCCCCCCCCCCCCAACCTCTCACAAGCCATTATCAAGGTCTTGTATCTTGTGCCATTCCAGAGAGAGACTGGAATATCATTACACACAATCTATGTCATTTCCACTTTACTGCCTCTAATTCCCCTGCCGCTGATGCTGAGAAGATAGCGATAAACTAGGGGGGGGACCTGCTCCCCCCCCCCCCCCCCCTGTGTGTGTGTGTGTGTGTGTGTGTGTGTGTGTGTGTGTGTGTGTGTGTGTGTGTGTGTGTGTGTGTGTGTGTGTGTGTGTGTGTTCAAAGACAGGGGCAGACAGAGACCGAGAACTTAACGCTTGCATGAGAAAGCATAATTATCATTCTCTC
>CM054140.1:37698746-37728746 GCA_028751875.1 Rapana venosa
AACACAAGCGGAACATAATTGGCGGGCGGGAGGCCGCACAAGTTGCAAACATGTGAAAGAAGAGCGAATTCCCAACAGATGTTAGGTTATTGAGGCTCCCTCCCTCCCTCCCCTATGACTATACTGTTTTAGGAGAAAAACGTTGATGCCATCCATATTCTCTTTCCGTCCTTTCAACTTCAGCTCTTGCTCACCCTATCCCTCCCTTCCTCTTTGCCTCTGTATGTGTGTGTGTGTGTGTGTGTGTGTGTTGTGTGTGTGTGTGTGTGTGTGTGTGTGTGTGTGTGTGTGTGTGGTGTGAGGAGGAGAGAGAGAGAGAGAGAGAGAGAGAGAGAGAGAGAGAGAGAGAATGTGTGTGTGTGCGTGCGCGCGCTCATGTATGCAAAACCACACATGTGCGTGAGCACAGATGTGCGTGCATGTATGTACAGTGCTGTGGGTGTGTGAAAATGAGGAGTCTGCCTGCATAACAAAAAGACAAGCAAGCAGCAAGCGTGCATGCCACTATTTCTGCTGATAATGATCGTAGGTAGGAGTGTTTGCAGGAGGTTTTTTCTTCTTCTTTTTTTCTTTTTTCAATTTGGGGGGGTGGCTTTAAATGCTCTGCACATCACTGTTATTCTATCTTCTTTTTTTCCCTTCTAAAAGGCGGCAGCACAAGTTGCAATGTGGAGGTAGTAATTTGCAAACAGATGTTATCAAAGCTCCCTCACTGTTTAATGAGTTAAACATGAGGCCATACCTGATTCCCCTAGCGATACCCTCTGCTTGCCTGCCTGCCTGCCTGCCTGCCTGTCATTCCGTCCCTTCTTCCCATTTCATCTGCTTTTAGCGCTCGTTCTGTCTCTCTCTGTCTCTGTCTCTGTCTGTGCGCGCGCGCGCGCGTGTGTGTGCCTGTCTGTGCGCGCGCGCACACATACATATACACACAAATGAAGGAGAGAGAGAGAGAGAGAGAGAGAGAGAGAGAGAGAGAGAGAGAGAGAGAGAGAGTGTGTGTGTGTGTGTGTGTGTGTTGTGTGTGTGTGTTGTTTGTTTGTGTGTGTATGTGCGCGCGAGCGCGCGCGTAGATAGATATATGTATACATACATGCGCGCGCGCACCACACAACACACCACACCATATCCCCCCCCCCCCCCCCCCACCCTCCCACCCAAACAACCCCTCTCACAGAGACTTGAGTGGCGCCGAACGAAGGAAGCACCACTGTAGGGTATGTACAGCGGCGATGCTATCATGTATACACACAGTCATGTCTTACTTATTGATGACAGCAGCAGGAGGCGGGCTATGCCAAAACAGTCACCTGATCAGTCAGATACCATCACATTACCTACTGCCTCAGCCCGCACTGCACCCTCATAGTACAGTACAGCTAGCTGCTATACTGCTGCTGCTGCTGCTGCTTCACTGTCACTATGCGTAGGTTTGATGCTTTGGGAGGGGGGGGGGGGGGTGAGCGAGCGAGAGAGAGAGAGAGGAGGGGGTGGATGGGAAGGGGGGGACCCGTGCGCGCGCAGGCATGCATACAGGACATATGCATGTGGGCTTACGCATTTAAAATAAGCAAATGGTGACAAACTGCACTTGCAGAGTATACACACACACACACTATGTCGCATACATACAATGTCACACACACACACACACACACACACACACAGAGCAGATGCCATGTTCAGGGAAGCAGCCTACCCCAGGGGATGCTAGGCCTAGCCTATATATATATTCAGGGGAGCAGTCTACCACTAGCCTACACAGCAGAATGATGCTATCACTCACTCTCCTCACTGCCTGTCCCTGAGTTATGACAACAGCCAGGACTGATCCTTCCTACCAACACCCCATCCCTCACCTGATACCATCTCCCCCTTTGCTAGCTTCAACTCTTTATTACTTCTGGATTATTCTGTGTGTGTGTGTGTGTGTGTGTGTGTGTGTTGTGTGTGTGTGTGTGTTGTGTGTGTGTGTGTGTGTGTGTGTCCGTCCCTATGCAATATTGAAGGTGATGATGAGTAGTAGTAGTAGTAGTAGTAGGCAGTGTTAGTATACTGAGAGAGATTGAGAGACAGAGACACAAAGAGAGAGAGAGAGAGAGAGAGAGAGAGAGAGACAGACAGACAGACAGACAGAAGAGAGAGAGAGAGAGAGAGAGAGAGAGGAGAGAGAGAGAGAGAGAGAGAGGAGAGAGAGAGAGAGCGAGCATAAATGCATGCACTCTACGTATCTTTTCCTTATGCCTTGAAAAGGGCATTCATACTATAACACTTTGTCTATTTTTTCGTGAGAGAGCGAGAGAGAGAGAGCGTATGTGCAAGAGCGTGCGAGCATGCATGCGTATGACACTGTAAACGTCTTTTCATCTTTCCTTAGAACTGGTACTAGCATGGAAACATGTTCATGTTCTGTTTCTCACAGGGGGGCGTGCGCGTGGAGCGTGTATAGAGTTTAATAAATATGAATCAAGGTCATGCCATTCTCCTCGCAACTTCCTTTTCTTCAGTACTGTTCGTGCATACCTGTCATAAATCCAGAAAATATTGTTGGCTTATTTTGGTTTTGTTTGCTCTTCCTCCTGCACCCCCCACCCCTCCTTTCCACCATCTTACCCCTGTTATCTGTCAGATGAACCCCCCTCAGTTATCTTACGTCAAAAAGTGTGTGTGTGTGTGTGTGTGTGTGTGTGTGTGGTGTGTGTGTGTGTGTGTGTGTTTGTGTGTTGTGTCACAAATACCCCCCCCCCCTCTCTCTCTCTCTCTCTCCTCTCTGAGGAAGAGGGAAAAAAAGAGATATAAAGAGTGCACACGTGCGCATAGTTACAGGTATCCGAAAGAATAAGGGAGAGAGAGAATTAACTGCTTGTCTTTTTGTAACCATAAATCTACTCTGTCTCCTCCCACAAAGAACACCACACACACACACACACACACACACACACACACACACACACACACAAACACACACACACAGATACACAACAGACTGCTAGCCACGTGGCTTGCAGACGACAAGGTCCTGTGTAAGTGCCGTGATGCTGCATCACATCCAATCCAATAATCCTTCCCGTAATTGTGTCTCAGCGCCCTATCTACAGTAATAGCATTTCTGATCACATTATTCCCATACTGTCCACTGAATCCTTCACAACCGGAGCTGCCTCCAAAATTGCCATCGAATGTTGTATACATCATGTCCCTATTCCTGTGTGTGTGTGCAAAAATATTTCCGTTATAATTTCTCTACTGTGTAAGCACAATATCTTCAATCTTGTGTGATGAGAGTAGGGTTTTATAAAAATCAATCACTTGTGGAATTCTTGTTTTCAAAAAAGTGTATAACAGAAACAAAAAGCAAAACTTGTCGGTTAACACGTAACTTTTTCTTTTCTACCTTTCCAACATTTAAAGTTAGCACCAAACTGAATGGGCGCACAGGGTAGAAGCTGTGTGTGTGTGTGTGTGTGTGTTGTATGTGTCGCTGCGTGTATGCGTGTAGATGCATATGTGCGTGTGTGTGTTGATATGTGGTGTGTAGTTGTGTGTGTGTGGTGTGTGTGTGTGTTTTGCGTGCATGCGAGTGCGCGCGCACGTGTCACAGCTCTTCATACACGTGTTAATTAAGATTGCGCAAGCGTAGATGCTTCAATAGTTACTACTACTAGTACAGTAGCAGTAGCGTAAGACTGAAGAAGCGTGTTGGCTGGCGAGCAGCAGGGTAGGCCTAACAACTAGCAGTCACAACATAACCAGCACTAGCAAAGGGGCTGGCACTGACGCTGACTGACAGCAAAGTGGGCCGGGCCTGCCGGCAGCTGACAGGCAGGAGCAGACGAACAGCGAAAAGCGCGCGAGAGAACGAAAACGACGGCAGACGACCCTACGAGCAGACGAGCGAGAGAGAAATCGTAAACGGCGAAATAGGCCTACTGCTGTTCTTGCCGCTTTAGCGCTAACACTTTGTTACTCCTGACGGATATTTAGTCCTGTGATGAGATTGTTGTGGAAAACAGGGGGGGGGGGGGGGGGGGGGGGGGGGGGGGGGGGGGGGGGGGGGGGGAGAGCGAGAATGGAAAGAGAGGAGGGGAAGAAAATGAAAGAAAACAAGAAGAGAGAACAGAAAAAGAAGAAGAAACGAGACAACGGAGGAACCATGCCAGAGAGGGAGGGAGAGAGAAAGTGTGTGTGTGTGTGTGACGTGACTCCACTCTAAACTTGTCAACACCGTTTTCCAGTGCCGTTTTGTTTCACAACCCCTTCCCTTTTTAACCCTACAAAGCGAGAGAGATACCACCTAAGTGTTAGGTGGACCCTCTCCTCCTTTCCCTACTTCTACTACTACTACTCCCCCTAACCCCCCCCCCCCCCCCCCCTTTCTATTCCTCCTCCCTCCAAAAGACAAGCAGGCTTTTGCTGTTTTTCTGGGAAGGGAGGAAGGGGGGGGGGGGGGGGGGGTGGGGGGCGGATTCCTGTTTCGTTTCAGTCATTTGCTGGGAGAGCACGCTATGCTTTTAGCGACCTGACAAGACGATAATCGGACCCCCGTTCACTTGGCCGCTGACTCTTGGCAACAGACGATAGGCGGCTACTTACTACTCTTCCAGGTGTTGCTTCACGATCTACGCTTTTTGGTCACGGAGAATCATCGCTTTACTGGTGGTGGATATTGTGTGGTGGATGTGTGCTTTGTTTGTGGTGTGTGTATGTGTTTGTGTTTGTGTGTGCTTAATTTAAAACCTTCCGGGATGTATTGTGGTGGTGAACATGTGCGCGAAGTTCTGAGATGATAAGTTTACCAGCAACAACAACTACACTAATGTGATCGTTCTTTCCAGCGCTGTGGATTTACCTCAGGGATATACTTTTACCTGGATTCTACTGTTGATTGTGTGGAGAAGACGTTTTTCTTTCCACTTACACACCATGCATCATCTCTGTAGTGATTAAGGTAAGGTTTGCTCTCTCTCTCTCTCTCTCTCTCTCTCTCTCTCTCTCTCTCTCTCTCTCTCTCTCTCTTTCTGTCTGTCTGTGTGTGTGTGTGTGTTTTGAATGCTGTGTCGCAGAAGGTGAGAGAGAGAGAGACAGGCAGACAGACAGAGAAACAGAGACAGAGACAGAGAGAGGGGCCGAAAGACGTCTGTGTGTTGTTTTTGGTTGCGTGCGTGCATAAATTTTCTTCCTTCCAACAGGGCCCATTTCCACAGAATCCACAGTTCTGGGCAATTTCCCGATGTAGCAACCAGCTGATTGACAGGCGACCAATGATCCTAGTTTACGATCGATTTTCGAGGGGGAAAGTGTTTATAGTGTTTCGGGGAGAAGAGAGAGAAGAGAGAGAGAGAGAGAGAGAAGAGAGAGAGAGAGAGAGAGAGAGAGAGAGAGAGAGAGAGAGAGTTTTCTGGTACAGGGGAAGAGAGGAGATGGAGCAACCCGCACTATTTGGGGGAGATTTAAAACACATACACACACACACATCACGCGACCGCGCACACTGCACCATGACATCATTTTGAGGGCATGGCCAAGTTTTGTAGGAGCCATTTTTTTATAGGACCTATATAATTATATATATATATATATATATATATATATATATATATGTGTGTGGTGTGTGTAATATTATAAAGTTGACATTGCCATACATACCATACATAACCGTCACTGTTTCAAACCAAACAGCTTCACTGAACTTTGGAGAAGATATATATATATATATATATATGTTTCAACATTGCGTGTTACAACAAATGAACGCGACAGTTGAGCTCTTGGAACGCACTTGCTCGACGTTCATGTCAACGGACTCTGGCATTATTTGCACCCCATTCCTTTATCTCTGCATGCCGTGTCTGTCAGCCTGTCTGTCGATTTATCTGTGTCTGTCTGTTTGTTTGTTTTTAGCCAAAGTGTTGAAAATGTCAAAGGCTTAATCTCTTTAAAAGCTATTACATTTACCCATTTCTCAGAACAATGGAACGCATTTTAAGAGAGAAAGAAATATCTGCACGGCTCTCTCTCTCTCTCTCTCTCTCTCTCTCTCTCTCTCTCTCTCTCTCTCTCTCTGTCTCTGTCTTATTACTCACTGGTCTTGTCTCATCTTTCATTACAACTGTCGGATTAATTCACCCAACAAGCTTATTCCCGACGTCAGCCGACCACGAAGGCCATACACCAGTACAGTACAGTGCGTGTCAGAATTTTCCAATGATATCCCCGGTATACTTAGGAGCTATTGTCCACCACTCCGTCAGACAGTGATCTTGTTGACGATGACTATTGATCCCCTAGTATCCTTGATATACGGGGTGGAGGAAATTCAAGACAGGGTGGGAGTGGGGTGAGGGGGAGGGGGGGGGGGGTTATTGAAGGGAGGGAAAAGAGTGCTGGGGAGAGAGAGGTGGTGAGGATGGGTGGTGATCAAAGTTAATGGCTTTAGTTCTGTCAACGTTCAACAGCAAACGCCAAGTAGAAATGGGAGGAATCCAGACATGAACCACTTTTGGGGGGAAAATTTCTACCCCCGACAAGCTTACCATACCTCTTGAGAGAGAGAGAGAGAGACAGAGAGAGAGAGAGAGAGAGAGAGAGAGAGTCTCTCACTCACTCACTCACTCACTCTCACTCTCTCTCTCTCTCTCTCTCTCTCTCTCTCTCTCACACACACACACACACACGCACACACACACTACACCCAAGACACGTTTTTTAACGTCTCCGGCTACTTAGGTTATTGTATTGAACTTGTTGGCGGGGAGTGTCAGCTGAAAGAAAGCCTGTGTTCCACTTTGTCCTCCCTGTCTTCTGCACCTGCTCACCAGCCAACACACCAGTTTCCTCAACACCATAAAAACTGTCAACCCCCCCCCCCCCCCCCCCCCCCCCCCCCCCCACCCCCCTTGTCAGCCTCCTGTCCCCTCCTCCCCCCACCCACCCCCACAACTCCTTGAGGCTGAAAGCAAACGAGTACAAGTATCTGAAGGCTGTGTGTTCAGTCCACGAGAGTCAGGACTAGACAATGTGACCGTCCTGCCCTTTTCAACCATCCCTATCCGTGTCCAGCCAGCCCCCAACCCACCTCTCTCTCTCCCCCCTCTTCCATCTCCACCGTTCTGGCCAGCACAGAACGCCAAGCCTCCTGTGGCACATGTAAGCTCTTTTATGCTCTTGTCAACACTCAGTGCTTGCAAATTCATAGGAGGCATAGTCATGAACTAGACGAGGACTTCCACTGAGATTATGGAAGATCAGATAAATGCTTTCTATGGGGAAGGCTGGTATAGAGAGTAAGGGGCTACCAATCGACATTATGGGTTCTCCTTTCAAAACGCAAGTTGTGTGTGTGTGCGCGTCTCTGGCGCGGCTGGCTGGGCTCTCCTTTCCAACGAGATATATTAGCATGTCACGTCCGTGGCTTCACGCCAGGATCGAAGCCTATCTCCTTCATGGTAGGGCGGAGATGGGCATAAAAGCACACGCAGAATTCGGTTAGGAATCCAACAAGGATCGTGGTGGACGTGATAAAATTTACCTCTCATCCATTTACAAAGCTCTCGGGGAATGAAACTCCGACGTCTAAGCCAAACGCAATTCCATTCCCGCTGAGCAAATGACTTTGGGACAACTGGAAATGGATTTTCATGGGCCTGAAATGAGCTTTGGGGAGCCCTTGTTTGCTAAATGGGGGACGGGACTGGCACGGAAAGGTCGACATACATACGCCCGTCCTAGTCAGCAGTGGATGCACCACTGGAAATCCCCTCGGGCTGGTGATCACGCAGTCTTTCCTCTTCTCATTCAAAACCTAATCCCACTGTTTCTGTGGAGCAAGTTATATTGATTTCTTCCTCCTGGTTTTCCAAATACTAACCGAGGAAACGCAACACTTAGTTCTAACACTAAAGCGAATGTATGCAAGTCATTACTCAATGAAAACCTTCATTGGAGACTTTGCCAGGGAAGCTAAGCCAAAACATCCGATGAAAGTATAAGCTTTCAAATCTAGTAGGAGGATTATTGTGAAACTCAGTATTAAACAAATAGAACAATGAGATAAAGCAAAATTATTTTCCCCATCCCAATGAGGTTACCTCAAAGCACTTGTGGACAAAGTCAAATCAAGGGCATAGTTTCGCAAAAAGACTTTTTCCTGAAGCCTGGATTAGAACCATCCAGTGAAACTCGAATCCAAATGTCATGAAATAAAAGCACAACGTATTAGACCTACTTCAACTTTTATTACAGAATGACATGTTAACGTTCAGCAGATGATGATGCTGAACTTGGCTGTAACCGAAACGGACAGTATACGTGTACTGTAAGCCTTCACTGCGGAGTCAAATTCAATAAGCTGGGAAAAACACAAAAAGTCACGAGAAACTGGGAGAACAACCCTAACTCCCGTAGGGATAGCGTTACCCGTAACACCAACCACCATGGCCGCAAAAGCCTTCTTGTTACCCGATCATTGTAGGTCATCTGATGCAGCTCAAGACAAACAAACCAAAAGACAGATCTTGGATTTCATTCCGTGCTGTTTTCAGCCTCACCGACCATGCTGGTCATATCAGGGCCGTCCCAAAATCAAGTGCGTGCCACAGGCGAGGTTCACAGAATGAAACGTTGTCAAACTTGTTTTGAAAAAGGTAAGGGAATGTACTGGGAACGAAAACAAGAGGGCGGACAGATAAAGGGGAAAAAGACATTTCAGCAAACATTGACAGACACGGTAAAGTCTTTAGTACAGAATTTTCAAAAGGCAGAAAAGCTATGCATGCTATTCATGCTACCCAGACTGGAGGAAAATGCTATTCATGCTACCCAGACTGGAGGAAAATGCTATTCATGCTACCCAGACTGGAGGAAAATGCTATTCATGCTGCCCAGACTGGAGGAAAACAGATAGATAAAAGATCATGTTTTGTAGACAGGCACGCAACGTCTCTCGCAATTAGGCCTTACTGCATTTTCGAAACACTTTTCTTTTTCCTCCAGGAAACCGTACAACACCAACAAAAAGGAAACTCGTTTGATAGCGTATTAAACATTATTTTCCAGGCAGCTGCTGTGTTCACAAATTAAACTCCACCTAAAAATAAAAAGTTATAATAATAATAAAGGAAGGGAGAGGGGGAGAAGGCAGCTGCGTCCTCTTCTGATTCTGTAATGTTTATCGATCTCTCCATCTCCAGCCTTCGCCTGCATGCCATTAACGTGTTTTCCGGGCTGCCTTCCTCAACATACACGCCACCTAATCAGGGTAAATGCTCCACAAAAGACGAGAAGATTATTACACAAAGTACGCCCGTACCTGTCTTTTGTCTATTGTACTGTAAAACGATACACGCGCGATACGAAGTTAACTATTGTACTGTGAAACTGTATACATACTGTAGACAGAGAAAATCTATGACAATGTCTATTATACTACAGAACAGAAAATTGTATGTTACGGTCTCTCTGTTTTTGTCTGTCTGGTTGCGAAATAATATTATTTCGGTCCGATAGTAGAAAAACACAGTAATGAATAGTGTGTGTGTGTGTGTGTGTGTGTGTGTGTGTGTGTGTGTGTGTGTGTGTGTGTGTGTGTGTGTGTGCGTGCGCGCGCGCGCGCGCGCTTGCTTGCTTGCTTGCTTGCTTGCTTAAAAAGAATTTCAGTAGATCAATCAATATCCACAACTAAAACCGCGTACAAAAATGGATATAAAACGTAACAGTATGGATCTTTTCACCGACTAGTTATTATATAAACCTGTGATGAAGCACTTTACGTTTAAAGCCCGTCGTCCTCTCTCCCTCTCTACGGCTGTAGGTAAACAAGATGTAAAGTTATGGAAATGCGGGTTGTGTCGACTTGTTATTGTTGTTTTTCCAGCCCGGGGCTTATTCCGATCCCATTAGGGAAACCAGATCCAGGGTAAACCAAGCAGTCGTTTAGACAACGCCGTTTGAAGGCTAATGGCCAAACAACCAAACGCTTTTGATCTCTGTCTCTCTCTCTCTGTCTCTCTGTCTCTGTCTCTCTCTCTCTCCCTCCTTCCCTCCCAAACACACACACCCCCACCCATGCACACACACACACACGTAGATGCCTGCATGCGCAAGGGTACTATACCTTACAATAATTGATTTTACTCCTATCTCTCCCATCCTCCGTTATTCTAAAAACAGTCGTATTGTCTGGAAACCGTATTATCATTTTAATCTGAACGTATACACACCAATCTAGATCCCCGTAGTAAAGAGAGGTCTGACGGACTGGGTTCATTGGATCACTTTTGCACGAGTGTACTTAACTACTCTATTTAGCTGCCTTGGCTGCCATGAGCCAAATTCCATTAGCGGCAATAATGGTTGGAGAACTTGGCATGTGTACATGTATACACACTACGTACATTACCTAATAAACATACATACTCGCTCAGGCCTACATACCGATCCAGCTGCCTACGTACCTACCTGCCTATAATTATTTATCTTTACTTACAAAGCCACCTACCTATCTACCAATATTAAAGAGGAAAAAAATCACGCAGTAGCTGTTATTGGCGTGGTGTGAGGTGGTGTGTGTTGTGTGTGTGTGTGAGAGAGAGAGAGAGAGAGAAGAGAGAGAGAGAGGAGAGAGAGAGAGAGAGAGAGAGAGAGAGAGAGAGAGAGAGAGAGAGAGAGAGAATGTGTGTTGTGCCGTTTGTGCGCGCGCACACGTGTCCTTTCATTTAAATCCCTTTTCACTAAAGCAGACCAGAAAAGAGGAAAAGGGGAAAGAGGGGTGGAGGTTCGTTTAGAAAGTATTAAGCGTGAAAGTGGATTGGGAGACAGAGAATCCCATCAAAATGTGCCACTGCCCCATGGGTTAGTTGATGGGGGTTCTCTTGCCTTTGGAGGGCGCTGCTTTTCCTGATTAGTGATCAACCCCCTGCTGTTTTTCTCCTCTTCCAAGTTCTATTTGCTTTTCTCTTCCAGTTCCATGACACCACTCTCCTTCTTAACAACAATTTGGATTTGTCTTTTTCTTCTTTCAAACGATGTAGTTTCAAATACATTCCCTTTTACATGCTTATGCGTATATGTCTGTGCTGGTGTGTCACAAGAATAAACACGTATCAATAAATCATTACCTGTCTACAATAGGTGTAGTTCAGGGCATTGTCTTTTTAGTCCGTTTAAGCTTACGATTGCAACCTTTGATTTTAAACAACATGGTACAGAAAGCAAATCCTTTCTAGAGCTATTTGTCACTTGCATACTAGTTACTACTCAAGGCATTTGCATAAATCTAACTGTACATTTTTTTCTGTACATCTCACAGCCAGTCACCTCATATACCTGAATGACAAAGACACATATTTTATTGCAGAGTAAACGTGCACATGAACACATCATCAACTATCTATTATCAGATTAAGTTTTGCACACACACACGCACGCACGCACGCACGCGCGCGCGCACACACACACACACACACTCTCTTCCAAGCCCAAGCCCATTTTCTTCACAGGCATTCATTAAGACATTGCACCTGAATGTGTCCCCTTTTTATTTTCTATTTTGTTCCAATTCCTTTAAAGCACTTAAATTCCATACATTGTCAAGTGAACCATTGTCCAGCAGCAAGAGAAGAGCACAAACTGTTTCCTGACCCCGAGCTGCTGGTGCAGTGACAAAGCAGCACGTGAGACCGGCCCCAGGGCACAAGGAGGCCACTGTGCAAAGCCCATTCAGCAGAGGAACAAGGCAGCCGACTGTGGCAGGCTTCTGTACTCTGGGGACACTTCTGGCTTCCATGTGAAGAGGAAACCGTATCAACTATACGCCCATCCCCTATGCCCCCCCCCCCCCCCCCCCCCCCTCTCTCTCTCTCTCTCTCTGTACCTTGAATTAGTCTCTCAGACTGATCAATGGGGTGCAAATGAGCCTTGAGGTCTAGCCTTCTGTGCGGCCCTTTATCTTTCCTCTTGGATCTTTCACACTCTTCTTTTTTTTTTTCTTTTCTTTTTTTTTGGGAAAGGGGGGGGGGGGGGGGGGGGGGGGGGGGAGGAGAAGAAGTCTTATCACTGAGTTCTTTATGTGTTGAACAGTTTTTTAAAAAAATTACCACCTCCTCCTACAAACTTATTTCCTTCTCTCTGGTAACCCCAACCCCCCACCTACTTCCTCCCCCCTAACTTTTCATTCTTTCTCTTCTTTGCCATCCTGTTCATGTTTCCCAAGGTAACATTAGGTATGCCCACAGTAAGACGGAATTAGCATGTGGTGTTCGCAGATCTACTCTCAAATCAAACCAATTATGCACAATGTTAGATGCGTGCACGTGTGCATACACATTTACAGATACTTTACAAATCTTTCTGTATAACCTACAAGAAGATACCTTACAAATCTTTCTGTATAACCTACAAGAAGATACTTTACAAATCTTTCTGTATAACCTACAAGAAGATACTTTACAAATCTTTCTGTATAACCTACAAGAAGATACTTTACAAATCTTTCTGTATAACTTTACAAATCTTTCTGTATAACCTACAAGAAGATACTTTACAAATCTTTCTGTATAACCTACAAGCCAGCCATCCTTCCCCCATCCCAAATTGAGATAGATAAGGAGTGTCAAATTCAGCTTCTTTCAGTCACTCATGTCTTGGCTCTATATTTTTCGTACCACACTTCACTTTACTACATAATAATACCAACTGCACGGCTGTCTAAAAGACTTCTAAGATTCTGTCTTAACCCTCAACTCGGTGGGTACCTAACAAAACAGCCTGCATGTGAGAGCTATTCAAAGGGCACAAGAGGGAAGGCCAGTCTCACTCTGCAAATCTCACCCAGCAGAACAAAGAAGCCGACTCCACAGTGCAGAAAGTACAGAGAAAAATTCTTTAGCTTTTTGCCTTTTCATGACAAAAAATACAAAAACACAAAAAGATTTCAGCCTCAACTATCCCCATGTTGTGTGTGTGAGTGAGAGAGTGAGTGTGTGTGTTTGAGAGAGAGAGAGAGAGAGAGAGCGAGAGAGAGAGAGAGAGAGAGACTGTGAGTGTGTGTGCGCACGCCCATGTGTATGTGTGTGTGTGTGTGTGTGTTAGCACCACTCTTTTGAAGAAAGGTTAAGATTGAGGTAGAAAAGATGTATTTAAACCTTAGGGCTACCTTTTACCTTTCCTCCCGAATCATAAAAAGGGCATTCTTTGCAATGTGTGAGAAACATCTTATCGCCTACTTCAACAGTTTGAAAAAGATCACCCTCACAGGCAAGCATCAAGCAATGAACACCCCCCCCCCCCCCCCCCTTTCCCCTCCCATGGTTTGTGCAGTTTTCAAGCTGAACAGTTGTAAAGTGTTCTGCCAGGCTGTACTGATAGTGCATGCCCTATCTCTTGCATCACACTGAACTGCTGCCTATCACCCCACAAAAAGCACCACGCACAGTGTCACATACACCACAAAAACCACACACCCCCAGAGAGTACGGGGCAGAGGACAGACAGACAGGAAGGACAAAAATTTTTTTATTACGGGTGAAGCTTTTTTTTTTTAAATATAAAAAAATTTCCTCTCTAATAAAGGGTGGGTCCAAAATAAAAATCTAAACCCTTTTTCACACACGCTTTTTCGATCACTTCATGCCAACTGTGGTAGACGGGCCAACACGGGGGAACCTTTCCTTGACCCAATAGTCATGCAGTGTAAAGCAGCACGTGAGACCCCCCCCGGGGCACAAGGGGGCCCACGTGCAAACCCTTTCGAAGGAACAAGGCAGCCGTGTGGCAGTTTTCTGTACTCTGGGGACATTCTGGCTTCCATGGAAAGGAAAACCGAAAACCCCCCCCCCCCCCCAAACCCCCCCCAAAAAAGGTCTTCGCCCCCCAATATCTCTGTGCCCTCTTTCCCTGAAATTTTGATCAATGAGTAGTGGGATGTTGAAATTCTTTCCCCCGATTTGCTCCCCCTTTTTCCACTCATCTTCAGCCGCTTCCCCTTCAGTGAGAAACCTTTCACCTGTTCTGAGGGTTTCAAACTGAAAAACTATTCACCCTGTTGTGCTAACCTGGAGAAATTATTCCTTTCCCCCCCCCCCCCTTCCTCTGTGTGTGTGTGTTGTTGAGAGAGAGAGAGAGAGAGGAGAAGAGGAGGTGTGTGTGTGTGTGGTGTGTGTGTTGTGTGTTGTTTTGTGTGTGTGTGTGTGAGTGTTTGTGTGTGCTGGGATGTAAACATAAATAAAATCGGGTTTCATTTTCCCATATCCTTCTCAGTTGAAAAACCATTTAAAATTGTCATTTCCCCTTTTTTTTTTTCCATGTTTTTCCTCCTTTTTTCGAAAGAAAGTAATAGACTTTATTTTTCACGCAAAAGAACTTCTTCAACTGAAAAAAAAGTTCAGTTGAAATTGTTTAATCAAAGACACCCTTTTTTAGTTTTTTGAGAAGGGTGACAAATTTCTAGTTTCTCATTTTTTCTTAAATTTTCCCCTTTAAAAAAAAAAAAACCCACGCATAATTGTCGGAAGTGTTGTTTAAAGTGGCGTTTTATTTGTTTTTTTTAATGAAGTTGTGAGGGGGGGGGGGGGGGGGGGGTAGAACATGGGTATATCAGGATATTTTGGGGGTAAAAAACCCACACACACCACACACACACATGCAACCTACCTTTGAGAAAGCGCTTAGAGTGATTTTTTTTTAAAAAACCCAAAATTCCTTGTGACGAATCCAAACCCCAGACACTCTGTTCCAAATCTTTTTTTAAAACAAAGGCAGTTGTCTTTTGAGGCAACAAGGCAACTTCGAAAAAAATGAATAGAATTGCTTTTTGAGATTAAGCCCGGGGGGAAAGGGAAAGGGAAGGAAGGGGGAAGGGAAGGGGGGGGCAGGGCAGGAAAGATACGTTTCTTTCACTTTTTACCCCCCTTCTTTCAACGAAGCTCTAACTGAAAACCCCCAAAAGAGAAACTTCAAGTTGTTAGTTTTCTTTTGCTTTATATTTTTTAAAAAGGGGGATGAGGGGCTCGTGTGTGTGTGTGGTGGTGTGTGTGTTGTGTGTTGGGGGGGGGGGGGGTGAGAGAGAGAGCAGCTAGACAGGCAAGCAGGCAGGGAAGTTTTTCGTGCCTGTTTCTGAGAGGAAGGTGTCATTTTTTTTTCCCACCCCTCAAAATAAAGCCACAAGTTCAGATTCGTAAATGATTTTATACACAAAATTTATTTCTTACTTTCATGTAGGCCCCCCAAAAAAAATTTTTTTTTAAAAGAAGAGCCAACCTCGTGCGAGTTCGCTCAGTCTTTTCCCCAACCACCAAAGCCTAAAAAACAACACACAACACCACACAGGAAGAAAAAATCCCTAAGAAACGGAAAATCAAACGCACCAACAAAGCAAAGGAATGATGAAAGGGTTTTCCCAAAAAACCGCATACCGTCCCATATTCTGAAATCCCACTTTGCCTTCAACCCACCCCCCCCAACCAATTCAACAAAGCTTTACCTCGAAATGGATCCCCCCCCCCCCCCCCCCCCCCCCCCCCCCCTCCCCCCCCCCCCCCCCCCCCCCCCCCCCCCCCCCCCTCTCTCTCTCTCTCTCGTTCCTTTCATTGCACACACCCCTGGCATGCATTTGTCCTGTGGACTGACAAAGAGTGGCGTATCAGACAGGTATCTTTCTCTCCCCCTCTGAAACCCCAGAGAGATGAAAAGGCAACACAACTGTGACCTCTGGGGCAAAATGAAGAAAAATGAGCCTGAGCAAAGACGATCTGGGGAGGAGAGGGGGAGAGGAGGAGAGGAGGGGAGGGGGGAGGTGGGAGGGCGTAGACAGACAGGCAGAGATGCTTTCTTCAGATTAGGCCATGACCCCCTAGCTGAGGAAGTGATCGTGAGACAAAGCCTTGTAAAACAAATGCATTTTTCCATGAAGCGATGCACGGTTTATCGAAGTCATAATAACTTCATGAAGCTTCCAAAATCAAAGTTATATTACAGCACCCAGACGTGTGTGGAGGGAGGGAGGGAGGGGTGGGGAGGGAGGGAGAGAGAGAGAGAGAGAGAGAGAGAGAGGGAGAGGAGAGAGAGAGAGGGGAGAGAGAGAGAGAGAGAGAGACACACAATTTTATTGCTATTTAGCAATCAAGCCATATAGCGCTGCGGCGCGGTAACAACGATATCGAACGCGACGCGATTACAATGACATGGAAACCATGGCAGTGGTGGTATGTACATCAAGATTCGATACATTATTGTCTGTGTCTCAAGTGTCTCAATTTTCAAACCAGCCTTTCCTTTTCCAGTCTACAGCCAGCGAAGTCAGCCCATGTAAGACCGGATCAGGTCCCGAAGATGATGAAACTCCTGCTCAGCACTCGCCACCACTGTCTCTGTGTGTTGTGTGTTAGTACACTGTTTCCCTTTACGAAGTCGGGCAAGCCTGACACGTTTCTTCTGGCAACATGTTTTTCTCTTCTTGCTTGATGTACCAGAACACACACTTAGATTCCTCGCCAGGATCTCCATTCCAAGAGTATCCAGGATGATGTCATCTGATTCACACATCACAATGTTTTCATCAACCGAAACTATGTACCACCACCTTTCGAAACCGTGTGTTTCTCTTGCTGTCCCTTAATCGACGCTGTACACGTTTGTCAGTTAGAGTAGACACATACTGTTTCACAATACCAGTATCAGTATCAGAGTCATCCACTGTGCAGCCAACTGTCAGCTCTTCCCGCACATCAGCCCTCAGAAGACACACCGATCTTGCTGTCTGTTGCTGGATCACACAGTAGATCAAGTGAATCTGGTGTGGCTGAGCATTCAATTCACTGCTGACACATAGTTCTGTGTACACACTGGTTTGTTTTCCTTCTGTTTCCACATCGAGCAGGGAGTCAATGTTACACAAGACCGGCTCTTCCAAGACACTGTTATTGTCACATTGGCGACTTGCCTGTCTTTCTTGGTGTTGTCTACTTCTTTGAACATCGCGACGTCTTTGACAAGGGGGTTTCTTGCGATAGTACTGAACACGGGAGTTACGGTTCAGCACCGGGTCCGCCATTTCTGTTGACACTGGCTTGTCAGCTGGCTTCATTCGCAAGACGAACACAACACTGCCGCTCTCCCCCGCGACTTTCCAACTCGATACGACGTTGTCGATCAGCAGGGCGTCTAAAGTTGTTATTACAGTAGCTGGAAGGCCAGTAACTGACATTTTGAAGCTAAAATGCAAAAATTTGCAGCAGCTTACTAACAGCACACCCGTTCAGTTCGAGAGAGAGAGAGAGAGAGAGAGAGAGCGCATTGACCATCGAAATGTAAAGAAGCTCCCTCAGCTCAGTGACGCACCTGCTCAGATCCTTTATAGGCTGGAACCTTCTGCTTTTGTGTGTTATCACAAGGAAGAGAGGTTATGGTTGTGCGTTAAGTAAGTGTGTGTGTGTGTGTTGTGTGTGTGTGTGTGTGTGTGTGTGTGTTGTGTGTGTGCGTGCGTGCGTGCGTGCGTGCGTGCGTGCGTGTGTGTGTGTGTGTGTGTGCGTGCGCGTGTGTGTGCGTGCGTGCGCGTGTGTATGTGTGTGTGTGATAGAGAGTGTGTGTGTAGTTAGCTTTTTTTAAACATGGAAACTTGTAGAAAAAATAAAGAAAAAGTAAGTATACGCCCTGGCAAATGAACCAAAAGATAACGGCAGACAGAGAGAAGGCAGACCAGTTTTTTTCTTTATTTTTTTCCCCCCATTTTGTAGCTGTTTGATGGTGAGCAAATACACCGAGAGACAGCTGGGTATGTATCTGATAACCCAAGAAAAGATCTTTTTTTTTTCCCCAGAAAGACACTAAATACAAACTATTAAAAAAAAGGGGGGGGGGGGGGGGCTATATGCTCTCCTAGATTCCTAGTTCTACAAGAAAGAAAGCCTTCAGTAATACAAGAGGAAGGTATCCCATTACCAAACGGCATAAATCACGTGAGCAAGCAACTGGCTCAACTATTCAAACAAAAACACAAAAAAAGTACTATACTCTTTCTTACCCCCCGCTAGTGATGTCTGTGTTCCACTGTCCAACATCACACAACAAACAACCCCGTCACTTGCTATTCAGTACAGCAGTGCAGTCATCTTTGAGAGAAAGTTCATACTTCTTGCGTTTCTAATCATGGTGATGATATCAACACCACCCCGGTCCTCAATCCATATCCAGAGACCCACAAAATACAAAGACATACATGTATGTATACAGCTCTCTGACTTACGCACCTGCCCTGAATTCAGGCTGGCCCCGTATGTTTGGAAGCGCGACCCCCCCACCCCCCACCCCACCCCACCCCCACCCCACCCCCACACCCCTCTTTCACCTGTTTTGGGAGAAAGGGATCATCAGTCATAATAGTCATGACCTGACAAAGGGTGCCAACCAGGTACTTTTTCTGTTACCTGGCTATAAAATGATAGTGCGAGTGCGCGCGCTCTCTCGCACATTCTATTCCACAAACGAAATCGAAGCCTTTAAAAATTCTGCGAGTTAAAAGGGAAAAAAAGAAAAGAAAAAGAAGGGGGGGAGGGGGGGGGGGGGGGGGGGGGGGGGGGGGGGGGGGGGGGGGGGGGGGGGGGGGGGGGGGGGGGGGGGGGGGGGGGGCAGAAGTAGAAATGCCATTAGCAGCAGACATAAATCAGATGGCAGCAGACAAGCGAGGCAAAAGAGGGGATAAAAAGCTTTCCACTGAACATCAGCCCACACCATCTGCTTCTCCACCTCTCTCTCCCTCCCCCTCAAAAACCCTACAACTAGCAAAAATGGCCCAACAATGCTCACTCCCCCCCCCCCCCCCCGGTACTCCTCCGCCCCCCCCCCCCCCCCCCCCCCCCCTACAGCCAGTTCCCTCTCCCTGCTCCCCCCTCCTGAAGATGGTGTCTGCTCTCAGGCTTAATCCGGCACAAGACAATCCTCCTGTTTTGTCACCGTAAAAAAAAAAAAAAGGGAGAGGGTGGGGGGGTGGAGGGAGGGGGGTACTGAAATGCATAGTTTGGGGATATGAGGAGCCTGGAAAAGACTTTTTCTCTTCCTTGGCAGATGATAAATAAAGGAGGTCATGCAGAATCATTCAGTAAAACAAATTTAAAAAAAATAAAAAGAACAGAAAACAACTCTGGAACCTGGTTGACCTTCATCACTAGCAGGAAGTCATCAAGGTGAGACTGAGTGTGTGTGTGTGTGTGTGTGTGTGTGTGGTGTGTGTGTGTGTGTGTGTGTGTGTGTGCAGAGGGGGGGGGGAGGGCAGTAGGTGTGGTGTGTGGTGCGTGCGTGCGTGTGTGTGTAGGGAAGAGGGGAGGGGAAATCACTTCCCAAAAACGCACACCATAACCATCCAGTTAGACTGTCAAAAGACAGCCCCCCCCCCCCCCTCCCCCACCACCGCACGCAGCTGGCTAGATTTAAGCGCCAGCCCTAATTATGTCCTTCGCTGTCGGCCTGGCGATAAACAACTGGACTAAACGGACCCCGACACCCTCACCTCATAGACACAACACCAGCCCCACAGTCGCCCATTAGCACCAGGAGGTGTGTGGTATAGTAGAACAGAGAATGAGATAGTTACAACTGTTTCATTTTCTCCCCCCCCCCCCCCCCCTGTCTCTCTCTCTCTCCCTCTCTGTCTCTCTCTCCCTCTCCCAGCTGTGGCTCTGAAGAGAACATATCAAGAACACTACAAACAGAACACTCTTTACTACAGGTCTAGTGCCTCTGAGGAAACAAGATATATAAAAAAAAAAATTTTTAAGAAAATGAAAAACAATCAAGAAGAAAGAAAGGCCACAAATAATAGGAAAGGCCACCAAACTATGAACCGAAGACACCCCATGGGCACGGCAAAGAACAACAGTCTGAACAAAGATGATACAAAGTGTGTGTTTGGGGGGATGGGGGTGAGGAGGGGGGTTGGAGAGAAGAGAGGAGAGAGAGAGAGAGAGAGAAGAAGAGAGAGAGAGAGAGAGAGAGAGAGAGAGAGAGAGAGAGAGAAGAGAGAAACGCAACCCATTAGACCTTTGACACATCTGTACAAATCTGTGTGTTTGCTTGGACGTGCTGGAGATCATTTAGGTAGATTGTAAAGAACAGAAGACAGAAGAGGAGATGGAAGGGAGAGGGGGGGGAGGAGAGAGAGGGAGAGGAAGAGGGAGAGGGAGGAGAGAGAGAGGGAGAGAGAGGAGAGAGGAGAGAAGAGAGAGAGATATTGGAGGAGGTATTTGTGACAAGCCCATGCTGTAGACAGTCGTTTCGAAAACTTGTCACCTCACTGTCGTTTATTTGCTATGCTCGTGCAGACCTGTCTAACACTCCACACGAAACTGCGTACGTATGTATTCAAGTACATACATATATATATAATAATATATATATAATATATATATATATATATATATATATATATATATATATATATATATATAT
This sequence comes from Rapana venosa, assembly GCA_028751875.1. NCBI lineage: Eukaryota > Metazoa > Mollusca > Gastropoda > Neogastropoda > Muricidae > Rapana > Rapana venosa. Next base: position 37,719,177 of record CM054140.1, read on the forward strand.
GGGATATGCATTAAATGAGTATGCAAGGAGAATATAAAGCTGAAGAACATAGAGCAGAACTTGCCAATATTAGTCAATAATATATGCAGAGAAGGGAGATTTATAAGACCATGAAAATTCTTCTTGCACCCCAACGTTAAAGTTAGTGCTGTCACGACATTTCATCTTTACTTTGCTTCACAACAATTAGTACCATCCATGCCACCACTGCCAGGGAAATAAAAGTTATGTCCTGCAAAATTGTTACTGCGCTGTTCTTTTCATCATGAAATCTATGTGGAGATGTTTCGTTTTAAATTTTAACGAACCTCTCCTCAGAAAAGAGCTATATATATATATTATACTAGGCTAGCTATCGGCTATCAGTCTTGAACTTTTGTCAGACCTCACACTCAAAAAAAAAAGGTTGCCTGGCTGAACTTTGAAAGCAAGCTGCCTGCTTTCTCCACTATCCAGCTGTCCATCACATTAGCAGAGTGGCGTGTCAAACAAATGCACTTGTCTGTTTTGTCTTCCTCCTCAATACGTGCGTTTCCACCACATGAACAGACACCACCCCACCACCACGCCAAGACTGTGCGAGTAGCTCTGATCGCCCTTAGGGCAAGACAAGTAAAGACGGGAAAGAAAGGAGAAGAAAAAAGAATGTAACAAAGATGCTGGGGAGGCGGAAGGAAAAGAGGAGCTGAAACAAAGGTGGAGAGGGGAGGGAGGGGAAGGGAGGGAAGGGAGGGAGGGAGGGGGGGGGAGAGAGAGGAGAGGAGAGAGAGAGAGAGAGAGAGAGGAGAGAGAGAGAGAGGGGGGGAGGAGGGAGGGGGGCAGGGGGGCAGTGAGGGAGAGAGAGAGGGAGAGAGAGGGGGAGAGGAGGAGAGGAGGAGGATGGGAGAGAGAGAGAGAGAGAGAGAGAGAGAGAGAGAGAGAGAGAGAGAGAGAGAGAGAGAGAGAGAGAGAGAGAGAGAGAGCGTATTCTGAGAGAAAGAAAAAAACAAAACAAAAGCAAGCCCGGGACACAGATGCTTTAGAGAGAGAAGTGCGGCCCATCAGGCCCACGAGGTACTTGCACAAGCTGACGCTTATTTAGATTTGTCTTGGGTATTTGTAAAAGTAAATTCTAACAGGGGGAAAAAAGAAAGAAAGAAAAACGGAGAAGAAAAAAAAACACCCTACTGTAGAAACAGCAGAACACAACACCACACACACTGACAAGATTGTAGAAGTAAGGGGAGAGAAAAATACTGACGGCATGGCGAGAGAGAGAGAGAGAGAGAGAGAGAGAGAGAGAGAGAGAGAGAGAGAGAGACAGAGAGAGAGACAGAGAGAGAGGGGTGGGGATAGAGGAGGGAGGGAGAGGAAGAGATCCAGACAGAGGGACAGACAAGAGAGGCAGAGACCTGGATTGGGAACATGATCTCCACACACACACACACACACACACACACACACACACAGAGAGAGACAGAGAAAGAGAGAGACAGAGAGAAAGAGAGAGACAGAGAGAGAGAGAATACTTTGTGGGCATTCATGCCTGTTGGTATCTGATTACGATCTCACAGGCCATGGGCATTTCGCAAGTGGATGTGCCTACCCAGACTTCCAACTAGGCCTAGTCTCTAAACTTGAAAGTGATTCACGGTGTCTGACTATCTCTTCAAGGTCTAATGTTCACAACCTACGTGGGCGACATCAAATTTAACTCTCAAGACAGACAATCACTCTTTTCGACTGTATCACATAACCACTTGGTTGGGTGGTTTGGGGTTGGTTGCAATAAAGCCCCTGCGGAGTTATCCGATTTAGGGACTGTAACCACTGTTCTATAACCACTTCGGGGAGGCGGCATTTTTTATTAACTTTTTAAGTACTAGTTTTACTGAGTAATCAGGATTTGGAGATTTCGAGGGGGAAAAAAAATTTGGAGATGATCTTGTAAACACTGGCTAACCAATCAACCAAGTAAGAAAGTCAAATAGCCAACTAACTTCATAAATATTGTTTTTCTCTTGCATAAACAGATGTCAACATCCATCTTAGTCTCGGCTCATGTTTCAGACGGCTCACAACAAACAGGCAGGCACACTCCCCCACTCCCAACCCCCCACCCCTTGCAACACCAGCCAACCCTGCCGTCCATCACATCGGCACAGAGGCGTATCACTTTTGTCAGTCGTCTTGCCCTTTCTCCCCCACGTCGTCAATCTTCCCCCTGAAGATGAAATAACATTACCCTGGCCTGGGGTCAGGGTGCCCGCCACTCCGCTCAGCTCAGCTGCCACAGAGCCCAGTTTTCCATTCTGAAGGTTGCGTGTTCGATTCCCAGTCCGTCCCGGACACTGTTTTAATGAGTTTAGTCATGAGGGTGCATAGCTCTTTGTGTAAAGCCTTTTTTTTTAATTAAGAAGAAGAAAACCAAGATATCATGTGATGATTTCCTAGTAAATGGGAACCGACAATTTTTGTCACAAATAATTTTTTTCTTAATGTTATCTGCATTAACTCCAGTTAGTTCGGTAACCTCTTCATGTATGGGCCAAGAGCCTGTCTGTGAATATATCATTTAAGTTTGATTTCTCATGGTGCAAAGTTCAATAGTATTACGTAGCCCCTCCACCCCCCTCCCCTCCCTTTAAAGATTATCCCCGCTGACGATATCACAAAAGTCAATACTGATCAGCCATGGCATCCGTCCCACTGAAACAAAACAACTGGTCAGAACACAATAAGAACCTTTCGCTGGTCAGAACACAATAAGAACCTTTCGCTGGTCAGAACACAATAAGAACCTTTCGCTGGTCAGAACACAATAAGAACCTTTCGCTGGTCAGAACACAATAAGAACATTTCGCTGGTCAGAACACAATAAGAACATTTCGCTGGTCAGAACATAATAAGAACATTTCGCTGGTCAGAACACAATAAGAACATTTCGCTGGTCAGAACATAATAAGAACCTTTCGCTGGTCAGAACATAATAAGAACCTTTTTGCGTTTGAGATGTAGCACCTGTTTGGCTTTTTGACATTTCTGCAGCTACGATGCAAGGTAACAGCTTTGCTTTGGGCGTGTCCTGTGCGTTTGAGTTTGGAACTGTTTGCAAAGATCGCTAGAGGGGACAGAAAAGAGCAGCCAAAGTATTCAGACACACAAAGACACTGTGAATGTATGGATTTTGAACTTGAAAAGAAGAGAAAAGAACTACCGTGAATGTCAAGACAAATCGTGCACACTGCCGGATTTGTCTACCCCCAAACTGTTATTCATCAACACCACATAAAAGAGTTTTCTTTCCTTGAAAACACAGATCATTAAATTCTTAGCGGTCCGCTTTTGTTATTTTGTTTGATAAATAGAGAGAGAGAGAGAGAGAGAGAGAGAGAGAGAGAGAGAGAGAGAGAGAGAGAGAGAGAGAGAGAGAGAGAGAGAGAGGGGGGGTGGCCATTAACGTTCAGAAAGAACATGGGTACATCAAAGCAGAAACAGACTGAATGTCGGCTGAATGGAAACAAACCAACCATCCCTTTACCTCTCTAACATGAAGCTAATGAACATTCCCCAGTGCTGCTGCTGCTGCTGCTGCTGCTGCTGCTGCTAGACTGTGCGCACGGCAACCAATTCTTTTACTTGTCCCACCCTGTTTTCAAAGTTGTCCTCTGTATCGCTGTACTATACAACCGCACACTTCCCCGCTTCCTAATGAACCCTGGCTGGCCCTTATCGTCACCCAGACGTCACAGCCAAGAGAATACCAATGGCATCTACGCCACTAAAAGCTTTTAGTTCTTAGTATCCAACGTAAGTAAGCGGCTATACACCATGATGCAAGTGACTTCAACCTGAAATTGGCTCTATATCTATGGTGTATCTCTCCCGTCGTCTACCGAACTCGGGTGTTCAGTCCTGTCCCAAAACCGTTGAAATACCGACTGCCAAACAGGCCAGCCTGCTTCAATATTATTCATCTCTTCTTTTCATCCCTCTTCCTCTGCTCCTCACCAGTTTCAATATTTGCTTGCACATATCCTCGGTAACAAGATGTACAGAAGTCGGATTGTATTTTATTCATTTAAAAAAAAAAGGGGGGGGGGGGGGGGGATGGGGATGGATGCTGTGTGATTTACCAGCAGTTAAAGACATACATTGGGAGGGAGGGGAGGGGAAGAAATGATGCACAAATGATGCACATTCAGCAAAAGACCATACACTGTCTTTGAGTTAATAGGTTTTCTCATGGCATTGCATTCCAGCTTCCAGCCACCAATTGCACTGCCCCGCCCTTTCCATTACGTGAATGCTTGGCTGTAAATATAATTCACAATTACCGCACTTTGCCCCTGCTCCTAACTAATTAAACCCTGGCAGGTCGGTCTGCACCGTGAGGTCACAAACTAGATAGCTCAACAGCCAATGAAAACGCTCTCGCAACCCACTGGGGTTTCTCACTGCTTTGAAAATTTTCCCTTTGAAAATTTTTTTCCCCAAAGGGCCTAAACCTATTTTAATTTTTTGGGCCCCTATGTTAGAAAATGCTACCTTAAAGGTGTTAAAAAACCCCCCCCCCCCCCTTTTAACCCCCCCCCCCCCCCCCCCCTCCCCCTAAAACCCCCCCCCCCCCTTTCCCTTTCCCCCCCCCCTCCCCCCCCCCCCCCCACCCCCCCAAAATTAAGCCCCCCCCCCCTCCCCCCCAACCCCCCCCTAAAATCCCCCCCCGGCCCCCCCTGTGCTTCCCCAATTCCCCCCCCCCCCCCCCCGGTTAGTTTTTTTTCCCCCCCCCCCCCCCCCGCCCCCCCCCCCCCCCCCAAAGGTTCCCAGCCCCCCCCCGCTGTTTTTTGAAAAAACCCCCCCAAACCCCCCGGTTTTTCCTCCCCCCCTTCCCCCCCTTCCCCCCCCCCCCCCCCCCCCCCCCCCCCCCCCCCCCCTCCCCCCCCTTCCCCCCCCCCCCCTTTCCTTCCACTTTCTACATGATTCATCCTGACTTAAATGGTACCTACTGTAGAATGATGGGACGAAGGGGGGTTTTCTGGGTTCCTTTGTGTGTGTACAGAAGAGAGAGCGAGAGAGCTCTAAACGTCACTTTTTTTCCCCAAAACCCAAATTTTCCCAAAAAAATGTTTGAAAAAAGGTTTTTTTTCCCCCCCTCCTTTGGGGAACCAAACCCTTTTTCTCCCCCCCCCCCCCCCCCCCCTTTTTTTTTTTTTTTTTTGTTTACCAAAATCTACCAACCCAAAAACTTTTTAAACCACTCCTTTAAGATTTCCTTTAGGGTTCCCGGGGAAACCTTTTTCCCCGAGTGTCCAGGGGATAGCCCACGCAAAGATAAACAGGCCCAAAGAAATCGATGCCACCCCCCAAACCTTTCACCCCCATTATCTTGCGCCCTCTTTAATTTAGGCAAACCCGGAAAAAACATTCTGTGTGACCGCTGCAAAATTTGAAAACAGCCCGCGAAAAATCGTTTTGACCGCATCGTTTCCCCTTTTTATTTTCTGCTTTAGGTGTATTGCTCTGGTTTGGGGTCCTAATTTCAGTGGGAATACCCCGAAAATTAAACTTTGAAAACCCCTTTTCCCCCCTTCCCTTTTTCCAACATCTGATCTTTTGAATTTCAGACTGCAGCCTTAACGGAAAAGACTGGCGGGAGTTTTTGAAGGGGGGGGGGGGGGGGGGGGGGGGGGGGGGGGGGGGGGGGGGGGGGGGGGGGGGGGGGGGGGGGGGGGGGGGGGGGGGGGGGGGGGGGGGGGGGGGGGGGGGGGGGGGGCCCCTGCGAAGTGGGGCAGCTAAAAGGGGCCAAACCCCATTTAGAAGAAGGGGGAGGGGGGGGGAAACTTTAAAGGGAAAAAAAACATCTTTTGGAAAAGGTACATAAAGACACGGTTTTTGAAACTACTGAGGTTTAAAAGTCCCTTGGGGGGGGAAGCATTTAACCCCTTTCCCTCTTTCCCCAAAATTTAAAATCACCAACACCTCCCGGAAACCTTGCCCGCACAAGGGTCTTTCCCAAAGGGCCCTTTTCAGCTAGGCGTTTTTTCAAGGCGCTTTGCCCCCCCATTCGAACTGAGAACCCGGCTGGGGTAAACAAACAAACCCTCCCCCCTTTCCCCCCTTCTAACGAACTACCCTGGGCCGTCCTTTTTTCTCCCCTTAACTTTTCCCCCTACGTCACCGACAGGAGGAGCCCCCAAAAGCCAATAAACTTCACAAACCCGCAAAGCCCAGTTCCCGGGTCTCTTGAATGTCCCGCGCCCATAGATATACTGTCTATCAAGCGCGGCTAAATTTAAAACTGGTATGACGCGCTTTTCTCGGCAAACCCCTGGATGGAAAATTTTTAATCCCTTCCTGCCCCGGCCTGCCTAATTTTCAAAACCCCTGCCCCTACAAGTCCTTCTCCTGCCCCTTCTTTTTCTCCTCCCCCCTCCCCTTTCCCTTTTTTTTCCCCCTTTTGCTTCCTTTCAATTCCCGGCCGCCGGGTGGTTTCGCCTTTTAAATGGCACGAATATCCTGCGCAGATTCATGTAAAATTATGAAAGGGGTTTTTAGGGGGGGGGAAGTGGGGGTTTGCTTTTAAAAAAAAGAGGGACAGGGGCGAACAACGTGCAACGGGACGCGCCGCGTGCACTCGCACAAACTGACACACAATTAGTTATAACGGCTCAAGTTAGGTAGCCCTTCACTTAAAAACAATGTCCTTAAACTGCTCTATTTCCCAAGGTAGAATCCATTAACCTTTTCCTGTACTGATCTTATTGCACAAAACAAACATACAAAAACAACTCAACAAGCACACAAACAAAACACACACCCAAAAAAAAACGGAGGTGGGGTTTAAAGAAACAAAACAAGAAAACACACCAAATGAGAGGGGGGAAAAATACTTTCCACAGATAAAGTTCATTAGCGTTCCATGTTCTGGCCTTATTACTGCTGGCAATTATCTGTCTCCACCCTTTTCTCCAATTGTGCTAATGTACCGCAGCAACAAACCTTGGCTGCTTTCGCCGCCTTCGTGGTTGCTTCCTTATCTCCCATTAAGGTCAGTGTGACCATCTCCCTGACACCACCACGCACCAAAGGAACACCCACCCAAACCACCTACAACATCTAAGCCGCCAAAGAACAGCTTTCCCAAGCCCGACCATCATCAAGGCCAAGCAGCAGCACAAGCAAGCGGATACAGCAACACCCACACTACAGACAGGCCAGACCCCTAACAACCTGCTGTCGTGACAGAAGCAGGTCTGTATAATATATAATCAGGCTCAGGACAGGCCACAACCGCCTACATCATATAATTATGCTGTACATGATATTCCGCACAGGCAAGACACAACCTTGCAAGACTGGCAGACAAGAGAACATGTATTGCAGTCCACACGAGGCGCTTGGACAGAGGGTCGGTCAATTAGGCCTGACTGACCCCACTACCACCCCCAGTGGCCAGGAAGCTCTTCTTCCGCGACTTGGAGGACCTGTACTTCTGCATACTGCTTGCTCCCTTCCTTCTTCCAGAGACTGCGCTATCCATCTGACAATCACAAACGAACGAACGAACCAAACAGAGGCGGGGTGGGAGAGAATTCTTTTTCCTCTCTTGTCATAAATTTGCCTAGAGCAGCTATCAATAAAAGCGGACCATGACAAGCTCGGTGTCTCAGTTTCCCCGTCCAGCTTGATATTCATTCCCACGTTCATATCCCTCCCGCCTTAGTGCGGCTTCTGGACTTCACTTCTCCCTCAAGCAGGCAATGGGGCGGCACTGCAATGCGCTGAATTGTTCAGGAAGTGACCGTGTCCATGGCAAGCTGAATCCGCCGAAGCCCCTCCCTCCCTCCTCCGGCAGGCCCCTATAGGCCGACACAAACTTATATCCCTTTGATTCTACTACCCCTCCCCACCCCTTTTGCCCTTCTGCTGATTTAAGATACCACAGTGCGATCAAAACCACAGGAAAAGACGGAACAACAGACAAATCGAGCATACAGCAGAAATTCTGTCTTCGAACCAGCCCTATTATTCTGCTTGCATGCTACGCTGGTCACCAAAGATAAATTATGATAAAGACACATTCAACCCCCCACCCCCACCACCACCCGAAACAGGAATCATAATGCGCAAGAGCAGCAAAACAAATGCAGCGATGCGTTTAAACTGTATCTTGCACACGATCTCAGGCCGTTTTCTGCTCCACTACCTCAGTCGCGGTAAACCTATTACTCCCAGAGCTCAAAGGAGAGAGAGAGAAGAGAGAGAGAGAGAGAGAGAGAGAGAGAGAGAGGAGAGAGAGAGAGAGAGAGAGAGAGAGAGAGAAAAGAGAGAGAGAGAGAAGAGAGCAGACAGACAGACAGACAGACAGACAGACAGACAGACAAGACAGACAGGGGAAGAGGAGGGGGGGGCACAGTTGGAAAGGTGGCTTTGTGCGCAAATACAATATCTAGCAGTGTGCCATTGGATCAGCTCCCAGCTGTGGTGGTTATGAGCAATTCTTTCGTCTGGAAAGATAGCTTCAGGCAGTATTTTCCATTCATCCTTTCAGAAGTTAAGATGATCCCCCCACCCCCACCCTTCCAAAACTACCACCACCACCACCCCGGCCCTCCCTCTTCATTCATACTGTTTCTACAAACACGGCAGACTTCAATAGATGGAAATGAAAAACGAAATGACAAAGTATTTAGAACCTAACATCATATACTTCCATGACCAAGCAAGCAAGCAAGCACACGCGCGCGCGCGCGCACACACACACACACACGAAAAATTAAAAGCTCTAAATGTGAGATCATCAAAGTTTTGACCAGCATTGCTCCTCCCACACACACATTCCCCACAGAGAGAGAAAGAGAGAGAAAGAGAGAGAGAGCGAGAGAGAGAGAGAGAGAGAGAGAGAGAGAGAGAGAGAGAGAGACAGACAGACAGACAAACAGACAGACAGACAGACAGACAGACAGACAGACAGAGAGATATCAAAGAAGAATTCATAAAAGCCTCTTGGAGATAATGACAACTAGTGATTAACAGAACCAAAAAAAAAACCTTTCAGAACTAGTCTGTTATCCCAAGAAAACCCTTTCAAAAGATCGGTAAATTGCGTACGAATGAATGACCAATATAATCACAGACTGAATGATCGTTCTGAATAAATGAAATATAATCATGCAATGCCATCGATTTCTCTTGGTGGAAAGATGACAGCGTGAGGTATAAAATGTAATAGATCAGATGTAATTAAGAAGAAGAAGAAATGCCCCGGATCTACACCATTCTGTAAAGGTCGCACAATATATTAAGGTCCGGGTTTTTTTTATACCATTATTTGAAAAAAATGTAATCATACAGATATCCTTTCAAGTATTGGAGAAAGGAAACTTCTTTACAGCATTCTGGGAATTCTAAGTAACTACTCCGAGAATGGAAGATGTACAAACCCGTCCGTAATCCCCAGAAAGCTGGCAATCAATAAAAGGCAATTTAGGCAGCCTTTGTTCTAAGCTTTTCTCCCAAGTCCAGATCTCAGATTAAAGCATGAATAAATAAATGAACAGGCATCTGTGGAAGATACTAATCAATACACCC
>CM054140.1:37733922-37748922 GCA_028751875.1 Rapana venosa
CCCCGCATCTTCGAACACATTATCGTTTGTTCGCCATTTCGTATACAAATATGCAATTCACATATTAAACTTAAGTGTACGCGCGGTGTGTGTGTGTGTGTTTGTGTGTGTGTGTGTGTGTGTGTGTGTGTGGTGAGTGGTGAGTGTGGAGCGATTGTGGCGCGATGAGAGAGAGAGCGAGAGCGAGAGAGAGTGAGAGAGAGAGAGAGAGAGTGAAATGAAGCGAACGGATTAAACAGAAAACGGCTTACAATGCTAGAATAAGATGCATGTGCATACGAGTTTTTATAAGTGGTATCTGTACCAAAATGCTTTAAGTACATATCCATAACGAAAAGCAGCATGGTGTGTACATCAAGTAGTCATAATATATGATGTTGTTGAGGAATGTTTAAGTATTACACTCAGAACACAATTACTGCCATTGGTAGTGTTATTAACTTTGTACCTTTCTTTCACTCAGGAAAAGCACCCAAAGTTGTATTGATATGTCCGCAGAGTATGATGAGGTCGACAGGCTTAGGGACGAACTCAAGCACTGTACCCCATGTTTTGATGCTCGTCTTTGAAGTCGTTTTCACCGGTGCCTAGAAATGGTGGGTTTTTTTAGTGAAAGTGTCTTACTATACGCTGCTCATGTCCTTACGATAACTGGGCTGAACACGAAGCAACTCGGCAACGCAGACTAGAGTACAAGTAGTTGTGAATCTGTAACAACTTGAACTAAGCATCAAGGAATGGATCGTCAGAAATAGTTCTTTTGAACTGTTTATCTACTGTGTATCAAACTGTTTACCAAAGTGGGCCGTGTAATCTGCGTATTTGAAAGAAGAGAACAGCAGCTTGTCAAGGGTGGGGAGGAGAGAGGGAATGGAGGGGGGTGGGGGGGCACAGATGAAAAAGGAAATTCTGTTTGTGTGGATGTGGAAAGTGGGAAAGGGAGGGGGGGGGGGGGGGGGGGGGGGGGCGGGAGGAGGGGGGGAGGGGGAGAGGACAGAGGGGACACAGGCATACAGACGACAATACAGACAGCTAGCTTTTCAGAACAGTTCATCGATCTCCGCGTTTCTCTTTCACAATTGCAGAGCACTGTCAAAGATAACCGCGAACGGTGCTTCAAACGGCAGACCAGTTTGAACACACTGTAAGCACTCAAGTGCGGACAGACAGACAGACAGACAGACAGACACTACCTACCATACAGGCTACTTACTGCAGACTGAAAGAAGGTATAGATAGTTCAAGCCCCCCCCCAGGGCGCTGAGGCCATTGTCACTGGACACATGCAGCTTACCACAGTTCTAGTTGTGTGCACGTGTTGTAGCTACGGGAGAATTGCTTTACCTTACTGTAACCTTACCATGAGTATCTTAGCCTACCGTTGTCGATGCGACTGAATCACCACATAACCCATGAACATAAAAATGGTTGGCAGAAATGACCAAAAAAGGTGGTGGGGAGAGAGAGAGAGAGGAGAGGAGAGAGAGATGGAGAGAGAGAGAGAGAGGAGAGAGAGAGAGAGAGGAGAGAGAGAGAGAGAGAGAGAGAGAGGGAGGAGAGAGAGAGAGAGAGAAGAAGAGAGGGAGGAGAGAGAGGAGAGAGGGAGGAGAGGAGAGAGAGAGAGAGTGAGTGTGTGTGTGTGTGTGTGTGTGTGTGAAGAGAGAGAGAGACGGGGGGGGGGGGGGGGGGGGGGGGGGGTTGTTGAGGGAGGGAGAGAGAGGACGCATCCATCTCTTCTTTTTTAAAAAAAAAAACACCCAAAAACCAACCTCATTGAAGCAATGAATACCATCCTTTCATACAGATGCGCTTCAAAAATATATCATTGATTATAAAAACTCTAATCAAAATAAAATAACTACGTTTGCAAACTAATCTAAAACTTCAATTCCAACGGCCAGTCCACTACTGAAAGGTCTTTACATTTCGACCTATATTAGAAACACGGATTCGAAATGCCAAAGCTCGAAATCGAAGATTTCAATTAGCACTTATAAGAAAACGAAACAAAAAAAGTAGTAACTTACAAGAATTCTTCGTGGGGTATTAGGAAAACTCAATCCTAAAAGAAACAGAAAAAACCACCCTCTTCAATAATTAGAAAAAAGACTAACGCACAAGGTAGAATTTTACCGTCGAAAGTCTAACATTCTTAGCAAACTATTAACAGCAACAGAACACACGTATAAGGAGATGGTTGAATTCACACAACTTTGATCAGTTTGAAGGAGAAATGTAAATTTACAAAAGCTTAGATCATTCGCAAAACAGATTGTTTGGAATAAATAGGCTGGTTTCACAGATAAAGCTAGGGGGAGAGTATGAGGATAGAGGGAGAGAGTAGAGAGAGAGATGAGAGAGCGAGAGAGAGGAGAGGGAGAGAGAGGAGAGAAGAGGTGGGAGAGGGAGGGAGAGGAGGAGAGAGGAGAGAGAGAGAGAGAGAGGAGGGAGAGAAGAGAGAGAAGAGAGGGGAGGGGGGGAGGAAGAGGGAGAGGGAAGAGAGTAGGGGAGGGAGGGGGAGAGAGAGAGAGAGAGGGGGGGGGGGGGAGGAGGAGAGAGAGAGAGAGGGGGGGGGAGGGGGGGAAGAGAAGAGAAGAGAGAGAATTAAATGTACACAGCTTCAGATTCATTTGAAAGAGATAGTTAAATTGACACTGCTCAGATCCTTTACAAAAACCGCATCTAAATGAATAGGCTGGCTTGGCGGGACATAAGACAGCCTGGCCGTTAACAGCCGCGTAATTGCGTACTTCTTACCAGAGACTGTTCTTTGAAGCTAAATGATGTCTAATTATTGGTTTCAGTTCCTTCTCCCCCTCCCCTCCCTCCCCAAGCTGTCTCATCGTCCCTTCCCACCATCCGTCTAAAATGAGCCGAGACAGCCCTGCAGCAGTATAGCGCATGGCGCACTACAATCCTTCACTCGTGCCCTAACAAGATCGAATTGGAGACGTTGGCATGGGATGCGTGCCTATCTTTTCTTTTAGGTATTCTTTGTCGACTACAGAGAAGAGGAAGGTGTTCTGTGCTTTTAAAACACACACACACACACAGTTACATCACTCAAAGAGAGAGAGATGAGATAGAGAGAGGAGTGAGAGAGTGTGTGTTGTGTGTGTGAGAGAGGGGAGAGAGAGAGGAGAGAGAGAGAGAGAGGAGGAGAGAGAGAGTAGAGAGAGGATGAGAGTGAGATTGAGAGTGAGAGAGGGAGTGAGAGAGGAGAGGATGAGAGAGATGAGAGAGAGAGGAGGCAGACAGACAGACAGACAGACAGAGGTCATAAATTAATAATACTTGCCCAAATTGACAGATTCTCTCTCTCTCTCTCTCTCTCTCTCTCTCTCTCTCTCTTCTCTCTCTCTCCCTCATTCCCTCCCTCCCTCCCCTTTCCCACACCTCCCTCCTCCTCGTTTCATTTCATCTTAACAAACCTATTGAATTGGCGCTGAGGTCCACGGGACAGCGAGAAGAGCTGAGCAAACCTTGTAGCCACACTAGCTGCAATTGCCCGAAAATCCTATTCCTCCTGCGCGGTTGCCAGCCAGTCAGTCAGTCAGTCAGCCAGCCTTCCAGCCTTCCTTCCTTCCTTCCACCCACCAAGGCAATAACGCTTCATAATTTACAACTCTGCATTAGGAGAGCGGTCACGGCTTCATAATTCATATCTATCTATATACCAATGGGGGTGGGTGGCCAACGGCCGCTTTGCCCAGCGCTCATACCACGTGCACAGATAAACCAATAAAACACCCCCCCCCCCCCCCCCCCCACCCCTGTTAATCGGCAGAAAGAAGAGGACTTTTGGAGGAAAGAGGGGGGGGGAGGGGGGGGGGGGGGGAGGAAGGGGGTAGGGAGGGAGATAATATGGGGAGGAGGGAAGTGGGAAGGAGATTGGGGGGGGGGGGGGGGGGGAGGGGGTGGGGGGCGCAAAGGAGAGGACAAATAATTAATTCCACGCTTTAAGTCCAAGCTCGCTCTCTCTCTCTTTCTCTCTCTCTCCAACCTTGGCATGCGAGTTTTCGTTCAGATTCAATCAGAAATTGCATTGAGAAGGGTGGAAGGAAGGATGAAGGTAGGGAATGCATGGGACAAGGCATTGGGGGGGGGGGGGGGGGGGGGGGGGGGGGGGGGGGGGGGGCGAAGGTTTTGGGGGAAAGGGAGGGGGTGGGTGGGGGGTTGCAGGGTGGATGGGTGGGGAAGAAGGACAGGAAGGAGGATGGATCCCCGCTGTGGGCAAAAACCGAGGAAAGAGAAGAGGGAAAAACATGTAACCAACGAAATAAAAGACCCAACAAAACCTTCTGGGAAAAAAAGACTGGCAATGGCACAGAGCATATGAATAAGTCACGCAGCAGGGAATAGAAGAAAAGGAAAAAAAAAAAAGAAAAAGAAAGAAAGAAAACGAGCAACGCTGCCCGTTCTGCTTTAAATCAACAGAATGACTTCCAAGAGGAAAACTGGAGGGGAAAAGCTTTCAGCCCTTTTTGCATTCTATTCACTGTTGTATCCCTCACGACTATGCTAAAGAGAACGGCTCTTTTGCCTCTTTGCGTGTGCGTGTGTGTGTGTAGTTGTGTGTGTGTGTGTGTGTTAGAACGTGGGTGTGTGTGTGTGTTGTGTGGTGTGTGTGTGTGTGTGTGTGTATTCAGGGGTTGCCTGGTTCTGTCCATAATGTTATTGTGTATGGCTTGCTTTAATAACTAAAAACGTGCTTTGTCTTCAAAGCTTGAAGGCAAGGAACCAATTAACCTTTCCAGTCGAGGTCACAGAGTTGCCTTTGGCGGTGTGGGTGGTGGAGGGTTGAGGGTAGGCGGGGAGGGGGGGGAGGACTGTTTTAATGAATCTCTCTCTCTCTCTCTCTCTCTGGGAGCACGTCCCCGCCCAACCCCCAAAACACACATACACACAACACACACACACACACACACGCGCGCAGCGCGCGCACGCACGTACATGCGCGCGCACGTGTATTTTCCAATACTTTATCCCATCTCTATTATTGTGAAAAGTTATGATTGTTAAATAGTACTAAGCAGGTGAGAGAGAGAGAGAGAGAGAGAGAGAGGAGATGGAGATGAGGATGGAGGTTGAGGGAGTGGAGAGAGAGAGAGAGAGGAGGTTATGATTGTTAAATAGTACTAAGCCAGGTGGAGAGAGAGAAGAGAGGAGAGAGAGAGAGGATGAGAGAGAGAGAGAGGAGAAAAGAGAGAGGAGAGAGAGAGAGAGAGAGAAGTTTGATTGTTAAATAGTACTAAGCCAGGTGAGAGAGAGAGAGAGAGAGAGAGAGAGAGGAGGAGGAGAGAGAAGTTATGATTGTTAAATAGTACTAAGCCAGGTGAGAGAGATGAGGAGAGAGAGAGATAGAGAGAGAGAGAGGAGAGAGAGAGAGGATGAGAGAGAGAGAGAGAGAGATGAGAGAGAGAGAGAGAGAAGAAACTCGAACTCAATGATTTATTCACAAAAAGGCCATTGGCCCATACATGAAGGGGGTTTGCCGAACTGCTTAGTATTTTGGTGGGGGTAAAAGCAATAGTAACAACAACGTGTTACTGTATAACAAAAAACTGAAAAAGTCAGCTACAAAAATGACTTAGGATAACAAGAGAGAGAGAGAGAGAGAGAGATGAGAAGAGGAGAGAGAGAGAGAGAGAGAGAGACAAACACACAGACAGACAGACAGCCCCTCGACTCCCAAGGTGTATACATGAAAACCGGAGCTACACACACAGTCAGAAAGAAACCACCCAGAGCGGGCATAAAACACTCCTTATCAACACTGCCTCCTACCTCATCACTTACCTCTCTACATGGCAAATGGTTCATAGCACCTTGCTACCGCAAATACATACACCCCGAAAGGTGTACGGTACAAATTTATGGCTGAAAGCTACACGGCAGAATCACTCACACACACACACACACGCACGCACGCACACACACACACACACACGCACGCACACACGCTACACACGCTACACACACACACGCACGCATCGCACCACACGCTACACACACACACACACACACACGCACCCCACACCCACACCCACACGAAACAAAAAGGGGTATTATTGATCAACCATCATTACCTCACCCAAGACGTTAACAGAGCGAAGTTCCCGCCACCCAGGAAAGTAAGGCGATATGTCAACATTTAGGTGTGGTTAACTAAGGCTGTGTGTAGAGTGTCGTGTGTGTGTGGTGTGTGTGTGTGCTGTGTGTGTGTGTAGTGTGTGTATGTGTGTGTGTAGTGTGTGTGTGTGTATAGTGTGTGTGTAGTGTGTGTGTGTATAGTTGTGTGTGTGTAGTGTGTGGTGTTAGTGTGTATAGTGTTGTGTGTTAGAGTGTGTGTGTATATATTATATATATTATATATATATTTATATATATTTATATATATATTATATTATATAGTGTGTTTGTGTGTAGTGTGTGTGTGTAGTGTGTGTGTGTGTAGTGTGTGTGTGTGTTGTGTGTGTAGTGTGTATAGTGTGTGTGTGTGTGTAGTGTGTGTGCATGTGTGTGTGTGTGAGCCACTACGGCACCTAACAAGATGTATGGATGATGGGAGAAGGAAGCCAGGCCGCCAAACGCACCAGCTCATAAATAAACGCTTCCAATCAAACGCGCTGGAACAAACAAGATTGAAACCAGCTCCTTTCACTACGACGACTCTGTCCCGAACCTTACAGGACAGGCAGACTGTGTGCTGGGTGATCTATTGGTGCGGGGGTGGGGTGGGGTGGGCACAGATTGTGTGAACACTGAAAAGAAGCGTATTGCTGTTCACAGAGATATCGATTGATGCCAAGATTGCAAGAGGCAAAACATAAAACGATTAGGGTTTGTTTTTGTGGTTTTTTTAATGATTACCTTTTCGTCCATAATTCCGGTTACATAGAGCTCTCCCCCACCGTCAATAAAAAATAAAAATCATACACTAGGTATCTTCAAAGCTAATCATAAAGACATTTCCAAGAAAGCTATACTTCCGACCTATATCGATCTTCGAGTAGAATGTTCCGGATTGTTTAATTATGTATTGAAAAATTGCTTGATGTTCATGCGAGCGTGTGTGAAAGTCTGATGCCCAATCAAGATATTGCGCTACACGAAAGTCTTTTTTTACAATTTGAGAAGAAAAATCACAATTGTGTACCATTCTGAAATGTATGGTTCCATCAAAATGAAAGAAACCAAGTCAAAATGATCTTTTTGAAGGTAAAAGGTTAAAGCTTATACAATCTTTGTTCATACTTCCCTCAAGGGTATTGATATAAATGCTGGATTTCCTCCCATAGAAAACTTTATTTAGAATCTTCCGATTCATAGTAAGGAAGGAGAGACTGTCTCTCAGTATGCCGTTATTGACTCAATATGCCATCATTGCCTCAATATGCCATCATTGCCTCAATATGCAGTTACTGGCTGCATGGAGCGACCTTTCATTGTGTTGTGTGGAGAGTTATAATGGGGACTTTCGGAAAGACGGTATTCATTTTCACAATCACGTCCTCTCCCCCCCCCCCCCCCCCCCCCCCCCCCCCCCCCCACCCCCCCCAATTCTCTGCAGATAGTAGTTTCCAAGAAAATTGCAATGTTGAATTTTTTTTCACGGAGAGAGAGACAGATGAAGAAGCAGAGAGACACAGAGAGAGAGAGAGAAAAGAGAGAACAGAGAACACACTACAGACACAGAGAGAGAAGTTAGAGAAAAAAATTAACAAAAATCTAGGTTTCCAACGACATGTTTATTCATTCTTTATGTCAAGAATAGATTATGTAATATCTGACGATGTGATTACTCCAAAAGAGAAAGATTTTTTTCTTTAGAAATGATTTCACAAAGGGCCCGGAAGGAAGGGAGGGGGGAGCAATAAGTCCCCCCCCCCCCCCCCCCCCCCCCCCCCCCCCCCCCCCCCCTCCCCCCCCCCCCCCCCCCCCCCCCCCCCCCCTTTATAAAGGAGGTTCCCCCTTCAAACGTAATAGTTATTTTGGCACTTTCCAAGATGACCGTTTCGAAAACCATAATACAATGTATTGTAATCGAAGTTTGTTTGTTGGGTTTTTTTTTAAAAAAACTGAAGCACAACAAAACGAAATAGCCTACTACAATTATAATCTGCTTAGATTATTAGACGCCATAATGATGTTCTGTTCAAAGTAACAATACCCTTTGTGTCTGAGTTTTGTAATAATCACTTCGTTTCATGTTCTGTTTTGTTATGTCCTGTTTTGTTTCGGATTCTCTGTGGATGGACGAAAGCCACTGAGATGAGAGAGACAGAAACACGACAGGTAATTAGCATCCAGGAACGACGATTTCGTTACACGAGAAACGGGCTATTTGTATCCTGATAGAAAGTAATCACATTCGTATCATCTGAACGGTGTGTGTGTGTGTGTGTGTGCGCGCGCGCCTGCTTGTGTTTACGCGGGAGTGTGCATGCACGCGCGTTAGTTACCAGATTTGTTGGGGTTGCTGTTGTTTAAACAACAAAAACACTCATGAACAATGAAGAAGTTCACTCCGGACTTGTGTAAGTGTTAGTTATGAGCATATCCAATCAAACTAGGCAATTCATTTTTTAACACATTTTGGGGGGAGGAGAGGGGGGGGGGGGGGGGGGGGGGGAGGTTGTCATTTTTCCCATCATTCGTATCGATGTTTGGAGTTATCACAATATCGTGAAAGTGCGCATATGATGCGGGTTTCCCTTTACATTTTTTAATCAAAACTTAACGCCGCTTGTTTTATTTTTTTTTATACTGGCAAGACATCGTTTCATGTATTTTCAGATCACAAGGCTCACAACCTTCAAAAGACACTGACACTTTTTAATCACACACACACAAAAAACACTTTCACTGATTGTCCAATTCGAGTGATCAGTATCAAATTTAGCTCTTATGTCTTCTCGAACAAATGGGTGCAGATGTGGCGTTTCTTTGGGGTTTTTTTTTGTTGGGGTTTTGTTTTCCAATCCGAGTTCTTTTTTTTACTTCTGAGGCGTATATACGTTCCGACAATAGAGAATTTGAAGTCTCCGAGTTAACATACATTATGCGCGTTGGAACTACCCCTGGCTGATCTCTACCTCTGGCGAAAGCGCTACCTCTGGCGAAAGCAACGTTCTCTCTGCTTAATACAAATCATTCTGTGCAAAGCCAAGAAATATGGCTGCGCCGTGTGTGCGTGCGCACATTATGTGTGTGTGTGTGTGTGTGTGAGAGAGAGAGAGAGAGGAGAGAGAGAGAGAGAGAGAGCGCACGCTCTCTAAGTGCTTTGAAGGGGAAGGGGAGTTTGAACGTACATAATTTATGTACGCTTTGTGCTTACACGAAGAGAGAGAGACAATGACAATATTTTATTGTAATAAGCTGTTAAAGCCCATTTACAAGGGGACAGTGGGAAGGGGACTGGGCACAAAACACGTATTTTCAGAAATACAGATGTATAATTTCTACAGCCCAAATGGTCGACATGGCATGGATTCCACGACATGGTGAAGTGTTTTACATTACGATTCAGATGAATTGGTGCCTAACACTTTCGCCCATTGCTAATGGGGAAAGGGAGGGGGGAGGGTAACAACAACCACAAACATCATTTAAATACCGAGTCTGTGACAGGGCTTCCTGTCCCTACATTCCGTCTGATCCGGTAACTCATGCTCTTTCCAACACGTGAAAAACCTAACTCACAATATGCCTAACCGAAGAGAGAGAGAGAGAGAGAGAGAGAGAGAGAGAGAGAGAGAGAGAGAGCAAGCCAATCTTATCTTCTTGTTTATAACCCCGCCGACCACAGAGGCCATATTTATCAGGGCTGTCACCTCGACAATCTCCGATTAAAACCTATACAACTTTAGTATATATACACTGATTAAAAACTGGGCTTAAAACCAACCCAACAGTCGTTCCCTATGAGAGAGACAGACAGACAGACAGACAGAGACAGGCAGACAGACAGAAACAGACAATAAGAGAGGGTGGTTTAGAGTTTCAGAGGAGAAAGACTGTGAACAACAGACAGAGAGAAGCACAGGGAATTACTTTCATATAATCTCAACAACAACAACAGCAAAAAAAACAACCCCAAATTAATGTCATTATCCCTTAAGGGGTATCCAAGTTTTCATCGGTATAGACTGATTGTGTGTGTGTCCATATAACGTCTTTGTCTTTCATACCAGACAAAGTCATAACAGACAGTTTCATTAGGTTCCTGGCGTTTCACCGAAACTAATTAATAAACAACAAAGAGAAGTTTACAGAAATTGTATACACTAGCGGGTGGGTTTTTTGTTGTTGTTGTTGTTGTTGATGTTGTTTATTTGATTTTTTTCTCTCTCCTGTTTTGTATGTTAGCACGTGCGCATGCGCGCGCTGCGCGTGTATGTGTGTATGAATGAGTGAGATGTGTGTGTGTGTGTGGGGGGGGGGGGGGGGTGCATGCCGGCGTGTGTGTGGAGGGGGGAGGGAGAGGGAGGAGAGAGAGAGAGAGTGTGTGTGTGTGTGTGTGCGTGTAGAAAGAGAGACAGACAGAGAGAGACAGACAGACAAAGACAGAAAGAGACCAAAATAGAAAGAAATAAACTATTTGTTCCAAAAGGGGGGGGGGGGGGGGGGGGGGGGGGGGGAAGAAGAGTTCAACTCCATACATGTATGTGTATTACCATCAAGTCTAGCCGTCTGCCAAAGCCAGCCCAGGGATTCATGCGAAACAAACAAAACAACACAAAACAAACCAAACAACGACAAAAACTATACCCCTCACATAATAATTATTGTAATCCTAACCTGGCGACCTGCAATACCTCTCTCTGTGTCTCTCTCTATACTGTGGCGGCTGCATCAACACTCGCCCTTATACTATCCATCCCGCTTTTCAAAACGCCATTATTATTATTATCTGGGGGCGGAAAACAGGAAATGAAAAAGCAAACGGGTTTTTCGGGCCACCAGCCGCGCCATCATTTCCTCCTTCCATCCCCCCACCCCCACCCACCCACCCTTCCACTCCTCCCCTCCCCTTTCTCACTCACACCCGACAAAAGTTAATGATTTTCTTTCTTCGGGGTCTCCACTTCACCCGGTCACAGTCGATCAGAATGCTCTGAGACTAAGAGACGTTATTGTGACGGCCGGCTGAGGACAATAATGGTCTTTAACAATGCCCCGTGTTGTAATCACACAGAGAGAGAGAGAGAGAGAGAGAGTGTGTGTGCGAGGGGGGGTGGGGGGAGCTGCCAGCCTCAAAACCTTTTAGCCTTCCTCATGATCTCTCGCTAACCCCAATCCTCAGGGGCAACCCCCCACCCCACCCCCCCAAAAAAGATTTTAGCTGTTCAAAGATTCTTATGTCTGCGTATTTCAGTTCATCATTCATCGTTATGACACTACTACAGTGGGTGGCCTGCGTTTGTCTTCTCGTAGGTCACCATTTTATGGCTGTTATATATATATACAACATCAGGCTTGAATAACAACATACAAAATAAGCTCCTTTCAATTGATGCGCGCGCGGGCGCGGCTAAGGTTTCTTCATAGTCTGCTGAAAACAGTAACTGACTTTCTGAGAGAAATCATGCCCACTAAAAAGGCTTGCGCACACGTTAAATCCTGTTCTGCTTTTGGTAAGAGTAGGCCATTGTGTGCCGGTGGGAACAGATGACAGAATTTACAAAACCGCATACACACGCGTGACACAAGGACTGGATGTAAAAAAAAGCACATAAGTGCTTATTCCATTATCCTCAATATAAAAATACAATAAAAATAGAGAGAGAGAGAGAGTGTGTGTGTGAGAGAGAGAGAGAGAGAGAGAGAGAGAGTGAGAGAGAGATGAGAGAGAGAGAGGAGAGAGGAGAGAGAGATTCATTACATTTATATAAGGCAGATCTCTGTGTGAGTATGTTGTAGGAACGTTGACACTGGCCATGTTTGTATGTTGGATCGGTTTCCGACTGGGCCCCAATTCCGGGACCAAATTAAACCTACACGCAAGCCCTGTGTTGACTCTGGCATGGTAAATAGCCCACCCCTTTCCATCTACTCTTAAATTGACTGCATGCACACCCTGAGGTTTTAACCCGCCCCTCCTTCCCTCCCTCAAACACAGAGAGAGAGAGAGAGAGAGAGAGAGAGAGAGAGAGAGAGAGAGAGAGTGTTTAAAATTGCACTGGACATAAAGTGAATTAAGTGAATGTACTCTGTACATCTGGGAATCTGGGAGGGAGGGGGAATACACAGAGAGGAGAGGGGAGAGGAGAGAGAGAGAGAGAGAGAGAGAGAGAGTGTTTAAAATTGCACTGGACATAAAGTGATATAGTGAATGTACTTGTACATCTGGGAATCTGGGAGGGAGGGGAATACAGAGAGAGAGAGAGAGAGAGGAGAGAGAGAGAGGAGAGAGAGGAGAGAGAGCAGAGACAGACAGACAGACAGACAGACAGAGACAGACAGACAGACAGAGAGAGAACTCCATGACTTATTCACAAAAAGGCCATTGGCCCATCCATGCAAGAAGGGGGTCGCCGAACTGCTTAGTATTTTGGTGGGGACAAAATGCTATTGTATACCAAAAAACGAACGACAGTTACAAAAATATGACTTAAGATAACAATATATCTCTTATTCTTTATTATGAGAGAGAGAGAGAGAGAGAGAGAGAGATGAGGAGAGAGAGAGAGAGAGAGAGAGAGAGAGAGAGAGAGAGAGAGAATCTTTCTTGGGCTGGAAGAGTTGCCGGTTTGGTCAGGGCAATCAACTGCACGTACTGTGTGTACCTGAGCCTGCATCCTTCACCCATCTCTCCACACATGCACACGCAAACAAGCTTCTAATTACGCACACGTAACACACGCAATCAAAACCAGCTGTGGCCTCTCCATAGAAGAAAAAAAATACATCGTTTTTTGTCCTCACACACACACATACACACCATGTTACCAGCATCCCCTCACAAAGAGAGACAGAGAGAGAGAGAGAGAGAGAGAGAGAGAGAGTGAGGAGTCTGACGTGCTTGTGCTACATTCATTGCATAGCAAACACCTGTTGTGGTGTGTGTGTGTGTGTGTGTCTTGGACTGCGCGTTTGAGTGCTGTGTGTGATTACGCGCACGTGTGCATGTGTGTTCGTGTGTGTGCGCGCGCGCGTACACGCGCGCCCCACCTTTCTTGCAACACATATGCCGCCACAATAGCAGAGCAAACTCGATACACGACGCCAGAAGGGAAATGACAGAACGAGGTCTGGGAAAAACAAAGCCCCACAGAAGAAACAACAGGCAGGCAGGCAGGCGTGCGTGGATCAGGCAATGCTGAAACGTGAGCCTTTAGAAGGAAAACAAAGTCGACAGACAAAGAGTACAAAAGGGGGAAACCTCGGAAATGTAACCTGACGGGGGATAAAAAATATATATATATATATATATATATATATATATATATATATATATATATATATATATATATAAAGGAACGAACAAAACAAACAACACAAAAAACCTACGTCTGTTTATATGTTAACACGAAACTCTGGAGAAGAAGGGGAAAAAAAATCTGTTGGCGTTGAATGAATACAACTCGTGACGATGACAGTCATTGTTCATCTTTTGAAAGCAATCTTTTAGTGTGAGCAGTAAGTGCTTTCTTCTTCTTCTTCTTTTTTTTCTTCTTAAAGCAATCACCGTAAGATTGCACCAGAGAATAAAGGGAGGAGTCTCTCTCTCTCTCTCTCTCTCTCCCCTTTTAATTCGCTGGATTGCACCCGAGTCGCGCAGCCATTGTTCCAGCCCACAATAGGATTGTACTGTGTGGCTGGCTCTTCTAGTTGTGAACCCGTCATAGGCAAGGGCGGCGGCATTGAATTCCTCTTTTGTTTTCACCCAGTCCCATGATACTGCTGCTGACTTCGTTTCTTCTGCAAAGCTTCTCTTTGAAAAAAAAAACGGGGTGAAAGTAACAACAACGGTTGTGGTTGCCAGGAGGGAGGGAAGGAAGGGGGCAGGGGAGGGAGAGAGAGAGAGAGAGAGAGACAGACAGACAGAGGAAGACAGAGAAGAGACTCAGAGAGAGATTTCAAGAAAATGAAGAACACTGCGGCTGGGTGGTGGTGGTGGTGTGTTGGTGGGTGAGCGGTCCGCCTTGCATCTGTTATTGATGGATGCGGAAGCTACGGTCCAGAGGCATTCATCATTTATTTGGGTTGTCAGATTATTGCGTCCGCTTTCTAGAATGCTGGCTTTCATATCGAATCATGAACTATTGGATTAGAGAAACTGTGGAACTCCGAGGTTTGTCAGCTTGAATGATGCTGCATCTCTCCTCTCTTTCCTGCAGTGCCTGAAATGAACTCCTTGAGGAGTCATGGGGTATTGCACTGAATAAGGTTGTTGTTGTTTTTTCTGACAGTGACTGTCTCTTGGGCAATCTGAAGCTGGCGGAGGCCGTCGTTCTTCAGATATAGAGTGCATGCTGAAGTTGATCTGGTAGATCGTACAATTCTCCACCCTTACATAATTCAGTACAGGCCGCTGCCGAGATTTGAACGCACGACTTAATGGGCCCAGGGAACTGAGGTCACACGTTCAGTTCCCTGCTGGCTGGGTGTCCGCGAATAGTGCTGGACAAGAAGGCAAATGACCATATCGATAAGGAATAGCTCAGATCTGTATGAATATGAAGGCGTGCTATATGAATGCTCTTAGACAGAGATTTTCAAGAAAACCGGTAAACACACGGGAGTATACAGTTTCTCAAATGGGATATTACAGAGCACGTATCATCATGTTCACAACATGTCTGTTGTGTATTATAAAACAAAATAAAGAAAGGGGGGAAAAGGGGGAGTGTACATTTTTTTTTACTTCTCCCATAGGGGAAGAAACATATACCGAGGATACCCCTAGATCCACAAAGTAAATCCTTCACTACAGCATTGCCCACCTGAGTTTCTCTATTATGAGATGATAAAAGTATTCGAATTGAATTACCC
>CM054140.1:37756422-37788922 GCA_028751875.1 Rapana venosa
CAAGATTCAGTGCTACATAAATTCCATACATTATTATTATTATTATTATTATTATTATTATTATTAAATGGCCTAGCTGTTCTTGCTCACGGCTCATGTAGTTTTGAAGAAACAGGATGCTGTGTTCTTCTAGGTTAGGAATTAATTCCCTCTCTACCAGCTCTGAAAACAACAAGACCACCCTCTTGTTGGTTTTTTTTATATCCTTTAGAGATGTGAAAATACATGTAGGACCCATCTTTGTTTGTCTCTCTCTCTCTCTCTCTTGGTTCCACCCACCCACCACCACCACTAAACAAAAAACTGCTTTTTATTTTCTCTCTGCCAGGCAGAATTCTACTGTCTCGACCCCACACAAATACTTTCAAAGATGTGCTCAAAACTTTCATCAAGTTCCATTTTCATTCCTGCCAAAAGTGAAAAGGGAGGAAGGACTAAATATATGAGTTTTGAAAACATCACACACACACACACACACACACCCATTCAGTTTGCTGCACATTTTGATAAGCAAAGAATACACTGGTTCTTTTTTTCTTGCTTCTTTGTGGGAGGGGGTTGTTTGTTGTCAAGTCACACATCTGCATTGAAGTTGGTTTGTTTGGTTTTTTTAATGGGGGAGGGAGGGCTGATGAAAGAACTAAGATCAAAAGCTTCAGAACATTTCAACAGCTGTTAGAAAAACACCTTGTGTGTAAGTATAAAAATCTTGCATTATTATTTTTCTTTTTGGCAAGGAATGTTTAATGAGTTTGTTGTTTCCAATGGTGTACAGTTTCTGTTCAGGGACCGTCACTGAATTCCTCACTATCTGTACATTAGATCCGTTTCTGTTTCTTGACAATGGTTCCCATTTGAAATTGTGCTAAAAACTATAAAAGGCTGAAGTTAGGTGCAGCATAGTTTTCATACGGTATTATCACAGATGGTTAGTCATGAAAATATTTTTCAGTCAGGGCATTATCCATCACCGTGTGTGGGCAAAAGAGTACACACGTGTCTATCAGTTTTAACCCCATTCAGTAGGTGAAAGAATGGATGTCACACAGGTGATATGTGGACCAACTGTCACATATGTCCACTGTACAAACACAACAGGTACTGTGCAAATCATACAGGACTGTGTAAAACAGTGGTTATTCATCACAGTCAACTTTCAGCCAAGGAACCCCACCTTTCACAACCCTGTTCACAATCACTCTCTTGACAATCTTTTATATGTCTGCTTTGGTCTCAAAAAGTACATATTCCAAATGACCTATAAATGTCTGGAGCATACTAGTGACTGTGTACACTAATAACAAAAAGTTACAAGCTGAATACCAAAAGAATGTATGACCAAAACAAAAATAAAATTAAAAAGATTGCAAAATTGTTGAGCTGTTCATGCAAATAGAATTATCATGAAAACTGGAAATACTGCCAGGAATGACAGTTTGCCAAGTTACCTCAAAGTCATCTTGAATTTTGAAGTTTTAATAGATAAACAACATATACTTGTACACCGTAAATTCTTTGCTCATTTTAAATCCGTTACTAATGGCACTCAATTTCTTATCTTTCAGGACTCTCAAAAGCAGCAGCCAGGTCACCAAATGGAGACTGATACAGGAGCAACTGAATCAAGTCAGCCAAGCATGATACGCCATCCTTCAACACACGGGAACGCAAATCTCCAGTATGGACCCTTCCCTGTCTACAGCCCCTCCAGGAGTACACCAGGAAACAAGTACCATCCCCAGCTATGGCTACACCGTACACTGATCATAATATGCAGATGAAGTCCAGATTAAAAGATGGATTATGTTGGCAGAAATTATCAACATCCACTCCGATGGTTACCTTCAAACCAGGGTCAGTCTCCCCCCACCCCCACTGCTGTTTTTTCTACCTCTTTTTCTGGTCTTTTCCCTACCCTCCTTTCTCTCCAATGATTTCCTCATGAAACTAATCAGAAAAAAATACATGAGCTGTATCATTACCTGTTTGCATATGCTGGAGATGACTGGTCAAAAGCAGAAAAATTCAGCCAAAGTAAATCTTAGAAGTTTGTAATTTTCTGCATATTGTGTACAATACCACAAATATGCACAAGGGAGTGAAGTTCTTTCCATTTTTCCCAGAACTCTCACTCTCCTCTCACTTTTCCAAATCTCTTCCCTCTCTAAGCTTGCAGTAAATCCAAATAATTGCATCACAAAATGAAAGCCACAGGTGCACACGTTTCGTTAAGATGGAACTGTTCCATTTACTTTCTTCCAATCATGCTATTCACTGTATAACCATGCAGTCAGTTTGGGGGGAGGGTGGATGTCTTTCACTCGCCTCTTTTTGAATTTTTTTCAAAAATTGAAGAAAGGCTGTGTTAAAAATGATGTGATCATTTGACAGAACTACAAGTAGCTGCTTCTTGACCATTCATGCTGTCACTAATTAAACTCATTTGAAAATCAATACTGTTTATTCACTATTTTCTTTGATCTAACTTGGTCATTTCTCATGGTTTTTCCTTGTGTTAGTTCTGCATCTGCTCATCAATCATTCTTAACATTCTTATTAATTAATATATATGCTGTCACCGATTGTTGTATGTGCATGGGTATGTTCATCCAAAGGATATTGAAACACCCTAAATGTATACAACAAGCACATGCATACAAGCTCAAAGGGCCAGACCAGTCTTGTCAAACTCTCAGTATCTGTTCCTTTTTCTGTGTTCTGTTGTGCAGTGGGAAGCTAGACATGATGCGAGGGGGAAGGAGTCCTGTGTTAGTGGAATGACCAGCAAGAAGACGAGGAACATGGAAGGTAATCCTGATTAACACATGTGACTTTATCTGATACCAGATTATGTATACACAGGACACACAAGTCAGGGGTACAAGATAAATGCACACTTGCTTTTTTTTTTTATAACAAAAGTATATTTCTTTATTACATTTTGTAAAAGGCTGCCAATGAATATATTTCCAGGATGTTTAGTGTTTTCTGCTTTAAATGTTGACAGATGAGAATAATTTTAAACTGCTATGATTCTGTGTTCTTTCTGAGTGATGTGTGTGTGTGTGTGTGTGTGTGTGTGTGTGTGTGTGTGTGTGTGTGTGTGTGTGTGTGTGTGTGTGTTGTGTGTATGTGTGTGTGTGGTGTGTATGTGTGTGTGTGTGTGTGTGTGTGTAAGTGTGTGTGTGTGTAAGTGTGTGTGTGTGTGTGTGTGTACGGGCACATTCGTGTATGTCTGTGTGCACATGCTTATGTTTTTATTTCAACAATGAGCATGTATGCACGCATGTCTGAATAATGATGAAACAAGCATTAATCAACTGCACTGAACAAATGAAATTCAAAAGACTAGCAACAATAAAAACGCCAAAACCACACAAACACACACACACTGTCAACAGGATATTAAAATCTTTATTTCAAATTTGCTTTGTTAAACAAACATTAACATATTTAAAAAAACTCCCCCTCCACCTCCCCCCCTCCCCCCAAACAAACACAAAGACAGGCAGCATATGTGCAGTCTTTTCATGTAAAGGACATAAAAGGTAACATCTGTGACAAACAGCGAACCATAGATGAAAACATCAACACAAAAAGGCTGCACACTGTAGAGAAGTGACACCCTATACTTAATTAATATCCAGTACAAAAGAGGGGCAAGATATCATCAGCAATGAAAATCTGTTTATGCCCGTTGCTTTCACATATAGGACCTCTATTATTAGATACAAGTGCAAAGCTTTTCTATTGGTCTCTGTCTGCATTACTTATTTTCAAATAACTCTTGGGGAAGGGGGTGCAGCCTAGTGGTTAGAGCACTGAGCACATGATCTGATGGCCCTGGTTCGAGCCACCACCGAGGCATCTGAGGGATTTTCCCCTTGGAGTTTACATCAGTATCATCTCCATTCCCCTCAAAGTCCTTTGAATAGACTATAAACCAAGATCCCTTGTGCAAATGCACGCAGAATATCTTGCACATGCATTAAATCCTGTTCCACCTTTCAGAAGAGTATGCCATTACGTGTCTATAGGAATGGATGACAACAATAACAAAACACACACACATGGATGTCCGAACCTGAAGTCAGAATGTGGCAAATGGGACCAAACACAATCTCATACGCAAAATCTCACCATTGGTGAACCTCGGAGCTCTAACAGAGGAAACGGGAGGGGGGAAGGGGGGATGAGAAACAAAGAAAACCCATTTATTCTTGACTCCATTCCCACAAACGCCTTTGAGATGAAAGTAGACCTGAACACACTAGTAACTCCGTTCTTGCCCTTCTTACAAAATATAGACGAGAAATTGCGTTTTTGACCCAAAAAGTGCGCATGAACAGCTTCATAAAAAGACACAGTGCACTCTCTCTTTAATATTCAAGCATATTCAAGCCAAGGGCTGTTTCTCTCTGAACCAGGACTTCTCGTGAATGAAGCAAATTTGCTACCAGCAGGTCTCCTTCCCTAGCAACCTTTCTTTCCGTTGGCATTAGACCTCTCCTCCCTGGATCAGGCAGTGAAAAAAGGCAGAGGTTGTCAGTCCACATTAGGACAGCGACGTGAATGCTGCAGGGCAGAAGATGAGCTTCCTGTGTTCAGTTTCTTTGCTTCAGTCATGGAGTCTCCTGTACATTACCTCCTCCATTCTTTATTTCGCTCACAGGATTGACCTCAGTGAGCAAGATACCAACATTTCTAACAAGGTTTTTAAATAGATAAAAAGGATTGAACTCAGAAAAGAGGAACTTTATATATTTTTAGTACTTAGAAGTAAAAGCGCTGCAGTTTGTTGTGGAAGAAATCCAATCTGAGAGCGGTCTAACTTGCTGTCGTGAGCTATTTGAAGCAGCTCAGGGTTTTTTTTGTTGTTGTTGTTTTTTAATACATTGATATTACTGCGTTATTGGTCCATTTTCAGATCTTTCATTTGTTTTTTTTATAATTATCAATTTCCCTTGACCGAGGACTGGATTTTTTTTTTAAAAGCCATCATGTGTTCTTATTCTTTTCCCTCAATACAAAGATTCATTCATTCATTCAATATTCACACAAAAGGAGCTGACAGCTTGCAGAAAAAACAACTGTATAGGATACCTGCTGGTAACACCGACCTCCTCTTATGTCCACAAACTACTATGAGGCAGCAATGGCTTTTTACTGAAAATTTGTTGATTGATTGATTGTTCTGCAGACAGGGAGGCAACAGAGTCAGAGAGACAAGTACAGCACTACCTTAGCTCTGGCTTACCTGGCCGGGGCTCCATACTGTTGGGCATGGGGATCTGACCTGCTGACCCTGGGGGCTGCACACACACACACACACACACACACACAGGTAAGCATCAATACTTAATATTTAACCAATAAGAAATATCAACACCCCAAAAACCTGACAATTATCGGTTCATCTTGAATGTCAACCACGAACTAGTAAGATTATAGAAGTATAGATCTTTTAATTTCTCAAAGCAAGTACAACACAACTAGTATTACTTTAGAAGCTTTTTTTGTTTGTTTTCTTCTCCTTTGGGGTGTTGTCTTTTGGGTTGGTGTTTTGTTGGGGTTTGTTTTCTTGGTTTTTGTTTGTTGGTTGTTGTTTTTTGGGGGGGCATCATTTTAAGCTGGCCTTCAATCATCTTCTCTCCATCAACTTCAAAGAGTTCAGAATAGTGAGCTGCTGGGCTTATTCTGAGAAAAAAAGAAATGTGACTGATGCAATGCCTCTTCCCAGACAGCTTCACCGGCATCCTACTGATGATGCATGGACTGAATATATTATACAATAGCTACAATGGTATTTCAGTGGGGGGTTTTGTCTGAAAATTTAGTGCAATGTCAATATGAACCGTCTCAAACTCTTAGCTCTGTGAAAAACTTTTGAAACCTCCCACTTCCATTTGAAAGTCTGCTGGTCAATGGCCCTTTTGTTTTCAGTGCATATACTATAGGCTGGAAATCTTTCCCATCACCACTTCCGGACAGTCCATTTTTACCCACTTCCAAAAAAAACTTAAAAGCTTTCTCTTTGAAAATCCTATGGTATGATCACGTAGTTGCTATCCCCTTTTCCTTATAAATGCATTCCCTTCCCTGCTCTTGAAAATGGTTGACATGTTCATGCTATTTTGGACTCGTGATATGAGGAAGAATGGACCACAATACTATACTTTGTCTATAAAAACAGATATGTTAGATTTGGTGACATTTTCTGGCAAATGTTTTAAACATTCTTTTAGGTGAAGCCTATGCTGAAAGGCTTTTCATGTGATCTGATACTTTAGCTAGGTAATTAACTTTACTTGTGTACAAAGGTGATTTAAGCAATTCTTTTCCATTCTAAAATCAAAGGGTATGCACACTTGGTATCTTAGCAATCTCAAATAGAAAATGAATCTATATAATATTGACAGGAGCCAGCACATTAGAGTGCACATAAATATTTGTACATCGTTTTCAACATTGTTTTACTGCATGCCTCGGTGGTCTAGAGACATAAATACGCCATCAGGTGTATAATACACAACTCACTCATTCACTCACTCACACTTTTTCTTCTCTCCTCTCTCTCTCTCTCTCTCTCTCTCTCTCTCTCTCTCTCTCTCTCTCTCTCTCTCTCTCTCTCTCACACACACACACACACATACATACACAAACGCACCTGTTTCTTTGTGAAACTATGAAATCATTCAAGAAAACCTTGCACAATAACGCAAACATAATGATTATTTGAGAGAAACAGCACAAGAAATATTTCCCATCTCATAGGTATGAAGACTGTCATTTTCCAAACAATGGCATTTGCTTCTTTCCCTATTACTGTTGCAGCATGTCTAAATTATGGTAATAGACACGATACTAACAATAACCACCTATCCCTACCCCCCTTTCCCCCAAACCCTGTCACCTGTTGCAGTATGTCTCACTAGTAGTTTCACACATTAAGCCGTGGTCGCCTTGTCACAGTCAGAGCTTTGTTTGCCATTATATTTTTCACAGTCAAGATGTAACTGCCAAAGTGCATCAGCCTTGGAGTTAACATCAGTGCCAACTCCACTCCCCTGAAAGTCCTTCAGGTGAGACTGTAAACCAAGGTCCTCTGTGCGCGAGTGAATGCATACAGAACATCTTATACACACGTTAAAAACCGTTCCATCTTTCTGAAGAACAGAGCATTGTGTGCTAGTGGGAACTGATGACAACATTTACAAAGCCACATGCACATGAGGAACGGATGTGAAAAAGCACATAAGTACTTTAATCATTGAAAGGAAAAGAAAGAAAGAGTTCCCTGTTTGACATGATTCAACTGTTGGCAATGAAAACCGGTCTGCAGAAAACTGTTCCAAACCTACCATACTTACACCATTGAACTCGTTGGGCATTCGAACAGGAACACGAGGACCTCCAGGATACCTTGGAGACATGAATGGCTGCAACAAACAACAAACAAAATACTGAACAATAGTATCAAAAATAACCTTAACAATAGTAGTCAAAAAGATTCAACAAGAGCATCATTATGTGCAGTCTCTTTGTGATTGATGTTAGAGAGGCATGAACATCTCAAGACTTGATGATAGTGCATCATCACCAGAGACACAATCTATTTTGGTTTGGAATGTAACTGAACTTAAATAGTAAACTGCACCAAGCCCATTCCACGCTGAAGGCAAGATCACATGTTTACCTTCAGGCAAAATCTCATCTTCTATTCTCATTTTCACTGTTCTCAGAATTATCTTCAGAAAAGACCCCCCCCCCCCCCCCCCCCCAAAAAAAAATTCAACCACAACGCAAAAAAAAAAAAAAAAAAGACCAACCAAAAAACCTAACAGGTTTAAAACATGTGCCCTTACCACAGTTTACCTGTGCCTGTAATAGCAGGAAGCAAATGTCAACCAACCCATTGACATTTTCCTTCTGCAATACAAGACGGTAAGACAACGGCCCAAAAAAGATGCAGAAACCGGAGAGGTGAACATCTCCCGTTACTAATAGCTTCTTGTCATCTGCTTTTTGGGTCTCTGATGGCCCCTGTTGAATTAAACACTGTTCTGGAAGTCTGACACACAAGCTGAGGTGATCAGAACAGGGGAGGGGAGGGGGGTCCAGGCCGAGGGGAAGAACAGGTTTCTCATTCTGCTTTCCTTTCAAAGTCAAAAAGAAATATAGCTCATAAACATCTGCCATACATGTGTACATGTGCATGCATGCACTCCTCTCTCTCTCTCTCTCTCTCTCTCTCTCTCTCTAAAACACACACAACACATTTTTCCAAAAAAGATGGAAAACATTTTACGCTTCTCTCTCTCTCTGGCATCTCTCTTTGCAAGATGATCTGAGGGATATTTTTTCCACCTATTTCCAAAAACAAAAGTAACTTAATGAAACTTTTCCTTACATCTCCAAGTCTGACACTTGCTCAACATCTCTCTCACCCCTCTCCCCCCCCCCCCCCCCCCCCCCCCCTCCTTCCCCACGATTCCCTCCTCATCTCCCCCCCCACCTTCTTTCCTCTCCTATTTCGAAGTACTGGTAAACGACATCAAAGCTGTCTAAGATCTAAACTAGACAAGAAGTAGAAAATAAAGATTAAAATAAAGAGAGAAAAAGGAAAGAGAGGGAAAAAAAAGGGAGGAAGGGGTATGAAATATCAGAGACGATGTCAGTTTTCTGACAGCAAAGATCAATCGGCGCTGCTAGTGGGTAATGATATTTTAATGCATTTTCCAGCACTCATCAAAAGAAAACGGAGAAGGAACAAAATTAGGGTAGCGTTATCGATTCGTTTTGAAGATGGTGAGAAGGCACACACGCACACAAAAATGGAGAGCTATCAAGACAGGAGACTCTCAAAATTAATTTGTTAGCTGAACAGCCTTTCTTCATTTTCCATGCCCTGCAAACTATGGAGGCCTATCTTGTAAATAAACCCTGCAGTTAACAAAGATGTGATTGCTTCTTTATTACCCATTTCATTTGGGTTTTTAGCACTCTGATTCTCTTCTCACTCACACGAATGTTGCAAAAGTGATCACGACTTCACTTCTTAGAACTGGGGTTCTTGGAGAGGGAAGGGAAGGAATGGGAAGAGTATGGCAAGACACAAAGAGATAGAAGTGTTTCTGTGTATGTGCGCGCGCGTGCATGCATGTGTAATGTGCATGCATGTCACATGATGTGTGTGTGTACAAGTCCTATCATTTTATGAGTAACACTAATAGTCATAGTGCCAGTGTATCTCAATGTCAAACTTGTGCATAGTGTACGTATTTGTGATGGACATATAATGATAAATGCATCGTTTCATGGGAACGGAATACATGTCTACCAACAGGAAAAGTAATACATTTGTGTTCTGTGCATGCACGCACGTGCACACACATACGCACACACGCATGCGCACACACACACACTGAATAACTGTGACGAGACAGAGAAGGTGGGAGAGAAAGGGAGCAAGTGCATGTGTGTTGCATTTTTTAGATGAGACAGAAAATATGCAGTATATTTATGAGCAGACAGACAGAGAGACAGACAAAGTGCAGGCAACAAGCCATCCTGATGCGTTTATAACTAGGTCTAAAGCAGACAATCACAGAGGACTACAAAGCACTCAGACAGCCACACACCCCCATCCATTACCAGCAGACCTGCTCACAAACCCCAGCCACAAACAGCAAAACCAGGACCAAATGCAGCGACAACCACCTACACACACACACACACACACACCCACACACAAACACGCACGCATGAGCACGCATGCATACGCAAGCACAAAAGTTCTACACTTTCAAACCCATCAGCACCTCCTGTGTTGCATGCAAACATCTGTTTCATATTCATTTTCACAGACTGAGGTTAAACACACTCGCATGTATGCACGCACGAGCAATGTTCTCACACACACACACACTCTCTCTCTCTCCAGTGTGTCTGATACCACTATTTAGTAGAAGGATATAAAAAAAAAACAACGCTTGTGCATGCACACACACACCCCATCCCTCCTGGATTTCAAATCCTCCCCTCCCCTTCTCTCCCCAGCCCACCACATCCCCACTTCCACCACCCTCCCTCCCTTCAGATAGTTCATTTCATCCTGATGGTATCAGTGGCATCATCATCAGAGACTTTGTTCCCTGCAGATCCCCCACCGCCAAAGACATCATCAATTCTTCATCTGTTGCATTTCCCTAGAAAGCCCTGACACCACCACCACCTCTCTCTCTCTCTCTCTCTCTCCTCTCTCTCTCTTCTCTCTCTCTCTCTCTCTCTCTCCCCCCCCCCCCTGCCAGGAGCCAGCTTTAACCAGCAAATGATAACTGCAGCAGACAGTTCTCTCCAAACACCATTATATATGTCTGCAGAAGACTGTCTTCTGTCTGTCTGTCTGTCTAAACTGCCTTGAAGGAATAAGACCTTTTGTTTTTGTACAGAGGTAACAGCAATGGAAGAAAACAAAGCCATGGGTTAGGGAGCTAGGATTGTTTATGATTTCGTTTTTTTAAGAAAATGGGGGAAAAACACAAAAAAAATATAGAGATATGAACAAGCAAACCAACCAACCCAACACAACAATCAAAAACCATGATTCGTGTGGAAATCAGAATAGGGGCAGACAGAGAGACACAAAGTGAGAGAAAAAAACAGAGAGAGAGGGGGGGGGGGGGGGATGTCAAACTGACAGACAGAGAGATAAAGATTGTATATGTATAGAAGAAGTGTTTTTGAGGGAAACAATGTAAAAATGTGTTACAGTTTTGCCTTTTTTTCTACTTTCACACATGCATACGCGCATGCACACACACACACACACTGACAAAAAAACCATTTCTCTCTGTCCGTCTCTCTCCCTTCCTCTCTCTCCCTCCACCCCTTTCCCCCTCTCTCCCCCTTTCTTCCAGGAATAGAGGTATATATATACTACACCCAAACAACACAAAAACAAAAAAGAAACATACCAGCATCAGATATCAGCAAAAACAAGGTAACAGGGAGAGAACCTAAACCGCTGATTTCTTTTCCAACAGGGAGGAGAATGGAAAGCAAACTGAAATGTTGATTTATTTAGCATCAGTGAAAGTACCTCCCTCCCCCCCCCCTAAAAAAAAAAAAAAAAAAAAAAAAAAAGCTGAAATGCTATTTATTTTCCAACAGACATGTGGCAGAGACAGACTTTCAAGAGAACCTGTGTGTGTGTGTGTGTGTGTGTGTGTGTGTGTGTGTGTGTGTGTGTGTGTGTGTGTGTTGTGTGTGTGTGTGTGTGTGTGTGTGTGTGCACGCTATGTGTGTGTGTGCACTGTGGTGCGTGCAGCCGATGTGCACACAGGTGTGTTTTGTGTGTGTGTGTGTGTGCGCGCACGTGCACACACATGCCCTTGTGAGTGTGTGTCTGTGTGTACATAGTGTGTGTGTGTGACATCTTGGGAATACATGACCAGATATGGGAAGAAACAATGATGTAACATACACATAAAATAGATTATATGTTAATATTGAAGTCACACGGAAGCGGACCTCTCAGTCTGATGATACTATAAAAACAAAAACAAACAAACAAAAACACCAACCCATCAATACTACATGGTTTGGTTAGAAGGGAAACCTCTCACACATAGGCAGAGAGCAAAAAGATAGGTCTAGTGAGGGGTGGGACTACAGTCTGCTACCTGTGTATCTGTCAATACATTATTCTCTGAAAAGAATAGGCAACTAACATTTACAACAAACATAAAATAATATATAGTACATGATCTGAAACCAATACTGAATAAATAAAGGGAGTTGTTTCTTTATTTCACTGATGCATCTAGACACTCTAGAATGGTCAACATGAATTTGAGTAAATATGGTCTTATATGGAACATGTGCTCTCTCTCTTTCTCTCTCTGTGGAACATGCACGCACACTCTCTCTCTTTCTCCCCCCCCCCCCCCCCGTCTGTGTTTTTGTAGTCCCTTATCAGGGCAAGACTAGATGAAAAAAGAAGTAAATGTGCATATCTGAAACCCTTGAAAAATAAAGATTATTTATTTGTTTATTTACCCACTCACTCCTTCAACACACACACACACACACACACACACACACACTCTCTCTCTCTCTCTCACACCCCACACACACACACACACACACACACACACAACACTACTGTAACCGTAACAGCATCAACAACAAAGTCAGCCCCGAGTGAAAATGTATACAGTAAAAAACCGACTGTTTAGTCAGGTTATTTCAAGGACCCAAACTGATGTATTTTGTGTGATAATTAACTTAATGCAAACATTCTATGCTTTGAAAAGTTATGTATGCATTAATCATTTCGGAGTACTAATCATGGTCACAGGTATGCATACCATTTTAATTACTGGACTGCATGATGTGATGTAAATAAATATATGCAATATCTATTGGTCTTTAAAAAAAAAAAATCATAAATAAAGTCATGATAATATCATTATATTAAGCGCTTCGATTTGTTTGTTTTTTACAAGATTCAGCGCTATATAAATTCCATATATTATTATTATTATATACAATAGTTAAATGTCAAAACTTTTCATGCTATCTTTAATATCACTAATGCCATATTTCTTCCAGTTTTCCTCTTTTTTTTCTCTCTTCCTTTTCCTCAAATTATGG
Source organism: Rapana venosa (assembly GCA_028751875.1). Classification (NCBI taxonomy): domain Eukaryota; kingdom Metazoa; phylum Mollusca; class Gastropoda; order Neogastropoda; family Muricidae; genus Rapana; species Rapana venosa. Next base: position 37,769,080 of record CM054140.1, read on the forward strand.
TATCATGTTTTGTTTTGTTGCAAATTCCCCCTCACCCCAACAAAGAAAAATTAAATTAAATTAAAATAAATAACAAAAAACTCATTTCTCAAAAATATCATGAAATGTCTTAAATGTACTTTTTGAACTGATTAGAATGGCACCTGATTAACTGTAACAAAACATGATTTTTTTTTTGAATTTTTTTTTTTAAAGATGCTAGTGGAATATTTCTGGCTGTGTGATGTTGTGATGCCATGGTCTAAGACGTTGTCTAAGGGGAGTAACCACACAATATTTTTCTGATCATTCATATGCAGAGTTATATCCCATGACAGTAGCTACACAGTGGCCTCCCTGTGCACCTACCACCATTGATTCTTTCATTTGAGAAAAAAATGCATATCCTGATGCAGTCATTTTTTTCCTCTTAGATGTGTTTGAATTTTCTTACTTTGTTCACATTTTTGTGAATTACATATGTTAAAAATACAGTTAAATGTTTCTGGTCAAACTAAGTTCTTGAAGCTGATTAATTTTTAAGGAGGAATAAAAAGGGGGGGAAAGACGTTTTGTAAAAATGTTCAGTTTCACTACAATGAACATGCATGGTCAACACTTCACATTCAACACAATCTGTTCAGCAAAAAGAAACAAATAAACAAATGCAACGATGATGAAATAATGACTTTTCACTTCATAACCTGCCACTTTCAGTTTATTCTAAATGTTCATCATCACAGTAGTTCTTCTTCTACTACTTGGTGCCCGACTGCCCTGGCATTGAGATAAGGAACCAACAAATACCAGCTTTTAATTCTTCTTCATGTTTAACTTTGTACACGTATAGTTTCAACATTCCTAGCTAAGCTTTAAATTCTCAACGAGATGACAGTCCTGATGTGGCCTCAGGTCAGTAGGGCTTACAGGCTTCATAAGTTACTGAACTTTATGCCCCTTTGCAATATTTTGTGTTTATCTTTATGGCAGGCTGACTGTGCTTAAATTTTACCCTTTTTTGTAGTGCTTATTTTTTGTATATGTAAAGGAGAAAATGGGGTCATTAATTTGTGCCTACAATGATTTTAATCTATCGCTACCAGTGTAAGTTCACACACTAAGATACAATTTAAAATACCCTACAATACTTACAAAAACGCTGCTTGAATAGCACTGCACTGCTTTCAAGAATTGTACTATTTTTAGGGTGGCCTGTGAGGTGCCACAGTGGATTGACTTGTGGTAACCATAGTCCCTAAATGGGATATCTCTGCTGGGACTATAATACAACCAAAAAAACTTACAATATGTAAGTCATCTACACCAAGTAGCTTTGATAGGAGTGATATCTATTATCATCATCATCACTGCAATATATTTGATCAAATACATGGTTATGAACTACATGAAATAAACAAAATAAAATGCTACATGAAGTAAACAAAATAATTTTAAAAGAATGATTTTTTTTTTTTTAAACGTTTATGACTCATATCCTATTTGCCAGTCTACACCCCCAAAAAAGCCTTTGAGAAGAGTGATACCAATGATTTATCATTATTACCGTCAAACATCTTAGCAAACAATTTTTCTGCTATTAACTTAAGCTGAATTTAGATAGCCTTTGTTCAACTCTTACAATGTGGTAAGCATTGCACAACTGTATTTCTCTTTTCTTAACAACTCCCTCTGACATTTCTGTTGTTCAATACTGTTTCAGATCCAGTACTATGGTGCAAAAAGACATGGAGTCACAGACATGGGAGTGACAACAACAGCAAGCTGTCTTGAGCTACAGACGACTGTCATCCTTTGGAAACAGGGAACCAACCACTCTTCAGCCCCAACAAACTGCTTTTTACATTTTCTTCTCTGGAGACCCAGAGGGCATATGTAAGTTCAGTATTAAGCAATTACAAACAGAGGAATATATATATAAGTTTTTGCTGATGTCTCTTTCTCCTTTTTTTCCTCTCCACTGTTTGGCTGCTAACTGTTTGGCGTGGGTGTTTTGGGTTTGTTTTTGTTTTTGTTTTTTGTTGTGGGGTGTGGGTTTTTTTTTTTACTATTTACCTGCATTTCATTTTAAACCTTTTTAAAAATGTTATTCCTTTGCTTTTCTTGATTTTATTTTTTATTTTCTGAAAAGATATGTCTAAATTTATTTTCCCATGAAGAGATTTTAAGATTAATGCAGTGTCCTTTCATTTCATGCTTTCAGTATTAGTCAATCTGAATTTTTTTTAAAGATCAAAATCAGGTATTTTTTGGAGGGGTGAAATCTATTTCCTAATTATTCTATATTTCTAAGCATGACACCCCCCCCCCCCCCCCTTTAAAAAAAATAATAAAAAAAGGATATAGCTTTGTTGAAGAAAAATTGCCAGACTATTTTCAGTCTACACATTCTTATTGAAATGCAGTTATTCATTAAACACAATTATCTGTCTGTGAAGGCCAGTTTTCATCTTTTAACCCTAAAAAAATGACTGTATATATTCTAACCCAATTCATGACCAAAGGGTTTTTTTTTTAAATAAATGTATATGATTTCATTTTTTTCTGAAAGAAACTGTATGCTTTCTCCAAATTCAAAATAATATGATTTTGCAGATCAGTAATGCAACCATAAAACAAAAACAAAAAAAGTATCATCTGCATAAAGCAGCATGACATGAACAAGTCCCATTACCGTCAAGAAACAAACAAAATCTCTTCCTTGCTGTAACTCGTAAAAGAAATGTAGAAAGTGTGATTAGTGAGAATATTCCTCCTAAATTTGTTCCTCACTTAGTCCCACATTTTTGCTTTTCTGGCACAAATTATCCTTTTTTCTTTTTCTTTTTTAATTTTTTATTCTTAACATGTAAGTAAGTCTACCATTCAAACTGGTCTCATGAAACATGCTGAAACATTTGACTTGGACAGGATTTGGACAAGTACTGATTTCAGGCTAGAATTAGTCAATACTTCATGAATTATGTTCTGCATTTGGACTGCCAAGTTTTGACAAAGTGATCTACCAGTTGAGTTGGCGCAGACAAATCATACAAACTCCATGACTGTTCAAGAACACGCTTTCTAAAAGAGACAAACCACTCGACGTAGTAAGGGACAATACTCAATCACCCCAGACTTTTAAGGGTTTACCTCCCTTGCATTGAACATCCCTCCTTCGTGACAAGGGAGGAGACCAAGATTGCATTTTCCTATGACATATCAAAGATTATTTCCCCTGCTTCAATTTTTTTTTTCCCCACAAAACCACAAGTTCCTTGATTATACAGAGTTTATTTCATGTGCATTGTTTTCTTCCTTCTCTGATCTTCTCACCCATCAAAAATCAAAGCAAAAGTAATAACTACTTATGTTTCTACTTGATCGCGGGTTTACTGTAACAGAGGGATCTGATGCGTTTGTCAGTGCAGGGCTTCTACAGCTATACTTGGTCAAGGAACTGGAGTAGCACTGTAGTTTAAAACTGCATGTTATTTGTGTGGTTTCTTTCTTTTTTTAAAAATTATTTTCTAAAATACAATTCAGCTACAAGATTTGTCTGATCTTGTGTGGCTCCTGGTAAAAATAGCCTAATTTTCATGTTGCAATGTGAGCTTGTAAATTACACTAAAGTTGTTCCTGGTAAAGATGATTTTGTTTCCCATTGTGTTACAATATTATCTTCTTTTTTTTTAATTAAATTTTTTTCAAAGAATAAAAATAATAAATATTTTTTAAAATACAGCAGACATTTCTGATATTTTTTGGTCTGGATTTAACTTCTTTTTTCCAATCTTACATAGTGGAAGGGAGGGAGGGGGGAGAACAGGAAAAGAGTCACAAGGTGTTTGTTGCTAACATATACTGATCTCTTATATTGAGATGATAATAAAGTATTTGAAACTGGAATTGGAATTTGCAGATGAGCTTCTACTTTACACATCTGAACTCTCGTATGTATACAAACAGACCCAAGGGGGTATTCAGCATGAACAAATGATCACTGTACAGTGAGACCAGCAAAGCGAGAGACTTACAGGGAAGAAGCCAGGACCACCTGGCATAGGTCCACCCGGCATGCCATCTTGTGGTGGCATCTGACCCAGTGGACTAGGGGCTGCTGCATTCTGAAATCACAAACACAAATTGCCAGTTTTATACATCTGTAGGAAAATTGTAAGAAAAAAACAACAACAGAATAATGTTTTGTTTCAATTTTTTTTTAATGAATAAACGAAAAAGAAAAAACAGACAGAAAGGAAAGATTTGTAGATGCTCTGATATACTTGCACATCACTTTCCAAGAAATATGATCCTGCAGCACTGACTGTTTAGATTTGAACTATCCTCTCTCTCTCTCTCTCTCTCTCTCTCTCTCTCTCTCTCTCTCTCTCTCTCTCTCTCTCTCGACTACAACAGTAAAGTCACTTTCTGTAACCATATTTATGTTTGTTGTGCAGTTCCAGGCCTTCTGCAATGGCAGGAAACCAATGAAAAAGCTGCTCATCAAAGAAGTCTGATGGAGCCCATTTCACATCCATTGATGGAACTTGTGATGGAAAAGACACAAAGGGGGGGTTCCAGACAGAAGGCTACTTATTCTCATCACATCAAGACCATCATCACCGCTCACCCAGTTATATCTAAATCCATCACCAATTCCTGGGTCACCAGAGTAGTCAACTGTGTAGATCTCCTTTCTTTCCCTACGGAACACTTTTTTCTTAAATCACAGTCCTTGGGGCACCACGAAAAGCAGGTGATGATTGAAATGATTATAAAACAATTTAAAGCCAGCCAAGAAAAGCTAAGACTAGAAAAACTATATTACAGCTAATGTTCAGGTTCTGGTAGTGATAGGCATTGTTGACACGGCAAAGGGAGATAGCGCCTTGACAGTAGCTCGGCTAGGTACAGACATTAGGTAGGGGCAGCATGCGATCCTCATGTGTATACAGAGGAGGAGGGGTTCAGCAAATGAGCAATAATTGTGAATGAGCAGTAAATGCAAAAGGACCAATTCACAATTCAAAGTGCTTCTACTGGCATCATCAGAGGGTTGTTATGTAACAAAATGTGAAAATGGAACAGAACTGTTCTTCATCCTTCTTCAATTATGTAACAAAATGTGAAAATGGAACAGAACTGTTCTTCATCCTTCTTCAACATGAGAGTTAGGAACATCACAGAAAATATATAACAAAGTGAATGTGTATTTTGTTGTGTTGAACTGTGGGTTACACTGTTGTATGCATACTCATCATCACTCTGCTAAATTCAGGATGTTTTCTTTCTTTTTTTTCCTTCTGAAGAGCAGCTTTACTCTTGTTCTTTCCTTTTTATGTCAGGGATGTGCATAATATTATTTCTGAGGATGACTCTTAACACTGGTTGTCACAGTTCTGATATAAGCGCAGTGATGTAAGTTGCTGCTGTATTTATTTCTTCAAGATTCTGCGAAACTTGCCATCCAAACTATCATCAAAGCATACTAAAATTGAGAAAAATGCAGGCAAAAAAGTTGGCTCTGGATTTCATTTGAATAATGGAACCGATACTGTGATAGAAAGTTTCATCAATTCACACCATTGTGTGACAGTTACATACATATAGTGACTTTACACAACATGGCTTTCAGTGTGTGTGTGTGTGTGTGCGCGCGCGCGTGTATGTGTTATTCTTTATTGTTTAATTTAGAGGATAATGGAATAAGCACTCATATGCATGCGTGTGCACATGTGTGTGTGTACGCGTGTGCATGCATGTGTGCACTTCCATGCTGCATACATGTGCATGTTGCATAAAAGTTTGAATTTATCGTTTCTCCTGTTCAAAAAGCAAGGAAAACATTCAGAATCATGTCATAGCACAATGAGGAAGACACAGGTATAGTGTTGCAGTTACTCCCATTTGATCTGACAGTAAGCAACACACACAATACACACACACACACACTCACACACACTCTCAATAACAGGCATGCCACATCAAACACACACACACACACAAACACACATAATAGATTCTCAAATAAGAACACCTAAATGTGCTTGTTCACAACAAGGAGGTTGACAAACTTTTTCAAAACGAGTTGAAGGGTGTGGCCACTTTCAACCCCCACTTAATCCGTCTTTTTTGTCTTTTTTTTCAATTAGTGTGCTGCACAGTAGCTCATAAACAACGAAGACGCATGGATACATTTTATGCATTCACATGCATACAGGCATGCATATGTGCGCACATACACACACACACAATCACATACATAACATACACACACAATCACATACAATATACATACATGCACTCACACACACACACACACACATGCACGCATGCATGCATGCACACGCACGCAGTGACATGTCTACATTCATGCATGTTGCATGTGAACATGGGTAGTGTGCATATAAGCAAATATACAGTACTGCCCTTTTTCGATAAATCAGTTTGTTCTTTTATATCAGTTTGTTCATTTCTTTATTCTTTTTTTAAAATTGTTATTCTTATTCTATGTATAAAGTTTGTATCTGCATTTGGTTTGGGGATGGGGGTGGGGGCTGGAGGAATGGTGGTTGTTCTATGGGGTGTGTTTTTTAAAAGGGGGGGGGCAGAGTTGCTCGTTGTGTTTTGTTCAGCTTCTTTGTTTGCTTGCTTGTTTGTTTGCTTTGGTTTTTTTAAACTCCCTGATTCAAGCTGGGTGTTACTTGCTCAAGACAAGCTGGGTGTTACTTGCTCTAAGACCAAGAGGGGAAGTTGACCAAAAGCTTCTGCAGCAACATGTTTCCCTACCATTAATGTTATAAACTTACAATACAAACACACAAACTAGAAACACTTCCTTCTTCTGTTCTCTAATTCATGGGCTGGACACTTCCACACGTACACACTCCACTAAATGTGAATAGACGTTAAACTGAAGATATCACACTCCACCTGAACAGTCCAACTTTTGAGATGAGATTCTTCACCCAAAATGGTCATTTGAGGAAAGTTTCTTCTTCTTCAACTGTGCTATTAACATTTCCTACAGAGCTGACTGACTGACCTAGTGCAAGTATGACAAACCTGGCCAAGGTGCAACAACAATGTCGCTTGCTATGGTTCCATCCCTAACCTCATTCATTCAAGACTGGCCAAATTACAACAACAAAAAACCAAAACAAAAGCCAAGTAGCTATTAATCCTATTCATAATAAAAGAAAGAGAGTGGATCGGTGGTCTAGAGGTAGCGCGCCTGTCTAGAATGCGAAAAGTCCCAGTCGGAAGTGTGCGGTGGTTCGAATCCCGTTTGGGCCCGAAACTTTTCCCCCATCCATTAGACCATGAGTGGTGGTCTGGGCGCTAGTCTTTCGGATGAGACGATAAACCGAGGTCCCGTGTGTTACACAAAATTATTCAGCGCATGTAAAAGAACCCACCACAACAAGAGAGTTGTCCCTGGCAAAATTCTTAGAAAAAAGCTACTCTGATAGGGAAACAAATACAGTTGCAGACACACACAAAAAAGGGTAGCGCTGCTCTTGTGGCGACGTGCTCTCCCCGGGGAGAGCAGCCCAAATTTCACACAGAGAAATCTCGTGACTTAAAGTGGCAAAATTGAAATGAAAGTTCACTCAGGAAAAAAGGATACCAGCTATTTCACACCCAAATTCAAACAAGCTGACAGTCTACAATGATGCAATTTTGTTTTCTTTAAAAGATGGGGGAGTTCAGTAGACCAGAAATGGGGAGAAAAAAACAACACATTTTTAAAGTAGCAGCAACAAGTGAGCCACTGTACAAGAAGAAAACTGGCAAAAACAGACAAAACAAGAAAACATTTCCAGTTCAGACTTTCCGGGATGAAAGGATTCTGACATTTGTATATAACTGATAAAACCCCACCCCCACCCTACTCCCAATCCTCTTCCACCTCCACCCCCCCCCCCCCCCCCTTCCCAAATCACTGTATGGAGGTAGGAGGATGGGACATAAGTGTTATGTTAGTGACAACACAAGAAGCAGCTTAACAATGGCACAGATTGTGCAAGTGATGAATCAATCGATGCTCTACATGTGTTGAAACACACAACCCTATCAAAAGAGGGAAGTGGTAACAGGTTGATACATGATCCCTGCACAGTGAAGACTGAGGTTTCTTACACACACACACACACACACACACACACACACACACACACACACACACACACAACAAATGTCACATGCTATACACACACACACACACACAGAGAAAAAAATGCCACATGAAAAACACACACACACAAACACACACAACACACACACCACACACATCCTTGATAGTGTTCGGAAAATTTCAAACAGGTCACATGATGAGATGTCGACTGTACATGTCAAGTATATGTCTGCATATCATTATGATGATATACACTCACTCACACAGTTTCTTTTTCTCCTTCATTCAGCTCAAGTCTCATTAGCAATCAAAATTCGCATTCAAGCACAAGGTCTAAATTATATCAACACACATATGTACACACCAAGCACAAACTGAAAACAGAGATAACACATCCCCCCTCCATCTACCTACCTACCTGCACCTTTTCTCTTATACACTAACATTTCAGTTTACAGGTATGTGTGCACATGATTACTCTCCCTCACACACACACACACACACACACAGTGCTCATCTACAAATCCTGGAGTACAAGTGCTCACTCTGTGTGTGTGTGTGTGTGTGTGTGTGTGTGTGTGTGTGTGTAGGGTGTAGGGTGTAGGGTGTGTGTGTGTGGTGTAGGGTGGGTGTGTGTGGTGTAGGGTGGGTGTATGGTGTTGGTGTAGGTGCGTGCTGTGGTGTAGGGTGTGTAGGGTGTGTGTGTGTGTGTGTGTGTGTAGGGGTGTGTGTGGTGTAGGTGTGTAGGGTGTGTAGGGTGTGGTGTGGTGTGTGTGTGGTGTGTGTGTGTAGTGTGGTTGTGTGTGGTGTGTGTGTGTTTGTGTGTGGTAGGTGTGTGTGTGTGTGTGTGTGTGTGTGTGTGGTGTAGGGTGTGTGTGGTGTAGGGTGTGTGTGTGTGTGTGGTGTGTGTGTGTGTGTGTGTGTGTTTTGTGTGTGTGTGTGGTGTGTGTGTGTGTGTGTGTGTGTGAGCGTGCGTGCGTGCTGCGTGTGTGTGTGTGTAAAAAGGAAGAGAGCACTTGAGAACCTGTGAGTGTGTGTGTGTGTGTGTTGCTTGCGTCCATGCGTGCGTGCGTGTGTGTGTGTGTGTGAAGAGTTTGTGAGTGCGCGCGCGCGTTCCCCCTCACGTCTTATTTCACAGTATGGGGTAGGTTAGGGGGTAGACGGTGGCCCACAAACTTTTTTCTTTCTTAAATCGGCCATAACGGGTCTTTGCGATGGGTGGGGTGGAGGAAGGGTCAGGGTGACTTGTGTGAAGATACAGGGATGGAGGTGAGGAGAGGATTTGGCGGAGTTAGGTTGGGGAGAGGGGATAGTCGAGGAACCTGAAAAAGCCTGATCATTCCTACCCCCTTCCTCTTACCCCCCCCCCCCCCCCCCCCCCCCCCTTTCCCTCTCCAGTCACCCCCCTCACTCTCCCCGGTCACCCCCACCTCGTCACGTCCTCCCCTCTTCCCCGAGCGGCGCTGAGAAACACGGGCAGCGGCCTCCCACTGCGAGGCTCCCGAGGGATCTGTACTGTTCTCTTACGTCTGTTAACCACCCCTCTCCTGCACTATCAGTTTTTCCGTCTCGCGACAGATGCTCGCCTACCACACCCCCCTCCTTCCCTCCTTCCCACTCCCTCTATTTTACCCTCCGTTAGAGGCCGAATGGTTTGAACATGGGGGTCTCAATCCTCGAGAGAGTCACAGGTTCGTTCCTTGGCAAAACCGTGGGTAAAATAATGTACAGGATTTTTCTGAATGTTTTTGGTTAACTGTTAGATGTTCAGCTCTCTGGGCTATGTGTTAATGGCATATTGTTGCAGTCCTGAAGTAAAACTGATAGCATGGCTGAGAGCCTGATTAACCCAATGTGACAATAAATGTAAAAACTGCCACAATGCTGCAACTTTAGATCGATAGGTTCTTTGACATCTATGACTTTGTAGTCTGTCATATTCCATATCACTGGCCTCATCAATATACTCATATTTACCAATCTCAGGTTTAGCCCCACACATAAGATATGCCAAATAGAAATCATTTTACAAATCAAAGTTACAGACAATGATTAGGAGAGGCTGCACTGGTACGGGCAATCTAAACTGCAAAGTGCCTATCTTGCACCCATCTTTGAGTTTGCAACAATGCTACGAATTTACCAAAATTGAAACAATATGAGAGAGAGAGAGAGAGAGAGAGAGAGAGAGAGAGAGAGAGAGAGAGAGAGAGAGAGAGAGAGAGAGAGAGAGAGAGAGAGAGAGAGAGAGAGATTACAGTTTGAAAATTTTGTTTAACCCAGATGACTGGATTGCCAGTACAATAAAATATTTTTTAAAAACCGCAAGAAAGAGTTTGTTGTTGTTTTGTTTGGGTTTTGTTGTTGTTGTTGTTGTTTTTTGGGGGTAACACAAACGGAAAGGGTCAGGGGGAAAAAAAAAGGGGGGGGGGGGGGGGGGGGGGGGGGCAACTTCAACCACAAAATCTGCTCCAGGTGAAGAAACTGTTTGCACTAAACATCCCCCAAACTAAATAAAACTAAAATCGGTGAAGCAGGGCAACAGACAAAGGCGCAGCATGCACCAGTCAGGAGAAATTCATAGCAGGGGATGGCAGCTGCGTACGAGGAAGTAGGTTCATGTAGCTTCGAGACCAGGCCACTTGTGTGTAATAAAAACATATACTTCTTCATTATGTTATCATGTTGCTTTTGCTTTGTTTGCATTGGGGAAGGGTGGTGATGGCTTTGCTTGTTTGTTGTTATTGTTTGTTTAGGGGAAAAGAAAATGTTGCTCCATTTCAGTAAATATGCCCCCAAAAGGAAAATTGAAGACATACCGAGCAATGAACCAATTCCTTTGTTCCATTCAAATGGGTTTTGCATACATCAATTTCACATTCTATATGACTTGGTCATTAGAACTTTTGTCTTTTCTTTTAACAATGGCTTTTTTTATGCGCTGCCAATGGTGCTTTCAACATTTTGGAGGGTGTTTTTGGTTGTTTTTAATACACTATGCCCCATGTCATATCACTGCAGTACGCCAGCCATTGCCAAAGGCATCTCCCTGTTTACTTTGCATAATGCTGTATTGTAACATCCTCCATTTTCTCTTAAAGATTTTGGGGGGGGGGGGGGGTATTTCGGTTTTAAGTTTCAGATAGGCTTATGACTGGTTTATAGTCTGGAGTCATCACAGACATTGTTTTCCAAAGATACATTGACTCGGACATTGTTTTCCATAAATACAATCTATTTTGATATCAATCAGTCTTGAAATAAGTTTGCTGTTGACTCTCTTCCCTGTAATGCAGTGTCATTCATTTACACTTTTGACACTACAATTGCTTTTCTTTGAAGCAGACTCCCCAGAATCTCGACATTGCCCTTGTGGTTGGCTGAGCTATGCTATAATCAACATAAACAAGAGAAAATAAAGCTCTACCATGGGATGATCGAGCTGTGGTTAATGCACTGACTTGGGAAGCAAGATTCCTATGGTTCAAATCTCATCTGAAACCATCTCCCACTTCATAAGACTTACTACCGGTGTTTTGGAAAAGATGACAAAGTAGGTTTAGTGTGTCACACATGATAAACCCAAACACAGATGAACATCTGGCAGGATAGTGTTTGCACCAGCCAAAATTATGCAATGAACCCCGGTCTCCACTTCTCATAGCTGTATGCATACAAACATGCATGCAATGGGAAAAATTGTGCAACATTGCGGCAATGTTTCTCTCCAAAAGACAGCAGCCAAAATTTTACACACAAGAAATCTGCTGTGATCAGGATGACAATTGACACTTAGCCGAACAGTGAACAGTGTAACAATTTCAAACTGTAATGAGTGTTTGTATGATTATTTGTTTTATGATTCTAACATCTTGAAACCATTTATCAATATGAAGCTCTGTATGTCTGACTGGTTGATCGTTTGAGCATTACACTCCTAAATATATCTCAAAAATGCTTATATCTTGCTCCTGTAACAAAACTTGACTTCAAGGTTCACCTAAGGTGAGATTTTGCGTATGCAACCGTTTTTGCCCACTATTAAGGTAGCCGCATTCTGACTTCGGGGGCAGACATTTTAAATGGTGAATGTGTGTGCACGTGCACGAAACATCCATCAACCCCTCAAGCACACACAGAGTCACAAACACACGCATGCATAAGTGCATACACTCACACACGCAGTATCAAAACACTGTCACACGCCTTCCAGACTTTATGCTTGTCCACAGTATTTCCCACACACAGTCCGGAGGAGATCAGATAGTCATTTGTCATTCTCACGCCATTTCAACAATTGCCTAGAGATAATTATCGTTATGACCTAATAATGTGTAGCAACAATGATCACGATGGCAATGGCGGTGGAGTGATGATGACTTCGAAGTTGGGATGGTTAGTTGGTCTTCAAACCACACAGTCAGTATACATGCATATCACATCTTGCATTCTCCACCCCACTCCACCCCACAAATATCTTATGTTGTTCTTATTTCGTAAGTTCAACCACAAGTTAGCGGACCATCCCCACCCCTCTCCCTCTCTACAAAAAGTTGTTGTTTTTTTATAAAGAAAAAAAAATCAAACCTAACGGGAAAAGCGCACAGAAGACAAAGCTCCGAGTAAAACCGAGCTATTGCTGAGCGCTCTCACTAAGCTAACTGCAGACGTACACATGAGGCTCCACACGAGTGGTGCATGCGTCAGTCGTGTGCACGTGTATTATGCTGGCTGTGTGTGTGTGTGTATGTGTGTGTGTGTTTCAGAATCTGTGTCATCTAACTTTCCTTCGAATCAATACCAGGGAGAGAGGAGGAGGAGGAGGAAGAAGAGCGAATAGAGAAAGTAAATGATAAAGAAAAGAAGAAAAGAAAAAGGGGAGAAAAAAAAGACAAGAAACTAACACCCTTGTGCAGTTAGTCTGTTAGACGAAACCACCTTTCACTTTGATATCATACGATCTGTACACTATACAAGCCATGTGTAATATCTAACATCCTCATGAAACCTCTCTCTCTCTGTCTCTTACTCACGCGCACACACATGCACGCGCACATACACACATGAATGCATAAACACGCATGTGCATACACACACTTTGTATGTATGCATGTACATTATACATATATGAATTTAATTAACTTTTTTTTTAAAAATAACCAGTACACTTCCATAAAGCGCACAAACCTGTTAACGTTCACACATTTCACATAATCCATCTGACTACTGTGTAGTACGCAAGTACATCTACCACTGAATTACCAATCAGGACATTCAGAAGATGCAGCATTTGAGTCTCTGGAGCATACGCAGAAGAGCACTCTGGTCTGACAACGAACTAAGACTTGCAAAATGAGGATGTGTTGAAAAACTGTATAAGGCACTGCACCTGAATTATGTTCCAAAACATATAAACATTTGTGTGTTCATAGTGCCACAGTTGTGTGCATCAACATTGGCTGCTTCATGCCACACAGCTCATGAAAGAACAGCATGTTGCTCGCTGCATGCATCAGCGTTTGTTCTTGAACGTTTGCTACAATGCAACAAATCAAAACTGCATCACTACTGCCAAGCTGTATGTCATCTGATGTAAATTTTTAAAAAATTTAAAATACAAGTTATATTTGCGATTAACTATAAATTAAAAAAATAATTTTCTTTTAGATCACAATTGTGTATCCTTTCCTCATCCAGAATCAAAATCACTTTCCATTCAAACGTTCATTTTAAAGATAATAATGATGTGGCATTTATACAGCACTGTACCTTGTGAAAAAGATATCAAAGTGCTTGCATTATTCAAATCATTCATACACATACAAACAAACATTTACAGAGACTACCAACAGATCTACACAAACACACACACACACACACACACACACACACACACAGAATAAGTGAGGCATTAACTGACGCTTTGCACTTGCATGCAGTGCATGTCGCCTTTCAGAGACATGCCTTCACAACAAATTTTACTTTCATTATGGACACTGTAGTTTCAGTTTTACTTTCAGTAAATCAAATCAGTACATACAGTACCTAACTTCTGAAACTGGTGATCATGTCAGTCACTCAGCAACAACTAAGACTAGGAAAGACCACTAACCGCTGAGGTACACTTAAACTCTACAATACTTCATTCCAACATTTCTATTGCACTTCGTACATTTTTCTGCATTTATCTCTTGCTCAACTATTTAGTGGATTCTGTTCAGAGTCGAAATCAGTGGATACTTTTGAGAGAGTCGAAAGATTCTGAAGAGCTTTTGTATTACAGCAAAAGTTCTAGATCTACCCATTCAAACAAAATGGCGCCAAGAAACTGAAGATCGAAAGTAAGCCAGGAGAAACAGGAGGGGGGGGGGGGGGGGGGGGGGGCTGACTAAAACTAAGAACCGTCTTATTAGCCAAAAGTGTGTAGTATACCCCTCTCTCTCTCTCTCTCTCTCTCTCTCTCTCTCTCTCTCTCTCTCTCTCTCTCTCACTCACACACACACACACACACAAGGCCAGGGAAGGATAGAAAAAGAAAGTGAAGGTGGGGGGGGGGGGAGGGGGGGTGTCTGTAATGCTATGAGAGTCCACTGCAGTCATTCACCCCCTCCCTAGAAACTAACGGCAACGAACAAACTTTCGAGCGAGGGCACGCGCGCGCGCGCGCGCGCGCGCACACACACGCGCACACACACACACACACACACACACACACACACACACACACTCTCTCTCTCTCTCTCTCTCTCTCTCACTTCACTCACACACACACACACACACACACACACAAAACGGAGGGGGTGGAGGTAGAGGATAGAGGTTGAGAGTACAACAGAGAGAGAGAGAGAGAGACAGAGACAGAGACAGATTCGGAAAGAAACAGGGAGGAAGAAAGAGAGAGACAGACAGGCGGAGTAAGAGAGCGAGCCAGCAGACAGCCATTAGTCCCGTGTGGAGCCTCAGCACAATTTCACCGCTGGAGCCTCAAGAATTATAAGTCCGTCGTCTACCCCGGCATCACAGTGTAAAGCGGCTCGTGCTGTATGCTACACCGCCACAACACGAGGACAAAAACTATAACACAGTTTCCCTTGTCTTTTGGCTCTACAGCGCCTACGTGTGTGCTCCACTTTTCGCAGACCAAAAAAGAAAAGAAAAAAGGAAAAAAATGTGAAAGAATGTACAGGGTCATTCTGTCGTGTACCACCACCATACTGTTGTATCTCTTTTCTATCATTTAAGTCACAAATGTGAGAATGGTTTTGGAGGAAAGTTCAACAGCAACTTGCAACATCTTGCAAACAAAAACGCAATATAAATTGGCTGCATTGGGAAAAAAGGATTCTCACACACACACACACACACACACACACGCACGCGCGCGCGCACGCACGCACGCACGCACACACAGCTGGGGGAAAACCGCAAGGATTAACAAACCTGCTACAAGTTCCCTTGACCCCTTTCTAATCCTTTTTTTCAAATTTCCACCTGAGGAGGGGGAGATGACCTGACGAAAGTCCAAAAACAACGCAAGTTAATGATCTGGAATCAGTTTCTCATGACTTCTGTCTTTCATGGGTAATCATAACGTAACAGAATAGATTGAATGAAAAGAAAACAACCCCCAAAAATCACGTTGTCCAATATGCACCTTCCAAAAGCAAAATGCTTCAACTGCAGGAACTCTCCATACATGCCAGTGCCTATGTGCGTGGATTCTGGACTCCCAGCAGGCACGTTAAGTCTTCAGAATCAACTTTCACTGTTCTACGGCCTCCATGCTTAAATCGATTCAATCATGTCTGCTTAGCGTGGCAGTAAATGTCAGAAGATCTCACCTCTCCCCTGTACGGATGCCAGGACTCCTTCAAAACAAAAAGCCCAGGACAACCACAATTGAGGCAAACTAAGATACATGTCCCTAAACTGGAAATCTCCGCTGGGACGTAAAAATATAAACAACACTACACTGGCCTTAAATTCATTAACTTGTCTTTGAAAACAGTTTGCTGTTAGTGTTAGCTATCCAGCACCGTTAAGGTATCTATTTGTTTGTACATCAGAAGAATGGGTTGCAAAGTAAACAAGAGCCTTTGCGCTGTTTTTAAGTTTCAAAGCCTTTCACTGCACAGACCGCTGGTCAACATGTACAAGGTAAAGGTGTCCCATAACCTATGAGGTCGTAGGGGAGTGAGGCATCAGAGACCTTGACTTCTCAAGGGGCCAGTAAATTGAGGGCGGCGCCCATCTCCTCTCCCTCGCTGCTTTACCTTCCCTGACCCTAAAGAGGCAGGTACCCATTTACAGCTGGGTGAACTGGGGGACAGTACTGAAGCCAAGGCGCGCAAACGGTCACCCATCCAAGTGGTAACCACGCTCGATGCTGCTTGGGGAAAGCGAATGCTCTGACCACTGAGCTATCCCGTCCCCTGTTCAACATGAGGGGCAGAAAAACAGGATCCGGGAACGGAATTCAACAAACTGCATGTTTCCTAAACTGGTACCAATGATCCAAAATCCGATGAAAAACTCCCAAAATGAAATTAATTTCCTACTATTGTCCCCAAGCCAGGCCGAATAACAACGAAAAATGGGCAGAAAAAAAAAGAACAGAAAACAAAAAAGGGAGTTTCAGGGTTTCCCCCCCCTTTTTTTTCTTTTTTTATTCGATTTTTTTTTTTCAAACTAATATTAAATTTCCCACAGCCTGAGGACTGCCCACCAACAACAAAAACAAAGTTCCGAAAAAAACCCTTGGGAAAAAAAATTTTTTGGGGTTTCAAAAAAAACTCCCCTTGGGGAGATTAGGGTCTCGAGAAATGGTCACAGAAAATTATCAAGTAACGTATGATATGCAGCTTCTCTTGTGGAAACATTATATTTCCAAACATTTTTCCCAGACCCCTACAAAAAATATAACTCAAGTCTACGGCAACTTTGAAATTTAAGTGCACAAATGTCCAAAAAAAAGCGAGAGGAGGTGGTCTGTTTCTCCCAAGTGTGCGGTTTTGAGGAGAGGGGGAGAGAGAGGGGGAAGGGAGAGAGAGAGAGAGGAGAGAGAAAAGAGGGAAGAGAAGAGAGGGGAGAGGAGAAGAGCGGAGAGAGGGGAGACCAAAAAAAACAGACAGAGAGAAGAGAGAGAGAGAAGGGGGAGAGAGAAGAGGAAAAAAAAAACAAGATATAGTTGAATAGAACAAACATCAGTAGGGGGGCCCTCCCTTGGAGCCTACGACGCTTCCCCTGTATGCCAACCCCAACCCATCAGCAAAAGCATTGATTTCGAGCGAAATGTGATGCAACCACCACCCCTTTCGAAGACAAAAACACAAAAGCTGACCCCAAAACAACAAAAAAACAACAACAAACATTTCAAAAACCCCCCAAAATTTGCTGTGTCATATATAAAAAAAACAACACAATTTCTTCCCCCCGCCCCCACAGCAGCAGCAGCGGCGTGGCATGTAAGAGTCAGCGGGGTGTACAAAAAAAAAACCTTTCTGTCCGCAGACCCCGTGGGTAGTTTGGGGACGCTGCACCACAGGCACTTGTGAAACCGCGCGAGGCCCCCCCCTTTGGCCTTGAAGGAACCAAGGGCACAGATCACAGCCCCTCGCCCCGGTTTTCTGCGGGCGGCCCGGCTGTTGCCCAGACGAACCATCATGAAAATGAGGATAGCCAAATTCTGGGGTGTTATTTTTACGTGTAACTTTCTGAAGATATAATTATCAGAAACTACGTTGTAGGCTTACACATTTACAACACATGCATTTATCCGCAAACGCCGCAATCGACATACGTATCAATTCTACTCCCTAACTTGGGTTCCAACTTGCTTGTCTTCCCCAGTCGTCCGAGAGCATGTCCATCCCACTATCCATCAATCTAAACAAGGTTGTCACCTCCAACCCCCACTCCACCCCCACCCCTTTACAAAAACAAGCAAACAAACTCGAAAACTACTGCTGAATTATCAAAACCCGTCTTGAATATCATTACAGTTCACAGGATGACGCATGATTTCACCCGAACAGGAAGATGGGCAGGAAACGAAACTAAGTTGAGAAGGTAGGCAGTAAACGAAGCTACGTTTATGTGATAATCACACACACACACACACACACACACACACACACACACACACACACACAACACAACACAACACAACACACACACATTGTTTATTAGATAAAGTACATATCACACACAAACACACACAAATCCCAATTTATATATCAGGTGGAGAAAATCAGTAATGCCAATACAAATGAACAGATTACTCGTCACACATACATGTGCACTTACTATATATAAAACCACACACACACTTGACTTGATTTGACATAGACACACACACGCACGCGCATACATACACATACACCAGCAACAACAAACACACACCACAACAAACACACACACCAACACTCCCCTCTCCCCCCCCCCCCCAACACACACACACCCTAAAAAAAAGTTTTCATTCATCAGTTTCAGGCTATAACCTATCTTACCCACATACAACACCCCAACCAAGCACTGCCAGTTGTGTCTATCACGTGCCTATATAGCCGTGTACCCTCTGTCAACAACACATACAAGAAGGGTTTTGTTGAGGGGGGTTGGTGGGTTTTTTTTCTTTTTTAATTTTCCCCCTTCTCCTCCCCCCCCCCCCCCTCCTCCCCCCCCCCCCCCCCCCCCCCCCCCCCCCCCCCCCCCCCCTTGTACAGCGCTCAACCGAGCCATAAGCGTGAAAGAGCCAAGTGGATGGATGATACCGTATTTCTGAAGTTTTCCACCACTAACTAATCAATAGCGTGGAGGGGGGGGAAGGAACCACACTGAATAACAGAGAGAGGGGGAGAGGGAGGGGGGGGGGGGAGGAGAGAGAGAGAGAGAGAGAGAGGAGGGGGGGGGGGGGGAGAGAGAGAGAGACAGGGGGGGGAGAGAGAGAGAGAGAGAGAGAGAGAGAGAGGAGAGAGAGAGAGAGAGAGACAGACAGACAGGACAGACAGACAGGCAGAGACAGACAGACAAGCAGGCAGGCAGAGAGCAGACAGACAGACAGACAGGCAGGCAGGCAGGGAGGCAGGCAGACAGACAGACATAAAAAGGGGGGGGGGGGGGGGGGGGGGGGGGGGGAGAGATGCAGCTTGGTCGGGAAGGGGAGGAGAAGGATCGATGGAAAAGGGTGCGGAGGAAGAGAGGAGAAGAGGGAACAGTATAAGAGGGAGGGGGTGGGAGGGGGGGGGGGGGGGTGTCTGTATGGAAACATGTTCATAGAGTTGGTTGGATGTACGCACATTCTGCGTTCTCCTCTCCTCCGAACACATGCACACGCACGTACGCACGCACACTGTCACACACACACACACACACACACCACTCTCGGCTAAATCGACCACTGACAGAGAAGACCTTGAGAGTCAAAGAATTGAGATCAACAAGAGAAACACAGCAGACCTTTTTTCTTTTTTTTTAAATGATCGAACTGAGCAACTGCAACAAGGAAGATGGAAACTGTGTGTAAATTGTATACACTCTTAATAACTTAATGTACTGTAATTCTTGTCGCATAATTATTTTTTTTCAAGCTCTATTATATCAGGATGGATTATGAATAAATCTGGCTCTGGGAATGTGAACCCTGGACCCCTCGCTTACCTGACAAATGTGACACTGACTCCACGACAATGAACTCTACAAATTATATTTAATGATATATATAATATA
>CM054140.1:37793922-37826422 GCA_028751875.1 Rapana venosa
AAAGGATACGACTATAGTAGAGTAGCATTTATCAAGTCTGGCTTTTATTACTCAATGCATTAATAAAGTCTGGCTTTTTGTTTTACAAAGTGAATGAATGAGTGAGTGTGTGACTAACAGAGCATAAATACCACCACAACCAAGCAAGATTGCATCACTTTTTCGATACTGCTGGTGAAGCTGCTGTTATTCTCTCAACAGATAACCAGTGTCTTGCAAAGGCCTGAAATCATTCTCATCAACAATCAATTTGATGACAGACTCAAGTGCTTTCTTAAAAAATAAAACCATACTTTTTTAAAAATAAAAAAAGCATGTCTGTCTGTTTTGTTTCTGAGTAAGCTATTATTTGGACATCTGTTCAGCTTCATTTTAGTTGTTCCACAACAAAAATCAAGTGGACACCACTGTTTTTCCTTTAGGGTTTGATCAATATGTGCCCATGGAGCACTTCAGAGAATGTATTGTATCCTATCAGTCCTGTGACTATTCTTCTGTAACTCCTTGAGGCATCATGGGGTACTGCATTGAAAATATAACGAGTCTTGTACAAGCAAAAAAAACTGATACAGCCCATCCAGTCTGCAGAATGCATGCTGGGTATGTCCAGGTCACCCATGCAACAAGTTATAGCTGGACTTCACTTCTACATTATGATAGATTTTTAAATGTCCACATGATGTTACGGATGCAGTCACAAGGATCTCAGTTGATACACATCTGATAAAAAAAATTTGGAAAAAGGTCTATTCAAATGATGGCATGGGGGTAAGTCAAACCCTCACCCTCGGGTTACCTTCTGACCACAAGTCTGACATCGTACCCTAACCACCCTGCTATTCCTGATTCCACCTCCTTATATGTTGTACAGTCACATTCTGTTCTGGGAGAGAGCATGCTCAGTACACTCATAACAGTAGTCAACACTGAGAAAGTAAGCAAGAAAGGAAAGTAAAACAAGGAATAGAACACAAAGAAATTGAAAACTGAACAAAAACAAAATGACACCACTTATATATATATATATATATATAATGACAATTCCCTACAAATGTTATACTCATAGAAAGAGAAAAAAATGGAATCTGTAAGAGCAAATGTATTGTCCACTCTCAACATGAAAGAATACAACATGCAAAACAGAATTTGGAAAGAGTACAAGTTTCACTCGTATAAAAGAATATTTCTTTAAAATAAAATAAAAAACAACAAAACCTGTAAAAGTTCATACACTGTTCACATTCACTATGAAAGAATATACAACACACAACAGAGTTTGAAAAAAAAAAGTGTACTCACCGGTGCTATTCCATTTACACTGTACCCTGAATTTACAAAACCCTGAAAACAAAATCACAGTCCATTAAGATTTTAATCAGTCAACATTCTTCTCCTGCAATTTTTGTCTTTTATCTTCCTATCAACAAACCATTATTTTCTTTTATCAGAGACAAAACTTCTTTTAAAGAAATAAATTTTAATTTAAAAGTACACAAGTTATGCATGCTTATGCATGCAACCTACATACACACACAACACAAAAACTTCATTATATCATCAGTCATGAATAATGCTAGCTTTTAGTTAAGCAAGTTTAACTTTTTCACTGCCACACCCATTCTAAGCTCCTTGATACTTATCTGCCAGGAGGAGTTTGATTCGAGAATGACAAATTGGGTAATAACTAAACTAAAATAAAATTTTGACATTTGGAATGTGATTGAATTCTACAGCTCATGGAAATTACCACTCCAGCCTTTTCTTTTGCTAATACAAAATCTAGTATCTGAAGAAAAACCAACAACAAAGAAACAAAGACCAGTACACGGAGCTCAAATTCATGTATGAATCTTGGGGTGAGACAACACACAAAAATCAACCAAAAACAAACAAAAAACCCAGTTAAGTGATATTATAAACTACAAATGAAAAAAAATGCATGTACTTAGCTCCAGGACATTCAACTACTTAGACCAGTACCAAAATGGTCAGTAACTAGCACTGTAGCAGCAATGTGTTTGTCACAAATACTCTCTTAATTTCAGTCTTATTTTTTTGTACTCTAGTTTATCTAATGCTACCTTCATAACAGTGTAACTGCTTACAGATGAGCTGTGATTCATGAAAAACAGTAAAACATCTGAAGGATTCTGAGAAAAGGATCTCAATCTCTAACACACATGCATGCATGCGCGTGCGCACACACACACACACACAGAGTAAAGAGAAACAATACTCACATAATCATGAAATGCTTTTGCTTCGCTACTGTGATCACAGGTGTCTCTCCTCTCTGGTGCCGCACAATACAAATCCCAAAACACACTGCACACACACACACACAGAACACAATCCAGATAATTATATAATGGGCAAACAGAGGCAAAGGTTATTATAATTTTCATTTTTCTCATCTTAGTTATTTGATCTACAAAGAGCATCAAAGCTGATTCAACATATTCAACAGACCATAGAAAGGCTGATTCATTGGTCAAAGAAAAAATAACATTAAAACAAAAAACCAAACTTCAATGGGCAAAAATTGACCCCAAATAATAAAGCAATATATCATAACATCAAACATGTAAACTGTTGAACAATATTTTGTTTAAATATACCAATGACAACACAGAAGAGAACAAACAGAAGCATACAGGCTGATAAACAAAGCAAACAAGACAAAGAAAAGGAAAAAAGTAGAAGAAAAAAGTTAAAATGCATCCCTATATTTGTAAGCAACAAATAAACATACTCCCCATTGGCTTAAAAAATAAAAATAAAAAATAAAAAAAGACACAGAAGACACAGGTCTATTCCAAGAACCATCTAATAGATCTATAGATCCTGTCTAAAGAGGAAAAAACGGGCAATGGGGGAATAACATATAGAGGACCAGAGGGGTGATGAGCAAAGAAAACAGTAATCAAGTATTGGACAGACAGACAGACAGACAGACAGAGGTGGGGGAAGAGGGGGGGAGGGAGAGAGGGAGAGAGAGGGAGGGAGGAGGAGAGAGTGAGGGAGGGAGAGAGTGAGGGAGTGAGAGGGAGAGAAAGAGAGAGAGAGACAGTCAGAGTGAGACAGAGTGAGAACAGACAGAGAGATGGTGAGTATACATGCAACTTGCTTTGCACTAACAGCTGTAAAACCCTCTACCCTCTTTCCTCCCTCTACCATGCAAAAATGGCTCAAAGTATTGAACCATTTATCTCCTTGATTGAACCTTCTGTCTTTTCTTTTTCTCATTACCATTCTCTCTCCTTTCCTCTCTTTCCTAAGTACTCTAGCTGTCTGTCTGTCTGTCTGTTTCTGTCTCTGTCTCTGTCTCTCTCTCCCTCTCTCTCTTACAAAGTGGGGCAACATCATTATCACAGATCTTAGGCAGTGACTGCAGTGGGCAAGGGGAAGGGGGAGGGGAGGAGGCAGGCAACATGCATATCCTGTAGTGCTGTCGCCAGGCATCAGTCAACACAGCTCTCATCCATCTGTCTTCTTCTTCTCCTTCTTCCCTTAGTCAAAATTACACAACTTCCACTTCTCTTTTTATAGCTCGACCCCTCTGCCACTACTGCTGCCGGATCTATGAGCACTTTGTTTTACAGTCAGCCTTGACCTTTTTTCTTTTTTTTTAAGTTGCCTTTGGGCACCTATTTTCATTTGGGTCAAGAAAAAGACAAGGTTTCAAGCACCACCCACTGATGCTGTCTAAAGAGAAAAGAAGGGTAAAGACAAGGGAGTCAAGGAGGGGACGGAGGATCATACAGAATATCAGAGGGGCGAGAGGAAAAGAAAACACAATCAAGAAATATGCTGGGGAGGAAAGCAGGAGCAGGAAGAAGAGAGATGGTGATAACTCCCTTCCCCCAAGCAGCTGTAAAACCCCCCTTCCTCCCCTGACATGCAGTTATGGCCAAAAGTATTGACCCATCTCTATCTTCTTTGCCTTTGTTTCTTCCTCTCTCTCTCTCCTCTCTCTCTCTCTCTCTCTCTCTCTCTCTCTCTCTCTCTCTCTCTCTCCCCCCTCTCTCTCTTTCTCTCCTATTATGTTTCTCTCTACAGAGTGAGATAGCAGCATCATTATCATGAATCCTAGGCAGTGACTGCAGTGGACGAGGGGGAGGCAGGCAACATGCAAATCCACAGTGCTATAAAAGCCCAGCCCAGCCCCTTAACTGCTGCTAGATCTATATGAGCATTTAATGTTTTCTAGCCAGTCCAGGCAGTTGGTTGTTTTCTTTAAGTTGTCTTTGGACACATCTTTTCAACTGGGTCAAAAAGACAAATTTCAAGAATGGCATATATATATATATATATATATATATATATATATATATATATATATATATATATATATATATATATATATATATATATCCTAAAGAGAGAGAAAAAAAACAAGGACAGTTTGGGGAGAGGAGAATTATACAGACTATCAGAGAGGTGTGAGGAAAGGAAAAACATGATCAAGAAATAAGGCGGCGGGGAGGGCCAGAGGACCAAGAAGAAGAGAGATGGTGATAACTCACTTCCCCCAAGCAGCTGTAAAGCCCCCTTCATCCCCTGACATGCAGAAATGGCCAGAAGTATTGACCCATCTGTATCTTTGTCACTTTTTTCCCCCCCTACCCTGTCTGTTCTCCCCTCTCCTACTACATTTCTCTAGAGCTACAGAGCGGGGCAGCATCATTATCATGGATCTTAGGCAGTGACTGCAGTGGACAGGAGCAGGAAGGTGGGGAGAGCAGGCGATGCGCAGAAAATCCTGCATGCAGTGCTGTAGCCAGTCATCAGTCAGCACAGCTCTCCTCCATCTGTCTTCTTCTTTTCCCCTCGGTCAGAATTACACAACTTCCACTTCTCTTTTTATAGCCCAACCCCTTTGCCACTATTGCTGCTGGATCTATGAGCATTTTATGATGCTTTATAGCCAGCCTGCAGAACTTTTTTTATTTAAAAAAAAGGGTGCAAAAAACCAGGGTGAAAAGAGACATGATGGTCTTGTTAAGATGCCATGTTGGTGGTGTTTGTTTAAATAAAATTAAACTTTCGATCATTCAGTATTATTCTCCTGTAAAATATGTGATATTTGTTTCTCCCTTCTTACATAACAGTCCACTGACATAATGTTCACATGCCCATGTCCTAAATTATCATTAAAAAAAAAGATTTCATGGAGACTGCTGAAAAAGTTGACTAGTCAGAAATATGATGAACAGAAAAAGTAATACTAATAGGCGGGCAGAGGAAACTGACAACATATTTATGACAGAAAATGGAAGGGGAAAAAATATATCTTTTCTCACCCAAGTAAAAAAAATAATTTTTAAATAATAAAAATAAATATTTAAAAAAACCCACCAAACATACACACACACACATCTTTTGAGAAACACCCATGGAGAAAAAGGATAAGGACAACAAAAAAGTTTCCAGCAGATGGAAGAGAGAGATCGTGAAAGAAAGAGAAGGAAGGAAGGAGGATAAAAAGAAGACAGCAATCTAAAACGAAAAACAGGGATGGGAGACAGTGTGTGAATAACTTATTATGCTCTGACTGGTATGAAATCCCCTTCCTCCACTCACATACACACATACATGTACAAATGGTCAAAAGTAATGACCCATCTGCATCTTCTTTTTCTTTCTTTTTCCCTCCCTTTCCAGTCCTGCTACATTGCTCTTTACAGAGTCAGGCAGCGTCATTATCCTGGATCTTAGAGCAATGACTGCAGTGGACAGAAGAAGGGGGTGGGGAATGGGGAGAGCAGGCAATGTGCAGCAAATCCTGCATGCAGTGCTGTAGCCAGTCATCAGTCAGCACAGCTCTCCTCCATCTGTCTTCTTCTTTTCCCCTTGGTCAGAATTACACAACTTCCACTTCTCTTTTTATAGCCCAACCCCTTCGTCACTGCTGCTGTCAGATCTATGAGCATTTTATGATGCTTTATGGCCAGCCTGAAGATTTTGGTGGTTTTTGTCAGGTTTTGGGGGGTTTTGTTGTTGTTTGTTTGTTTGTTGTTGGGGTTTTTGTTATTGGTTTTTTTGGGGGGGTGTTTTTTTTGGGGGGAGGGGGTTTAAATTAAAGTGGAAACAAAAATCCTAGGGTTGCGTGAGAGAGGGATGTAATCACAATGGGTGGGTAGTCAAAGAGGCACCATAAGATAGTCTTGTCAAGGTGCTATATTGGTGGTGTTTGTTTCAATGAATTCAAGTCTTTATTATTTACGAAGACTCTGAAGTAAAATTATATACATGTACTTATTGTTTCTCTCTTCCTCCATAAAAGTCTATCGACATTATCTGCACACATACCCCATCCCCAAAGTTATCTAGACAAAAAAAACACACCTTTTCACAGAAAATGCTGAAAAAGTTGTTTACCGGTCAGTCAGAGCAAAGAGGAACAAAGAAAGTGATAGGCTGGCAGATGAAATGGACAACACATTAAAGAGAAAAGTTGGGAGAAAAAATAAAAGTTCAATTACTCAATTACAATGTCCACATATAAACAAGACCCCCTCCCCCCCATCCAACCCCCGCCCCAGCAAACCAAAAAAAATCACTTTGGCCACACACAAAAATTCTTAGGAACCACACATAGATATCTACAAAGAGAGAAGGGCAAGGGCAGTGGGGAAGAGTATCAAGAGGGTGGTGTGTGTGTGTGTGTTGTGGTGGTGTGTGTGTGGGTGTGTGTGGTGTGTGTGTGTGTGTGTTGGTGGTGTGATTTGGTTGAGAAAGAAAGGGAGAGACAGACACAGACAACAACAAACAGACAGACAAAAGGGGGTGGAAGACAGCAATCAAACAGTAAACAGGCGGGGGGGATATGAATTGTAACTTTTTTTCCCCCTAGCAGCTCTAAATCCCCTTCCGAACCACAGACAAACATGACAAATGGCCGAAAAGTATTGACCCTCTGCATCGCCCTTTTTGTGTTGTTTTTTTCTTGTTCCCTTCTTCTGGGACTTCACCTTCTCTAGTTACAGAGTGGGATGTATCATTATCATGGAAAATCATATAAATGGATCTTTTTCCCTAGGCAGTGCAGCAGGGGACAAGTAGGGAAGGAGGAAGGAGGCAGGCAAAATGCAAAACCCCAGTGCGTAGCATGCGTCAGTCAGCAACAGCACTCACCTATTTCTCTTTCCTTGTCAATTAAAAAAACCTCCGCCCCATCAACCCCGCCGCAGCTGCCAAAAAATCATATGGTACTACTTACAATATTTTGGGCCACTGGCAATAAATTTCAAAAGGGAAAAAGGGGTAGGGGGGTGGGGGGGGGGGGGGGGGGGGTGGGGGGGGGTGGGGGGGGGGGGGTGTGGGGGGGGGGGGGGGGTGGGGGGAGAGGGGGAGGGGGGGCGGGGGGGGGGGGGGGGGGGGGTGGAGGGGGGTGGGGGGGGTTTTGGTGGGGGGGGGGGGGGGGGGGGGAAAGGGGGAGGAGGGGGGGGGAGGAGGGGAGGGAGGCAGGAATGAGAGGGGGGGGGGGGGGGGAGGGGGGACTGGGGGGGGGGGGGGGGTGGAGGGGGGGGGGGGGGGGGGGGGGGGGGGGAAGAAACTTGTCTACAAAATTGGTGTGTTCCAAAACAAGTGGAAGGTAAAATGAGGTTCTCTCCTCTTAGATGTCTTATGATGTCATGTTGGTGGTGGTTGTTTTCACTAATTAAAATGTTGATCATCTGATCTTTTTTAAGAGTGCACGAGCAGAAGCACATGCCCATGATATATATATTAGACAGGCATAGAAAGAGACCTACAGACATGCAGACAGCAGGCAAGCAGTGAACGAGAAATGAGAAACAAAGGGACCACACAAGAAAAATGGAAACAGACACAGAGACAGGGAGGGGTGGGTATAGTGACAGTTATAGACAGAGATCTAGACAAGACAGAAAAGTGAGAGAAGTGTCTGTGAGACTGCAAAGAAGGGAAGCTTGTGCATGGATAGAGGGGAGAGGGGGGGGGGGGGCGGCAAAAAAAATCAAACACTAGGTTGTGGCAATGGGAAAGGGAAAACTGGAAAGAGGGAGAGTAGGGGAGAGAGGAGTCAGTTATATCATTTGCCCAAACAGCCATAAAGCCCTTCCTACCCCCCCCCCCCCCCCCCCCCCCCCCCCCCCCCCCTAACTTTTTCAATCCCCATTCCCTCTCTCCACAGCATGGTAGGAATAGCCATCATTATTGACTCTTCAGCCTTTCTCCTTTCTTATTTTTTTCTTGCCCCCCCCCAATCTTCCTACCATCTCTCTCCCTCTAACACACTAGTAGAGCAGAGCGATGTCTTTTTTTTTCAGTGACTGCAGTGGACATGGTCCCTAACCCTGTTCTATCCCCCCCCCCCCACCACCACTCCCACCCATCCCCCCCCACCCCCCCCCACCCCCCCCCCCACCCCAGCATGTAAGAATGGCTATCACTATTGACTTTGTCTTTTAAAAAAAAGGAAGAAAAAGAAAAATCCATCTCTTTCCAACTTTCTTTCCGTCTCTGTCCCACTAAAATAGTGATGCGGAGCAATGATGTCATCCTTTGTCAGCAACGCGCAACTGCAGCAGCCAGCGGACAAGGTGGGGGGAGGGAGGGAAGGAGACGAGGTGCAAATCCTGCAGTGCAGCAGCAGACTCTCAGCCTGACACTACCATATCTAGATGTCTTCTTCCTCCTCCTCACAACTGCCCAACTTTTACTTTTGTATATATATATATATATATATAAATTTGTTGTTCCTTTCCTTACTCTGCTGTTGTTGCTGCTGCTGCTGAATCTATTCTGTATTCATCATCCTTGGTAGTTTTTGTTGGTTTGATGTTGTTGTTGTTGGTTTGTTTGGGGTGTTTTGTTGTTGTTGTTGGGGTTTTTTTGGGGGGAGGAAGGTATTACATAACAGAAAGGGGGTGAGGGATGAAAGGTAAACAGGGCTTTATGGTAAAAACAACAGGGGTGTGCTTTAAAGATAATGATATCCAGTTCCAAAAATGGGGGAGGGGGAGCCGGGGGGAAGGGGGGGTGTATGATATTGTATGTACTGATGTTAGATGCATGCATGTCCACATGTGGCTGTTTTGGGGGCTATCGCTATGGGATAGTTAACCTAAGTGCATGACGTCTCCATATTTAATTGCTATCTGTCTACAATCTAAGCACTCTGACACGCATGAACTTATGCTTATGGCTTATGCTCTCTCTCTCTCACACACACACACACACACACTCACAAATACAAACACACACACTAAGTTTAGCAACACAAAAACAACACAAATCAGGAAAACACCAAGGGAGGGAAAACAAAATGTCAACACCAACTGAGCCAATCACCGTCTTTCAAACTGGGTCAGACAGAGAGAGAGACACTGGAGGAGATCGGTCATAGAGGATGTCCTTAGGAAAAATAAACTGGGAAGGGGGGGGGGGGGGGGGGGGGGGGGGGGGGTTTAAGGATAGGAAGGAAAGTGATAAGGGAGGGGGTGGAGATTGGGAATAGGGTGGAAAAGAGAGGATGAGGGGAAAGGAGAGTGTCTAACTTTGCTCTTGCAGCCACTGGACCTCCATCCCTCCCTCCACCACTTTCCTTCGCTCCCCCACCCCATCCCTGCCACACACACACACATCAAACCATCATTCCCTTCACCTTTATAAACATACAATCTCTTCCCCATTGTCCTCCCCTTTGCTGAAATGACCATTAATATTATTGACCCATCGTCATCTGTAGTTCTTTTTCTGTCTTTTCCTTTCTTCGCTTTTCCTTCGCTTTTCCTTCTCCTTATCGCTCTACACGCTGAGACTGCAGTGGTGTGGACAAAAAGGAAAGGGAGGGGAAGGACAATGTGCAAATCCTGCAGTGTTCCTGCAGCAGCAGCAGCAGCAGCAGCAGCAGTAGGCGTCATCAATGACGCAGCACTCATCCATCTCCATCGGAATTGCATAACTTCCACTTCTGTTCATGGCTTTTTCTGCTACTGCCACTGAATCTATTCTTTTTTTTCTTTCTTTTTTTTAAAGGACAGCTCGGTACAGTAGTAAATATAAAGAGGCAGACACACACACAGACAGAGGAGAGAAACACAATTGGTTGTGGATGCAAGACTGCATGGGAGAGAATGAAAAGATGGAGTATGCATCCCGCTGAGAGATATCTTCTATTGTCTCAGATTTCAACTTTTGTTTTTTGTTAGGGCTGTTTTAGTTTTTTGTTTGAGTTTTGTTTTTTTGGCTGTTTGTTTTGTTTGTGTGGGTTTGTTGTTGTTGTTTTTTTGGGGGGGTTGTTTTGGTGGTGGAGGGGGGGAGTAAATTAATGCTTTAAGGGGAGTGAATGAGTGCAGATTATGTGTACATGTCATTGATGGTAGTGCTATTTTAATTCTCACCACCAACAGCATAGTTTTGAAACCAATAGTAAGGTATACTCTTCATTGTGAATGTTTACATAGCATCATGATTGAATAAGTACACACATTCACTCACTCACTCACTCACTCACTCACTCACTCACACTCACACACACACACACACACACACATACATACAAACACACAAAGAATGAGAGAGTGAGAAAGAGTCAGATACAACAACGTAGCTGTTTAGGAAAACACCCAAGGGAGGGAAAACAAAAAGTCGGCATCAACTGAGCCAATGGCTGTCTTTCAAATTGGGTCAGACAGACGGACAGGGAGAAGAGCAGGTCATTGAGGATGTCCTTAGGAAAACTAAACTGTGCAGGGGAACAGACTCTAAAGATAAGGAAACTGAGAACCGAAGATACAAAAACAAAAGAACACAACAAAAGAGATCATGAGGTATGGTGAATAAGTGGGAAAGAGAGAATGAGGGGGGGGGGGGGGGGGGGGGGGAGAGAGAATCACTTTTTTTTTTTTAATACTTGCTGCCATAGGACCTCCCTCCCTACACACCACTTCCCTCCACTCTCCTCCCTACCAACCATCCCCCCTCCACTTACATACTCTCTCTCTCTCTCTCTCTCTCTCTCTCTCTCTCTCTCTCTCTCTCTCTCTCTCTCTCTCTCTCTTCATACCCCTCCTGTCTTTGCTGATATGACCAGTATTGACCCATCCTCTCCTTTCCTTTTTTTTTTTCCTTCTCCCCCAATTCCTTTCTTCTTCCTTCTTTTCTTCTGTACTCCTCATTGCTCTGCAGGTTATGACTGCAGTGGTGGACAAAAGGGAAAGGAAGGAGAGACGACAATGTGCAACTCCTGCAGTGTTACTGCAGCAGCAGCAGCAGTAGACATCATTGGCGCAGCACTCATCCGTCTCCATCAGAATTGCATAACTTCCACTTCTGTTTATAGCTTCTACTGCTACTGCCTCTGAATCTATACTTTTCTTTCTTTCTTTTTTTTTTTTGGAAACCAGCTTATGTACTATTTTTTATTATGTGATGTGGTGTGTGTTGTTTGTGTGTGTGTGTGTTGTGTGTGTGTGTGTGTGTGTGTGTGTGTGTGTGTGTGTGTGTGTGTGTGTGTGTGTGTGTGTGGTGTGTGTGTGTGTGGTGTGTGTGTGTGGTGAGAGAGGCAGACAGAGAATGAGTGAGAGAAGAAGAAGAGAAGTAGGTGGGGGGGTAGGAAGGGATGGGGGGGGGGGGGGGGGGGGGGGAGTTGGATGTTAGAGGGCAGGGGTGATGGTTTTATTACATTCCACTAATCACACCATCTACTATTAGTGGCAGACTTTCTATTTTTGTTGGGGAGACTTTGCATATCCTGTTAGTGTGTCATAGTAGGTGGTGTGGCTTTTTAAAAATTAAAAAAACCCACTTTTGCTGTCTACGAAGCACTTGCTTAATTAAAACGCATGAAAAACTCTTTATTGTGAGTTTTCATTTTTCTACACAGTCCCATGCATGTACATGTACACACACACATAGAGTCACACAAACACAGTCTCTCTCTCTCACTCTCTCTCTCTCTCACACCCACTCACACACACACACACACACACACACACACTTACAACTAGTACGAGCAGGCAGAAAGACACAAACAGTTCAAGCAAAACTAAGGGAAGAAAAACGAAATGTCAACATCAACTGAGCCAATCACCATCTCTCAAACTGGGTCAGACAGACAGACGGGCAAGACACTGGCAGGGAGGGCGAGCAGCCACCGACAATAATGGAGAAGATGTAAGAAAATGCAAGAGGGAAGAGAGAAGGATAGAGAAGGAGAGATACAGTACAGACTGACTTGGCCCTGTGATGAATGTGGGGAGGGGATTGATGGGGGATGGAGGAACTCATTTCATGTAATGAGTTTTTTTAACACTTGCAGCCATACAACCTCCCCCCCCCCCCCACCCCCTCAAATTTCCCTACCTGCCACCTCCTTCCACTCTCTCCCTACCAAGCACCGCCCCCCCCCCCCCCTCACCCCCCCCACGACTCGCCACCCCCCCCCACATCCATCACTGCCCACTTTTCCTTCCCCCCCTCCCCCCCCCCCCCCCCCCCCCCCCCCCCCCCCTCCCCCACCCGTTGCTGAAATGACCATGGGTATTGACCCAACTTCTGTCCTATTTCTTCATTTTTTTCCCTCTCTTCCATTTTTTTTCTTTTTTTATTATTTTCCTTCCCCTCACTTCTCTTCAGGCTAGCTGTGACTGCAATGGTGGACAAGGATAGGTGAGGGAGGGGAACAAAATACACAAATTCTGCAGTAGCAGCAGCAGTAGCAGAGCAACATCAACAACACAGTACACATC
Organism: Rapana venosa; assembly: GCA_028751875.1. Classification (NCBI taxonomy): domain Eukaryota; kingdom Metazoa; phylum Mollusca; class Gastropoda; order Neogastropoda; family Muricidae; genus Rapana; species Rapana venosa. The sequence continues at coordinate 37,806,642 of CM054140.1, forward strand.
CACCTTCATAAGAATTGCATAACTTCACTTCTATTTACTGCTTTTGGTGTACTTACACACATACACACACACACACACACCCTTTTTTTCTGACCAGCTGACATTTTTTTTTCTTGCTCCTCAACTAGAGCTCCAAGGTTCACCAACCGTGACATTTTGTGTATGCGACTGTTTTTGCCCACCATTACTTAAGGTAGCCACATTCCAACTTTGGAGATGATGCCTAAACATTAAACAAGATACCAGGTTTTGGTGGGGGGGGGTTTGATCATCTGCTCCTACTCACACGCAACGGCTTACTGTTCTGAAAGGCAGAGAACGTTTTAGTGCGTACGCAAAATGTATTGCATGCGTTTGCACATGGGACATGGGATAATTTTAATCATAAGGGGAAAAAACATTGGTGGTGTTGCAGACATAGGCCAGGAGAGGGTGAAAAGAGCTCAAATGTCACAAATTCCAGAAGAGTTGCTAAAGACATCCTACAAAGGGATCAAGGGTGACATGAGATTGGTTAATTAAAATGCATTTACCTTTTAACCCATCTCTATCCATTTCCATCACTATTCCCCAACACCCACCCCAAACATTTTGGAATTATATCATCAGCACTGGTCAATTCATTTTTTCCCCATGCTTCCTTCCCTCCTCCCTACCCTTTCTTCCACTCCACAAAGGTTGGGAGGGGTGGGGGTGGTGGAGGGAGGGCTATTTCTAGACTGTTTGCTATGTGTCAGTGACAGCAGTGGACAAAGGAGGGGAAGACAAAAAGGTACCTGGTCTACAGATCCTGCAGCAGGCTGTCAGCCTGGCAACTGGCCCTCCGTCTTCTTCCTCACAACTGAAAAACTTTCCACTGTCTCCATTTTATGGCTAACCCTGCTGCTGCTGCTGCTGCTGCTGCTGCTATGTTGTGCAGAGCTCTCTCTCTCTCTCTCTCTCTCTCTCTCTCTCTCTCTCTCTCTCTCTCTCTCTCTCTCTCTCTTTCTCTTTCCACCCCCACCCTCTCTTCAGCACAAATCCTATAATTATTTGATACTTTCAAAGCTCTCTACACCATTCATTTCAAACTTAAGTTTTCAGTTCCAGAGGATGGGGACTGGGGAGGGGGAGGGGGGTCCTTTGTAAATGAACCAGCATTCCTAGTTCCACCACCCAAACCCTCTCCTATGTCTGTGTCAAGTCTTTACTCAGATTACTTGTTCATGACTGTGAGCTTAAAGTCCTACATGGCTGCAGTCCCATGACAGTTTTTAAATTCCTTTTCACACGAGTCTGTACTTTACAAACTGTACTATATTGGGTTTAATATCATGTTAATCATCATTTTTATAAAATTACCATCACCATCGTCACATTATTTTTGATGATTAATGTCATCATCCATCAAAACAGAGCAACTTCTGAACATTTCTTCTTCTTCTTCCAGGGGAGCGACCACAATCAACAAGCTGATTATTCTGTCACTCTTGGAGGAAGTAGGAAGCAAGAAAAAAAAAAGTTTCTGCCTCTGCTGGCTTTTCCCTTTTTAAAAAATATTCTTCACGGTTTATATTGACACAAATATCAATTTCTGGTGAAATAGTTTGTAATGTAAAGGATGAGAGAGAGAGAGAAAGAGACAGACAGACAGACAGACAGAGACAGACAGACAGACAAACAGAGAGGGGGGGGGGAAGACTCAGAGACTGAGAGAGGGAGAGATAGAGACAGAGATAGAGGGAGGGAGGGAGGAATACTCAGAGTGGTTTGGCTAAACAAACACTACACATACTATAGACAGAAGGGGGTGAGAGAAACTGTTGCTGCTGCTGCTGCTGCTGCTGCAGCTGCTATTAGACCTGTTCTCAATTATAGTTAGCCAGGAAACCATTTTTATTAAAGGGGGAAAATATAGGCTGTTTACTGAAAAAGGAGTATGATTTTGATAGGAAAGAGGGCATGAAGAGAGGACAAAGGGGGGGGGATTCTATGGTAAGAAAAATTTTTTTTTTTAAAGAAAGAAAAATGAAGGGGGGAAGAGTCGATCATAAATATGCCTTGGTCTGGCTCTTTGCTCTTAATCACTTGTACCCCACCTACCCTCCTCCATGCCCACCACAATCATCCCCCCCCCCCCCCCATTCTCCTATTAAATTCCTATTGCCTGCGCCCCCCCCCCCCCCCTCCTCCCCCATCAACTGCTGGAATAGACATCAGTATTGACTGACCCATCCTTCTCCCCTTCTCACCCCTCCCCCTTTTGTGAGCAAGTGAGTAAGTTTTTATTCATTTATTTATCTAAATTCTTTTATTTTGAGGGTAATGGATAAGCGTTCATGTGGCTTTTTACATCTAGTCCCCATGTCCATGCAGTTTCATAAATTTGGTCATCCATTCCAACCAGCAAACAATGACCTAATCTTCTGAAAGGCAGAATAGGTTATAATGTGTCCACAAGATGTTCTGCATGCATTTGCACACAGAACCTCGGTTTATAGTTTCATCCCAAGGACTTTCTGGGAAGTGGAATTGGCACTGATGTTAACTTCTCTGAATGGGTGTCTCAGCAGTGGCTCAAACCCGGGGCCTTCAGATCACAAGTGCAACGCTCTAACCACCAGCTATCCTGTCACCCAGAGAGAGAGAGAGAGAGAGAGAGAGAGAGAGAGAGAGAGAGAGAGAGAGAGAGAGAGAGAGAGAGAGAGAGAGAGAGAGAGAGAGAGAGACAGACAGACAGACAGACAGACAGACAGACAGACAGACAGACAGACAGAGACAGAGAGACAGAGAGATAGAGAGCCTGCATGTGTGTGTGTGTGTGTGTGTGTGTGTGTGTGTGGTGTGTGTGTGTGTGTGTGTGTGTGTGTGTGTGTGTGTGTGTGTTTGCATGTGTGAGAATTATCCTTTCAATCCTATTCTCTTGTCTCTGCAGACTCCACAAGGTAGCTGGCTATCCATGGGTGATAACATGTGTGTCAGTGACTGCAGCAGACAGTGGGCAAGGGGAGGCCAGGTGCAAATCCTGCAGTGCTGCAGAACACTGTCAGCCAGACTCTAATCTACCTGCCTCTTCCTTCTCACAGAAGTTTGACACAACTTTTACACACATACATTTTTTCCCCCCTTTCGTTCCTCAGCTACAGCTCCAAATTCCACCAATGGTGAGATTTTTGTGAATATAATGTGTGTGTGTGTGTGTGTGTGTGTGTGTGTGTGTGTGTAATTGTAAGTGTGTGTGTGTGTGTGACAGTTTTTGCCCACCATTCAAGCAGCAGCATTCGGACTTCGGGATGGTGATGTAAGTGTGTATATATATGGGGTTTTTTAATATTTTTTTGTCATCTGTTCTTATCAGCATGAATGGCTGACTCTTCTGAAAGACATTTATAACAGGTTTTAACCTGTGTGCAAGATGTTCTGCAGACTACGGCTTTGATTTATAATATCATCCAAAGGACTATCAGGGAAGTGGAGTCAGTACTATATGTTAAATCCAGGGGGAAATTCCCTTGCATGGGTGGTGGTTCAAACCTGGACTCAATGCCAGGCAGTCAAATTGCAAGCACAAGGCTCTAACCACTAGGTTATCCCACCATCCCCTCCCCCCCTTCCCAAATTATATTTTAATTTGTGGCTTCCCTTGCTGCTGCTACTGGCTCTGACCATCGCCCAGTCGGCTGCTTTTGTCTTCTCCGTCACAACTCCACAACTTTTTTTCAACTTTCATCTACAGCTAAAAACTACTACTGCTGCTGCTGCTGCTGCTCCCTGGATCCCATTACTACTGCTGCTGTTAATCTTGCTGCTGGTCCTGTGCTGTATTATAGCCAGCCAGGGAAGACTTTTATTATAGTGGAGGAAGGGTAAGGGTGTGGGCGATTGCGTGTGGGTGGGGAAAGTGGTATGATTGATTATACTTGGGTAGTGTGCATGTATACAAAGGGAGAGAGGGAGGTAAATCAAGGGAATGAGGCAGTAGGACAGGGAAAAAATTGAAAGTAAAAAAAAATAAATAAATTTAAAAAAAATACAAGTTTGGGGTCAACCCATATTAATTCTGGGTCTAACCTTAGATCAGCTGTAACCATACACACACATGCATACACATGTGCACACACACACACACACACACGCACACATACATACACGCACGCTCTCACACACAAATGCAAACACACACACACCTCACACACACACACACACACACACACACACACACACACACACCCCTCCATCCACCACCACCACCTCTATCAAACTACTGGAACAGCCATCAATATTGATTGACCTATCTTTCTTTCTTTTTTTTGTTATTCCTTTCTTTCATTCTCCCCTATTCTCCATAGGGCTGGGTGGGAGGGGGGGGGGGGGTGTCTCTGTGTCTGTGACTGCAGTGGCCACATGGGAAGAGACAAGGTGCAAAATCCTGCAGCGCTGCAGCAGACTGTCAGCCTGACACTCAGCCCTCTGTGGACTACTTCCTTCCTTCCTACTCCACTACTTCTCAAAGTTTCCTCCTCTCTAGCCCAAAACCCAGCTACTGCTGCTGTTGAGGATGCTGCTGGCCCTGACCAGCCAGAGAAGAAAACTGCAGCACCTTTTTTTTTTTTAAACTGCCTGTTTAGTTGATAGAAGAGAAGTCAAACAACAAAGGGTTTGCAGAGCCTGAGTGGAGGGAGGGGCAGGTCACTTATAAAATTATAATGCTCAAGAGTAAGGATACTCCCATCCCAGCACCCCCACCCCAAAAAAAATTTTTTTTTAAACCTCCACATTTAGCAATTTTACCCTCATATCTTTCCAGTTTCCTCTTCCATCCCCATTCTCCTGCCCCCCCCCCCCCCCCCCCCCCCTTTCCTTCCATCCCTACACCCTTATCACCCCCTTCCTCCAATAGGCCCAGTGATGAATGACCTATTGCTCTCCCTTTTTTTCCACCCCCCACCACTTCCTCTTTTGTACCATCTTATCCTACACTCCCATCTCTCAGAATTTTTTTTTTTAACCCAGAAGTAGGTGGGTGGAGGGGAGGGTTTTGTCAGCAACTGCAGTAGTGGACAGGTTGGGGGGGGGGGGGGGGGGGGGTAAGAGAGAGACAAGACCTGTACAACTCCTGCAGTGCTGCAGCACAGTCGGCCTGACACTTAGCCATCTGTCTTCTTTTTCTTTTCTTTTCTTTTTATTACGACTGGAAAACTCACTCCCTCTGTCTTCAGCATTACAGCTAACTATCCCTGCTGCTGGTGCCGGATAGATAGATCTACACTGAATACAGACTGTAACATGGCTATCTGGGGCAGGCAGGCACACACACACACACACACACACACACACACACACACACACACACACACACAACACACACACACTACACACATCACACACCTTTTTTTTTAATTGAAAATTAAAACACACATACACTGTCCAGTGAATTGTGACAAACCAGGATCTTCACAAGAACACACAATCATACACAGGTGAACATACATGTATATTTTTGCCCGTGCACACAGAACACACCACACACACCACACACACACACACCACAAAAAAACAAACACAACACACACAACACACACACACCAGTGCCACAGAAGAGGACAAGAAGAAAAGAATACCCCTCCTCTCCCCTCACCCACCCTTCCCCCTCCCCTTCCATGCTGAACATTGTAGGCTGCAGTTCTAGCAACAGATCAATACTGATGCCACAAACCAAAGTTATGTAAGTCCCAACTGCCATGTTGAGCTGTAGATTGAACCTTGTAAATGTAGTCCTGTGTGTGTGTGTGTGTGTGTGTGTGTGTGTGTGTGTGTGTGTGTGTGTGTGTGTGTGTGTGTGTGTGTGTCTGTGTCTGTGTCTGTGTGTCTGTGTCTGTCTGTCCATGTCTGAGCGTGCAAAACATAAACACACACATCCTGTACAGATGCATGTATTCATGATTATGTCTGCATAAATGAGTAAGTATGGCATGTACACACGTGCATCAATGAAAAATTCTTACTAGGATAAAAAAAAACAAAAAAAAACTTACCACCACCATGAATGGAGAAACCCAGGAGGCTCTCCTAACGTGATGTTCTTTTCCCATCGGATCTGCAGAGAAGGCATCTACGTTGGAAAAGTAGTTTAATCAACCAGGAAACATCACATCTGCTTACACAGCCTCATACCAAGTCATTGCAACACTTTCAAATTGGAGGCATAACTGAAACTTGCCAGGTGAAGAATCTAAAATTTTTCCCTTTAGTTCCAAGTTCTGAGGCTTAGATGCAAGATGTGTGACCTTTTTCACTCAGGACATTAAGTACTGCTGAGACTAAAGGAATGTTAAGCAGTATTGACATTCATTTCATTTCATTTCAGATCTAAAGTCATTTCATTTCAGATCTAAAGTCACTGCTTTCCAAATTTTCATACCCATTTGTTCAGAACAAGCCACAGGCATTTGTGGTAGAGATTGATCTAAAGTCACTGCTGTTTACGATTTTTAAGCTTATCTGTTCAAAACGAACCATAAACTACTAGGGTAGCGAGTAAACAAAAATTCTGAATATACAAAGCAAAAAGCCTAGTGTTTTCAGCAAATAGATTGGTAAGTTTAGATCTAGAGCATAGTCTCAAAAATTCGATGTTGACGTCATTTAGATCTACATCTCTCCCAAAATCCATTTAAGATTTTAAATCAATCTAACTACCTTCTGATCTGTTCCCGTTTTATAGGTCTTCACAAAATCTTTTTTCTTTTCTCTTATATCGATCACCAAAACATACATACCTTGCTTCTCTATAATCATAAAGTCACAATATATACAGACATTTTTATCCTGGCATTGACGTCTGTTTTTGTGGGGGTTTTTTAATCAAGCTCAGTTGTTTAGAACAAGCCCTAAACTATTGTGGTAGAGAGTAAACAATCTGAAAATAGGCCTACCAAGCAACAAGCCTATGGGCTACATTTTCAACAGGTGAATCGAAAATTTTAGATAAGCCTGCCTGAAATTCTGACATTGCTTTTCATTTATCTAGCCCTAGTCTCGCAAAATCGATTTCAGATTTGAAATCAGTACTATAGCATATCGATCTGAATTACTTTCTACTGTTACTCACTTCCTGTTTTATAGGTCTTTACACAATCTTTTTTCCTTTTCTTCTCCTGAAACCATCGCCAAGTTCCATAGCCTATCTTGCTTCTCTATATGATCACAGAGTCCAGCTTGCTTCTCTCAGACCATGTCCAGACATGGACGTCTGCTTCCTTGGAAATAAGTATATTGCAGTTACGTCCCCTCCTTAGTATTTGACGACGTGATGATTAGTATTTCTTCCACTTCAACGGACAAGAAATGAAAAGTAACCCCCCCCCAAAAAAAATTTTTTAAGTATGGCATTCTACATTTCAGCATATGCCACTGTGATGAGGTTTGACAAGGATTTTGGTACAAGGCTGTATAAAATCATACACAACACTACATCTCATGACTTTTTTTTTTAATCCCACACATTCTTTTGTCAAAAACTATTATGAAAACATGTGAGAATTGACTTCACTTTCGTGACTGACAATACCCTCCATTCTGATCCAACATTATTTTAGGACTAATTTAAAAACAAACACACAAATAAAAATGTCAAACTATCAAAACTGACAAAATATTTTTCTCAGTTTATTTTGTCTTTTTACTAGTTCTCCCTGTTTTGAGAATTTTTTTTTTTTAGGTTGAGGAGGGGCCAGGGGAAGGTTGAAGGAATGCTATTATATATATATATATATATATATATATATATATATATATATTATATTATTTTTACATCCCCATGCCAATAGCCAATCTGCTACTACATTAATGGACAGGTACTGTGTGCAATGGAACTGTGTACGTCATCAACAATAACTGTTAAAAAACAATAAAAAACAAAAAATCATGCATTGCAAGCAAATGCTGTCAGTGTCATTCACACACAATATACATACAAAAAATGCACACGCACTCATGAGCAAACACACACCACACACACACACACACACATTATAAATGGGAACAGACAGCCTGGTTGGTCAGAGCCTTGCACATGCACTCATGATCTGCTGACCAGGATTTGAATCCTGCTCAAGGGGATATTTTCCTCTGGAGTTAACATCAGTGCCAACTCCACTCCTCCCAAAAGTCCTTCGGATGAGACTATAAACGAGGTCCCATGTGCAAATGCATGCAGAACATCTTGAGCACACATTAAAATCTGTCCACTTTTCTGATGAGTAGGTAGGCCATTGTGTGCCGGTGGGAACATGACAAATTTACAAAAATGCATACACACAGGGACTGCATGTAAAAAAAAGTATTCAAGTGCATATTTCATTAAGACTATCCTCAATATAAAAGAATAAATAAACAATCAAACTCATATGTCTGCACACAAACTTGCCCCCTTACTTTCACTCACATGCACAAACATATGCACGCACATGCACACACATGCACACACACACACACACACACACACACACACACAGCATATCTTAATGACAAAACAAAAGAAAAACAGAAAAATGCAGAAAAACATCAAGAGGAGGAGACCTAAAAAAACAAAAAGCTGAAGACTAGTTCAAATCAATTACAGTGTAAAAAAAAAAAAAAAAAAAAAAGAGGGAGGGAGAACAGTGCATGAATTACTTACTGGTCACTCACAGTGCAGAACTTAAAAAAGAAATTCAGACCTTCAGGAAAAAAAAAAGTTTGATAAATGAGATAAAACAAAACAATAAAAAAACAACACCAAAAAATCCAAATGATCAAAAATAGACTGCTATCTTCTCTCTACATGTTTAGTTAAAAATTATATTATTCATAATGATTTTACTTTTTTTGTTGACTATGTACTGAACACAGAGACGTTTTCAATGTCTTATGATAAATGGTAAATCACACAACTCACCTCTCCAATTATTCAATTTTAAGACTTTAAAACATCAACAAAATTTTTCAGCCAATTTTTTTAAAAAGAAAGCTCTTTCAGAGAACTCAGAATGAAGTGATCAATAAAAAATAAATAAATTAATTAATTAAAGGTAAAGCTGTTTACATAACCTATGCAGTCAGTGGGGAACAAAAACGTCAAAAGACCTTGGCTTATCTTGGGGCCAGCATTTTGGGGGGCCCCATCTATCTCCCCTCCCTTGCTGCTTTACCTTCCCTGTCCTGTCCCTAAAGAGGGCAGGTACTCATTTACAGCTGGGGAAACTGTACTGAAGCCAAGGCACAAGAACAGCCACCCACCCAAGAGGAAACCACGCTCAACACTGCTTTACCTTAACTTGGGAATGTTCAGCCAGTCCTCTGACCACTGAGCTATCCTGTCCCCAAGTGAACAATATCTTTTGAACACTAACACTGTGTCAGGTTGTAAGGTGAACTATTTCTGAATAACTGACAGGTCAACCCCATCAAAACTGTGTTTTCCAGCAGCTCAAAGTTTGGAATTTTACTTCATTTTGCTTCATTCAGGGTAAATTGGAAATGACAACTGGGTTATAATGGACACTCAGATATGGTTCCTGCATCATTTACACTTATGTCACAGGGAAAGTGGAGCATTTTGGAGGAGGGGGGAGCATTTCCCCTGGAGGTCCCCTGAGGGGGAAGGGGGGGGGGGGGGGGGGGGGGGGGGGGGAGAAGTTACCCCTGGAGTTAAATCCATTCTGGGAGGGAGATGGGGGGGAGGGGTGGGGCAGGACAGCTAGTGGTTAGAGTGTTGTGCTCATAATCTGACTGTCCAGCTTTGAGCCACCACCGAAGCACCCATATAGAGGATATTTCCCCTGGAGTTAACATCACTGCCGACTCCTCTCCCCCCCGAAAACAACATTGGATGAGACTATTTATACAAACAAAGGTCCTGTGTACAAACACATGCAGAACATCTCATGCACACATTATAACACATTCCCAGTTCATATCAGAAAGAACGTGTGCCAACTTATTTTTTTTTAAATGCATGCACACTGGTTTAGAAATCATCCCCTAAGTCAGAATGCAGCTACCTAAATGGTGGGTAAAAACAGTCTCGTAGGCAAAATCTGACCACTAGTGAACCCCAGAGCTCTAGCTGAGGAATGAATAAAGAAAAAAAAATTCACGTTGGGGTTGGGGGGGAAAGGCAGGGGGATTTTTCCTCTGAACTGGCTGAAGTTAAATCCACTCCCCTGAATTAAGTCCTTCAAATAAGACAATAAACTAAGCTCCATATTTATTTATTTTGTTTATTCTTTTATTTTATTCTTTTATTTCTAGGATAATGGAAAAAGCACTCATGTGCTTTTTCACATCAAGTCCCCATGTGTATAATATGGTTTTGTAAATTTTGTCATCTATTCCCACCATCACACAACAGCCTACTCTTCCAAAAAGTGAAACAGGTTTTAACATGTGCATAATATGTTCTACATGCGTTCACAAACAGGACCTAAGTTTAAAGTCTCATCTAAAGGACTTTTGGGGGAGTGGAGTCAGCACTGATTTTACCTCCAGGGGGGGAAAACCCCCTTGAACATATGCTCATTTTGTGCTCACAGCTCCATTGCCAGCACGCATGCAAAATGTCTTGCGCACAAGTGACTGGATAATGGAATAAGCACTGATGTGCTTTTTTACATCCAGTCCCGGAGTGTATGCAGTTTTGTAAATTCTGTCATCTGTTCCCACCGACACACAATGGCCTACTCTTACGAAAAGCGGAACAGGATTTAACGTGTGTGCAAGATGTTCTGCGTGTGTTCGCACATGGGGCCTCGGTTTATAGTCTCATCTGAAGGCCATCAGATCATGAGCTCTACGCTATAACCACTTGGCTACCATCCCTTATAATGAGGAGCTGAAATGTATTCATGACATAATTTGTGAGAAGAAAAAAAACATGTGATGAAAACAAAACAAAAGAGCACCTACAAAAGACAAAAGAGATTTATGATATGGGAAACAGCAGCATAAACAGGTTCAGCATAATATATAAACAGAAAGGCTGAAAATAACCCTGTTAACCCACGCTTCTTAAAAATCTGTTACTGTCTACTGCAAGAGGGCATTAAACTCTGCTGAGGAGCAGAGAGTTCTACACTATCATTTTAAGCTTTGATTAAAACAAACAAAAAAACAAAAAAAGTAGAAAAGAAAATGTGGTGTGTGTAAATCATTCTGTGGGATGTGTAGACAAAATCAATATAAAGGCAAAGAATGAGGAAACATAAAACGTGTATAAAGCGTTAGTAGACTGATACTACAGTATAGCATGAGCATACCCAAAATGTGGAATGGTCAAACCATCTAGGTGCAATGGTTGTTGCAATAAACTGTCAGTTGAAAACTGGGGGTCTACTCCCTCCAAAATCTTCTTCAAAAGTTCAATGAGTGCAGTTTCCTGGGCTCTGGCCAGCTCAGCTCACCACTGAGCAATGTATGGTTTCAAAGGGAATAAGAAAACCGAATAGCTGAGAATGATCCACTACATGCGTCATGCAAATTTTAAGGTGTCCCTCAAATTACATGACCAACACAGCAGGTGTCTGAATGTCTCTAGTGTGATTAACACTGTGGTTACAACTAAATAAGTACAAATCCCTTGGTTCTATTATCTATGGGGACGTATCCACAAAAAAAAGATTTTTTTAACATAGATGATTTTAAGAAAGGTTCTGACATCATTAGCTGTAGCAAACTTCAGATCTGTCTGTAAAGACAGAAACATCAGTCCGAAAACAAAACTAGAAAAAAAAACAACACCTGAATGTACTGGTTAATTCCATCCCCCTGTACGCAGGTAAAACCTGCACTTCTGAAGAAGATTAGCAGACACAAGAAAGAATTCAAGCAGTTGAAATGCACTCAAATCCCCTGCCATGACCATGTCACGAATGAGGAAGGGTGCAACATCATCAGAATACAAGCCACAGACCACAAACTACAATGAAGATCTCAACACCATAGTCAGGAAAAGAAAACTGAAACAGCACCATCATGACACAAGATCCCACAGCCTTTCAAAGAATACCTTGTTACAGGGCTCAATCCAAGGAACCAGAACAAGATGAGGCAGACAGAGAAAGAAATGGATAGACATCTCTGAATGGACTTGAAAAAGCTTTTTCTTTAACCTGAAAAACCTTAAAGGTGTGTAGAGACCCTGGCATAGGCACACAACCGCCACAAATGTAGAGAGCTGGATTATTTGTCAATGCAGCTCCCCCATGACCACACGGCTAAGGAACTAGTGTCGTGTGTAGTAGACTAGTAATTAGTATAATACTAAATATTTTCAAAAGAGAGAAGCAGAACACAGAGCTGTCTTGAAAACTAAAACCTAGATCTATGGAAATCTGCATCATCACCATTATTATACTTTATATCGAGTATTTTGCAATAGGTAAAGAAAAAGGTCTAAGGTAGTATGAGCCAGGTGCCCTTTCATGCCTTGGTCTAATGGCTACAAGAAGTTGTTGTTTTTTGTTGTTGTTTTGTTTTTGTTTTGTGGTGTGTGTGTTTTTTGGGGGGTGTTTGTTTTGTTTTGTTTTGGGGGGTGTTCCTTGGCTAGAGCTCCAGGGTGTATATGGTGACTGTTTTTGCCCACCAGGTAGGTAGCCACACTCTGACTTCAGGGATAATGTCTAAACAGACACCAGTGTGCATATATGGTTTTCTTTAATTTTTTCATCCATTCCTACCAGCACAAAATGGCCTACTCTTCCAAAAGGTGGAACTGGTTTTAATGAGTGCATTACTGCATAAGATATTCTGTATGTGTATCAGTGTATGTGTTTACATATGAAGCCTCAGATTACAGACTTGCCCAAACAACTTTCTGGGGAGTGGAGTCAGTACTGATATTAACTCCAAGGAAAAAATACTCATCATATTTTCAGTGGGCGCCTCCATGGTGGCTTGAAGCTGGACCATTACATCATAAGTAAGTTATCTAAGTTACCACTAAGTTATCCTGCCCCCCACATGAAGTTTTTATTCCTCGTCTACTTCTTTTTCCTGTGATGAAAACTTCACACTTAGCTTGATTGTAAATTCACAGAAAATAAGTTAATAGAGGAAAAATAAGGTGATGGTTAGATCTCACAAGAGAAAGGTCTATCTTTGTGGCTCTAAGTCTACCTAAGACTACAAGCTACTTTTTGTCATTGGAGAAACCGTTATGCTCGTATTGTATTATGAGTAAGGAGTTAAGAGCTGGTGTTTCGCATAAACTTCCATAAAAATCCACATTCCAACTTCAAGGATATACTTCCTCAAAATCAAATGTAGTGATGTGATACCAAACCCTCCACCCCACCCCCACCTCCAAAAAAAGAAATGTCAGGAAATTCAGAGGAGTCTTACACTAGCCAAAATAATAACGTTCCAGTATTGAGGTTTTCACAGGGGGCCTTGAGGAAACAAGGTGTACCGGAGCACACCATCTTAATGGTTATGACTTTGTACAAGAACTCCAGATCAAAAGTGAAAACTATAATTGGGACGTCAGAAAGCTTTGAGATAAAAGTAGGAGTGCACCAAGGATCCGCATTGAGCCCTCTGCTCTTTATCCTCGTGATGAATGAAATATCCAAGGAAGTGGAGAGACCAGAAGAGATCTGGGAACTGCTGTATGCTGATGACTTAGTACTGGTAGCTGAGAACAGTGATGACGCTACTCAAAGATTTGGCAATTGGAAACAGAGATTAGAACACAGAGGAATGAAGGTAAATGTTGACAAGACCAAAGCAATGACAGTTGGAAAAGACCGCAGAACACATAGCAAGGCAAATACCATGTGGTGTCTGCCACAAAGGTGTAGGGAACAATTCGATCAAATGCTCCAAATGTCAATATTGGTGTCACAAAAGATGCTCAAAGCTCAAGTCTGAAGAAGGAGGACGGAGTATTTGTCTGCCCCAGTTGTATGAATAAGAAGGGTGAAGACAATACTGATGCAGGAAAGGAGGAGCTAGAATTTGAACAAGGGAAGATAGAAGTGGTAGACGAATTCTGCTACCTGGGAGAGATAATGAGCTGCGAAGCAAAATCTGAGTTAGCTGTCAGAACCAGGATTGTGAGTGCTTGGAATAAATGGAAAAAATTGGCAAGTCTGCTCGGAAATCAGAAAATCCCATTGGAGAGACACTGTCTGATATATAAGGCCTGCATCAGACCTGTTCTCCTGTATGGCTCAGAGACATGGGTTTTCACAAAAAACGTTGAACGTTTGTTGAAGAGCTGTGAAAACCGAATGCTATGCTACATGACAAAGATCAAATGGGAAGACAGGATCACGAATGAAGAACTATGGAGAATGTGCAAAGTTGATGATCTGAAGTCTGCAGCTAGTACCAATAGACTGCGCTGGTTTGGGCACGTTCAATGGAAAGCAGACCACCACATCATAAAAAGAGCAATGAACTTTGTAGTGGATGGAAAGAGAACAAAGGGAAGACCTAGCAAAACCTGGGCTGCCTGTATTGCAGATGATCTTAGAGAAAAGGGCATAAATAAGGAGGAAGCTCAAAACAAAGAGAGATGGAGAAGGCTCATCAATGTCAAACCTCCCCTGGGAGAAACATGACAAAAAAGGAAGAAGAAGAAGAGGATTGAGGTTTTCACAGAATTGACAAGAGAATATCATATGTGCTGACAAAGTACTGATTTCCTACACAAGAAAGAATGAACAAATAGAAGCAAACTGAATAGTCCAAAAATCACCTGGCCAAAGTTGTTGAAGACTGAGAGAGAGTCCCAGGACTCTTAGTCTTACACTTACAGAACTGCCCTCTGGAAGTTTTGAGGAGGAAATTTCCTCTTTCAGCCTCTAACTCTCTTGCCTTTGTCATCTCTTTCAAAGTTTCTTGCTTCACCCTTACAATCTATACTTTATTAATTTCTACAATTCAGAAGTATCCAGGATATAAATAATCAACATTTATCAGTGTTCTGCTATGAATGATTATAAGAAATTGTACCCATACTTTGCAAAATTTGATAATATATTGAATTTTTAAAAATCAAAATCAATAAATCATTCTTCTTCATCTTCATCGCTGAATGCTGAGACAGCAGCTACTGTTGTCTGTCACATGAGCGAAAGTGTGTTGCACTGCCGTTATGTGTTTGACAAGTCAGGCCCAGCGCATCCGACTTCGGTGTGAGACAGAATAGTTACCTTTTAGGTCTTTCTAAAGAAAAGGCAGGAGAATGGACCAAGAAGACAGAAAAATATACAAGAAGGTGACAGAAAGAAAAGAAACCAGGCAGATCAAATATACTTGAAAACAGCAATAGAAAAGAGGAAATTCCTAGCACAGAACTTCCAGAAGGTGGAGATACTATTTTAAGTATTTATACTGACAGGTCCCCAGCACCTCCGTGAGGGAAATAAATCATTCAATAAAAGAAAGAATGTTGTCATACTTTGCTGCTGTTGTCTAGCTTATTTCCTCTTGCGTCTTATCTCTAGATTTCACATTTCTATGTGCTTGCATTTCCTTTCTAAAAAATGTTCTGGGAAGAAAGGGCGAGGCTGGAATTGAAACCAGAACCTCACAGTCTACTTGTTCACAGGCAAACATCGTAAACATCCTGCACCCCAACCCCCTCCTTTCTTATTCCTTTCAGAATGATATTTAATATACTTCACTAAAAAAAAACCCAACCATTTGTCAATGGTTATGGTCACAGTATGAAAAAATGACTAAGACAAGAGTAAGACAGAAGACTTTTGATAATAAAAAGGCCATAACCATTTCATACTAAAAGCTTTCTGTTTTACTCCTGTCTTTAGTACATGTATGTATACTCTGATAGAGATTGTATCATAGACAAATAAAGTAGTTCCCATGCAAAAACTATCATCTTTATTTCTGAACAGAAACGTTTCAATCTATTCATGACCAGCAGTAGTCTACAAAATCAATCCAGTGTCTGCAGTCTGGCCTCAAAAAATGGAAAACTCTCTTTTCTTACAGAACTTAATCTGCAGTTGTGCCACCGCTCATATCCAATGTTTGGGTGTCTCAAATCATTTACTCAGTCTCTCAAAAATATGCAGGGAATTTACTCATTTATCCAAAGTCTCACAATTTTGAAATATCAGTATTACATTTTGTAGTGTGATATTAACTTAAAAACTAAGAAGAAAGCCATAGAATCTCTTTTTTTATATAGATAATAAACAATTAAAAGAATAATTTTAAGAGCTCTGTAAAGTTCCTAATTCTATATCTGAACAATGAAATTGTAAACACTGTCTTCTCCATACACTCCTGATGAAACTTTAGAGAAAATATTTTTCCATCTTCAAAAGCAACAAATCCAAACAACTGTAGCACACACACACACACACACATATATATATATATATATATATATATATATATATATATATATATATACATACATACACAATAGCAACAGAAATGCTACAACTGTACAAGACAGCAATTAAAAAACAAAAAGAAAGCTGTGATGTGCACAAGCAAAAACTCTGGAACCACTGAAAAACTCCTAAGTATTTACCTGCTGTGTAAGAAATTAACTTGCTCACTACACACACACACACACACACACACACACACACACACACACACACATGTATAAATGTATGTACAAGCATACACACACATGTATAAATGTATGTACAAGCATACCACACGTGTATATATACACAACACACAGTGGCATGTGTGTGCATGCACACACACACACACACACACACACACACACACATATATGTCAGACATTGAGACAGAAACATTGTAGTAAAGTGTAAAACTAGTATACTATGGAGACATGTCATGCATACATATTTTATAACAAATATAAAGTGTTTGCATATGCATGGTTAATAGACTCTCTCTCTCTCTCTCTCTCTCTCTCTCTCTCTCTCTCTCTCCCTCTCTCTCCTACACACACACACACACACACTCATGGAAACAACACATTATACAGTCCTAGTCAGTGACTAAACTTCACGTCAAAAAAACTGAAAGAAAACAGAAAACATCAGTCTTGAAGCGGATGAGGAAGAGACAGAAAAAGAAAGCAACAGAATGGGTGGTGAGGGTGGTAATAACCAATGCAGACGAACATGTAATCGAATGTCGTAGCAGACGACGTACACAATTTAGCACACGTGAGTCAGTCAATAACCGGAACTGCCGTTCCATCATTTAATCCTTCCGATCATATTTAAGCGACTGGACCCCAACAGATTCGTGTGTCACACTCTAAACCAAAAAGCTTACCTCCGATAGGAAAGTCTGTGCAGATTTCTGAGCCCCAACATGTAGTAAGTATTCGTACACGTACAGGGCTAACCTGCAAACAGACAGTAACCCTCCATCATTTCAACATGTTTATGCACAGATCAGCTGTCCGCCATCATTGTTAGACATTACAACGAAAACAAGCTTCACACGCCAAAATTATCAACAGTCATGAAAGGCGATCACAGCCTTCACGGCCCAGTCTAAAAATGCGTAATTTTCCCTTCATCTCTAACGGTCAGTTAACGCGTTTCTTAAAGAAAACATGAGGATATAAGCAGAAACATAACCATGGGTGGGTGGGATTAATAACCGGAACAGCCATTATGCCGCTCGTTTGAATGGGGCATCTCCGAGAAGCAGGTGGAACATGCACAACACAAAGAAATGTGTTCGCTACAGAAGAAAGCTCTCGATCTGAGGCAATCGCATACACATGCAAATGCAGTCTGATAGATCACTTACTTTTCTTTTGCTTGAGCATCTGAAGGTACCGATGATCCTTTCCCTTTCGCATACATGCTGAATCTACTGTCACTCCACCTGTCAAGCCATCAAGGACGACACTGACCCCGTTGCCTTGCCAACATTAAGTAGACCTGTAAAACAGAACGCTGTCATTGGTCAGTTATATTTAGCTCATATGGAGTGCCTCGAAAGCCTTCAGCCGGCTTGTAGTGTGTAATGACGACAAAGAAGTGCTGGCTTGCTGCCAGTTGTTCTTTCTATCAGATCAGACTGGAGGAGTTAGGACTTGTTTCAGCTCCTCTTCTTTTCCAAATATCATCAGAAACTATTTCATGAAATGAAGATGTTTTCCCTTGCTTTTTGACAATTTTTATGAGGCCAAAAATGTGCCATAAAAAAGAAAACTGATGAAATATAATTTTAGAAAGACGTATGATCGATTATAAGTATTATTATTTCCATTTTGCTGCCTTCAACTACTCCACAAAAGTGACTGAGTAATCAGCCAATCATACATACTAATATTTTGCTGTTGTGGCTACTCTACATACACACACACTAGCAAGCGCCTCACACAATGCATGTCAGGATGAAAATGGTGACCCCACTGAGAGAAAACAACTTAAATAACAAAACAAAAAAGTAAAATTTAATGAAATAAAAATAAAATGAATTTTTTTTTAAAACAACCAAAACAAAACGCACAAAGAAGCCAATTGAAAAATAAACAAACACAAAATGGTGTTGTGAATTTTAAAAAAATATTAATAATAATCTATCATAAAATAAAAATAAGAAGTATGCTTTTGATTCTTAAAATAAATTATAAGGCATGAAGTAGCTGTATTTGTCTGTATCACCCAGGGTGGACAGACATTGAATGAAGTATTAGACAATAGCAACAGTTCAGCACTGAGCAGCATGACTCCGTTCTATCAAGGTGTACAGTAATACAAAAATCAGAATTGAAGAAGTACTATTCAGTGTATAATAATCAGAATTGAAGACGTACCTATCAGTGTACAATATCAGAATCGAAGACGTCAGTGTACAAAATTAGAATTGAAGACGTATTGATCAGGGTACAATATCAGAATTGAAGACTACCTATCAGTGTACAATATCAGAATCGAAGACGTCAGTGAACAAAATTAGAATTGAAGACGTATTGATCAGGGTACAATATCAGAATTGAAGACGTCCTGATCAGTGTACCATATCAGAATTGAAGACATGCTGATTGGTGTACAAAATCTAGCTCAGTTGATGGCTTTTTTTCAGTTGAGGGCTTGATCAAAGGGTTAAAAAAAAAATCAAATGTTAGAACATGGTCAAAGTATATTGTGTCAGCATTGAGGACCTGTGTGTGTGTGTGTGTGTGTGTGTGTGGGGTGCCATTGTGTATTGATTCTATATGTTCAGGTTCTGTAACACTCAGCTGTAATGATGTGACTTGTGTGAAGTACCTGCTGGATACCATAGTATTTGTATCAGACTTGTGTGTGTGTGTGTGTGTGTGTTGGGGGTGCCATTGTTGGTGTACTGACTTTATACTCTCAGGTTTTGTAACACCTAGCTGTAATGATTTGACTTGTGTGGAGTACCTGTTGGATACCATATATGTATCAGATTCGTGTGTGTGTGTGTGCGTGTGTGTGTGTGTACGTAGGCAACTCCCCCCCCCCCCCCTAACTCCCCATCCTCCACCCCACCCGGCTATGTGCGGGCACTGCTGGCGCTGGCACAACTGAGGCCCAAAAGGTTTCAGCACTGGGAGTTACAATCCAGCACATGCCCGAACATCCTGAACCAAACCCTTATAGGTTATTCCCGATCGATTCTGAACTATGACGAGACAGGCTTCACAGTCAGGCCTTGCAGGCTGGCTTGCTTGCTTAGTGGCAGAAAGAAACTGCAGCAAAGACCGTCTGTCACTAAGCTGAGTTGTCCCTTGGTTTGACCTCCGAAATTCATCACAGGTGGCAAGATGCTTTTGTTCTGACGCCACCGTTTTCAGTTTCCACCATCCAGTTTCT
>CM054140.1:37831422-37931422 GCA_028751875.1 Rapana venosa
CACGGGGGCTCGGTTTAATGTCCCATCCAAAGGACTTTTGGGGGAGTAGAGTCAGCACTGATGCTGACTCCATGGTAAAATTCTCTAAAACGGACGCGGGGGGAGTGGAGTCCGTACTGATGTAAACCGCAGGCGCTCGATCCCGGGCTGTCAGATCATGAGTGCAGCGCTCTAACCACTAAGTTATCTCTCCACCCCATTTCCCCCAACAACAATTATATTGTATGAGAGAGAGAGAGAGAGAGAGAGAGAGAGAGAGAGAGAGAGAGAAGAGAGAGAGAGAGAGAGAGAGAGAGAGAGAGAGAGTTTATTCTTTTTATTTCGAGGATAATGGAATAAGCACTTATGTGCTTTTTTTACAACCAGTCCCCGTCTGTATGCGGTTTTGTAAATTTGTCATCTGTTCCCACTGGCACACAATGGCCTACTCTTACGAATAGCGGAACAGGATTTAACGTGTACGCAAGATGTTCTGCGTGCGTTTGCACAAGGGGCCTCGGTTTATAATGGAATAAGCACTCATGTGCTTTTTTTCCCATCCAGTCCCCATATGTATGCAGTTTTGTAAATTTTGTCATTCGTTCCCACCGGCACACAATGGCCTATTCTTTCGAAAAGCGGAACGGTTTTAACGTGTGCGTAAGATGTTGTGCGTGCGTTCGCACACGGGACCTCGGTTAATAGTCTGGTGGTGGTGGTAGTGTGTGTGTGTGTGTGTGTGTGTGTGTGTGTGTGTGTGTGTGTGTGTGTGTGTGTGTGTGTGTGGTAAAAATAGAAATAAGCTTGATGAATGCCAACATGATTACCCAAAGCAAATTTAATATTTAAAAGCTTGATTTCATCATAATTATTGTCTGCTTTGTATCAGAGAAAAAACTGCACCCCCACCCCCTCCAACCCCAAACCGCAAGAAAAAACAACAACAAACAATCAATAACAACAACAACCGAAATTGTTAAACCAACCAGCCAACCAAACTAGTAACCATTGAACCAACCTCGTGGCTAGGCCAACCGAACTGCGCATCCCAACCATCCATCCATCCAACCAGCCAGTGAATGAATGATCAATCTGTTATTCATATCAAATAATTATGAATAATTGAATAATATATGAATGCATACGCGACCAAACTCACAGAGTAAAAAAGTGTTTGTAACAAGTCATCTTAAGTCAATACAGACCCGAGACTATGCAAGTGTTCGTATCACTTCGTAGTTGCTGACAGGAAAAACTGAAATCTGATCTCTAAACAAAAACAAAACAAACAAAAAAGACACGAAGATCGAAGCTGCAGAATATATATTTATAACAATGAAAGCTGCTTAATTCTAAGATGTACAGATTTTTGCATTAAAGTTTCTGAAGAGAGTTTTAACACCAGCCTGGTGAGAAGTGTTTTCAAGTAAGATCGTATTTAGAAAATAAATATACATGGACATGGCGGCTGACATAGCATTGGTACAGATTCAGAGGAGTTTGAGTTGCAACAGGCTGCAATAACTCATTCTGTACTTCAAAATATATCTGGATGAATCAACAGTAAAACAAAGTTCAGGAGAATTATGTTAAGAATCGGACTACTCATGAGACTACTAGAAAAGAAAAAAACAAGTGGCCCTGTGCATTTTGTTTTCTTTTTCTTTACACGTGCTCTTGAGATGAAAGAAAGAGGTGAAAGGTCATATCAAGTGTACCGTTTACTTCCGGGGTTAGAAGATTGTTATGGATACATCACATAATTACGCATACAATGGTGACGTATACAAACCATGCGCTTTCCCAAGCCAAATCCCACAAAATTACTCCGCAATATTAAGAAATCTTCCAAATGAAACGATCATAAAGATAACTATTACAATTTCAATTAGTTTTAGGTGGTTTATAATATGATTTGACATAAACTGTGTACCGAAAGATCGAAAGAAAATACATTAGATACTTTTTACATGGTACTATTTGTTCTCCTAGTTGCCAATTATTTCGAAATGTAGGTCCGCCATCAATGACAGTTTTGCAGAGTTTACGATATTTTCCCATCTAAACTATGAGTTCGGAAATCGAACCACACATCACCAAGAAATATGAGATCAAGAAACGGCTGGGGAAGGGGGTAAGTGAAGTGTTTTTCTCTTGCATTTGTGTGTAAACCTATAATTTAGAGTGCAAGTTAGTGGCAGGGGTATGGCACGGGTGTGGACATGATCTTACAATGATGATTCAACGAAGATGTTGGTCAGTTTGACCTCGATTGACATCGAGTAATTGTACAATATGTATTGTTATATTATAACGATAATAAGTCATCTGTAAGTCAATACAGACACGAAGATTGAAGCATATACACCTTCAGAATAGATATTCAATTTCTCGGTTACATCAGTACTTGTTTGGTTAGTAGATCAGTACTTGTTTTCCACATTCCTTCTTGTTCACGGTTCACACGTTCAGTCTTACACACACACACACACACACACACACACACACACACACACACACACACACACGTGTACATGATATGCAGTGTGTGCACACACACTCACTCACAAACACACTCAGAGTTGACACATTCAACTTTCAAGCATGTACACATGATACACACACATGCACACCCATTAAGGTGGACTTCATATCATCATCTTGTCATCTTTATGTTTTACCATTGATCAACATGCACACTCACTCAGATTTGACACATTCAACTTTCAAGCATGTACACATGATACACACACATGCACACCCATTAAGGTGGACTTCATATCATCATCTTGTCATCTTTATGTTTTACCATTGATCAACAAACAGCACATTATATACATGTTGGTAATAATAGTCATCATTTCATCATTTTAAAAAGTTGTTCATGTACAAATTTTGTTTGTTAAAAATGACACCATAGTGTAGGGATGATCTCACCTTTGAGGAGCAGGACCTAATGTTATAGAATAAAATGTGATCTGGTATAAAGCAAGAGCATGCAGAACTTTACGATGCAACACAAAGAAACATAACAAAGCAACACAAAGCAACATAACACTGCACACCGCAGTGTATCACAGTACAGCATCACAAAGCACAGCACAGAAAAGCAGAGGCAGGACAGTACAGCACAATTTTACCCTTGCTTTGCCATTGTACCACAGATTCCATCTTCAAAAAGATTCAACCATTCCTTTTTTTAATGCTGCATCTTTTTTTGTGTTTCTCAGCTAGAACTCCAATGTTTTACCAATGGTGAGATTTTGTGCAAATAACCATTTTTATCCACCAGATTGCTAATAATCTGTGTGTCTTTTTCAGGCTTATGGGATTGTATGGAAAGCCATTGACAGACGAACAGGGGAGGTGGTGGCAGTCAAAAAGATTTTTGATGCCTTCAGAAATCAGACAGATGCTCAGGTATGGGTTCAAGAGCCTAATTCCTGCTTTTCATTCATTGGCTTAGGTTGTTTTTATCATCAGCTCAACTCAATTCTCTCTATTGATGCTGTTGTGGGTAGGAGATCTATGCAATGCCATCATTGGGTTTGCCATCTTTTTCTGCGTCTGCTGAGTTCTACAGTCTCCTGTAGCACTCCCAGATCGTTGATCTCAGTTGTTTTTGGATAGCATGTAATTCAGCTCTTTCAGATGTAAGCAAAATATGGGTGGTTGTTTTGTTTTGAAAATTAGAAGTGTGAAGAGAAAAAATATGCTGTATTTTAAACCGACAATTAATCTTTGTAATTTGATAACCCATTAAGCATTTAAACACAAAATGCAATTCAGGAAATGATAGTAAGAATAATATAAAACATTTTTAGTCACTCTGCCCTGCCTAATGCATCTAAGTATGACACCATAATGACACTATAAGCTAATGATAACATTGGTGGAATATTTCTTGTTCAAAAGCAACCAACCAGAACAGATTTCTGTGGCCTTGTGTGTCTGTTATGAATACATGAACATGAAGCAATTTGGGATACTTTCTATGTATTTCCACAAGTTAAAATATGAAGGAAAGAGACATTAGAGTTTGAAACTAACAAATCCAGTGTGTGCCTAGCCTATTTTTAAAAGTTTTGTTAGATAAGTTACAGTTACTGTTTTGAAAAAACCCTAACTTACTGGCTTAATCTACTGAATGGTGGTTATTTGTTGTTGTTGCAGAGAACATTCCGAGAAATTATGTTTCTTCAGGAATTTGGTGACCACCCAAATGTCATTAAACTTCACAATGTCATCAAGGCAGAAAATGATAAAGACATCTACCTGGTGTTTGAATTCATGGGTAAGGGTTCTTTGCTCTTCTTCTTTCTTCTTCTTCATCTCTCCTTTAACCGCCAGAAGAGTCACTGGGGCATGGCACTGAATTTTTCAGGCCTGGTTTCTTAGGCATGTTGAACCTGCCCAAGCCTATCCCTCTAAGTACAGGATACATTTATGTTTCTGTCATCTACCAAACACTGACATAAATAATTAGATCTTTAAAATGCATACTTTATCTATCTTCTGCTTGCATAAATACATGAACTTAAGGCACTGGTATATCTGCCCTTTAAATAAATCGACTCAGGATATTGTACAAATCCTAACTAGATACTACTGCTGAGATTCAAATCCACACCTTCACACACATGCATGCCCCCATGTACTTGGATGCATGGGTGCACATGTGGACATAAGAATGCATACAAATATATGCATCTATGCACAGACACATGCTTAGACTCATGCTTATGCATGCATGTTCATGCACACACACATGGTGCACAGACATTTGCTTATGTATGTATGTGTATGCATACACACACACATATCATGCACACACATGCTTAAACACATGCTTATGCATGCATGCACACACACAAACACACATTCTCATTTACATCTACTTTAAAATCAACATAATTTTTTATGTACATGCCTTTTAGTCTGCATACTATGTATTATCTCATCATATTTGTAAATTTTGGTTGCTTGTGTATCTTATTTTGTTTACCTTCCAGTTTAAGTGACTTTTTTTTATCTTATCTTTTTTTAAATCTTTTTTTATCTTTTATTTTATCATTATTCTAGATCCTAAAAAGCTGATTTCTGAAAATGGGACATACTTGTTTTCTTTCCTACAGAAACTGATTTGCACAATGTCATCAAGCGAGGCAATATCTTGAAGGATGTCCACAAGCGATACGTCATGTACCAGCTATTCAAAGCGACAAAATACCTCCATTCTGGCAACGTGATTCACAGAGACCTGAAGGTAAATTTGATGCAGGCAAAATGTTTTGACCATATGGAACATGCAGACCAACAAGCAGTAGCATTTTGGGCTGATCCACTGTGTAATTTTTAAAAAAAGTCAGTGTGCCAATATGAATTGTATTTGCAGTCAAATGGCTGAATCAGTAATTCACACAAACACACCTTTTCTGATTATCAATTTTCATTTGATGGCTCTTGTTGTGTTGCAGCCGTCCAATATTTTGCTGGACAGTGAGTGTATAGTCAAGCTGTGTGACTTTGGATTGGCACGCTCACTGACACAGATTGGAATCGATGAAGCTGGAGACCCCAATTTGACAGAATATGTTGCCACACGGTGGTACAGAGCGCCAGAGATTCTTTTAGCATCACACAGGTAAGAGCAATAAAATTGTAAAAAAATGTTTAGTTTTCAGGCTTTCTATTTAGAATTATGGCTGTCCTAGTTGAGATATCTGTCTACATTGTTTCTGACTTGATATTATGTTTGGAAAACCAAAGATTTTATTAATATGTTTTACTGCAGTAATATATCATGTGGGTAATAACGGCTTGTATGTAGATCAAACATGTCATCTGTTGGTAACTGAGTGTTTTTATTTTTTCCTCAGCTTGAATGCCGAGGTTCACCACAGGTGAAATTTTTTAGTATGCGACCTTTTTCACCCACCATTGAAGTAGCTGCATTCTGACTTCAGGGATAACTGAGGGTATGGGTTCGAATCTCAGCCGAGGTATTCATTCAAGGAGATTTTTGTGTGGAGTCAAAATCAGTAATGACTCCTCTCCTGTGAATGTCCTTTGGTTGAGACTATAAAGCAAAGTTCTAAACGCTAGTGCATGGAGAACAACTTTGCATATATGATAAAACTCCATCTTCTTTTTTCATAAAAGAGTATGTCAGTTAATTAAGGCCAATGGGATGAATGATACTAAAATAGACAGCATGTTCCCCACCAGCTCGGATGGACTCCACCAGGCTTAACTGGCCCACAACACACTGCCTGAAAAATGCAGTGCTGTGTCCCAGGGAGTTCTCACGGAGTTAAGAGAGACATCAAGTGGAGTTGTGTCAAGTCAACATGAGTGACATTTCTTTTTTTTCTTGTTCCTCCGCTAGAGGTTTACCAATGATGAGATTTTGCGTACGCGACAGTTATTGCCCACCATTAACCCTTTGCTGGGCATAGCGTCCCAAAACGTCCGAACCTATCCTTGGGCACAACGGCCAAAAACGGCCGGCGTCGTGACCGTCACTTCAGTGCGTTCATACATTCGAAATTCCCGCCAATCTCGCTTCAAATCTCGTCAAAATAGAAGCAACGAGACTGCCCACGTGACTTCCGCATGTACATTGCAAATGGCGGCGGTTGGAATGTGTTTGTGGCATGTTTTGGAGGAAAAAAATCGCAATTTTTCCCAAGATGGACGCTATCTTCGAATCCGACATGTACGATCGTTTTTATGGCTTTCATGCCGAAAATATGACGCTGTGAGATGTGTATCCAGGCTCAAATATCGATGTAAGCAATCTGAGTAGTGTGTGCGCTTCTGACTTTGTTGATTGAAGCGAGAAAGACGGCTTTGACAACAACGAAGTTCGAGATGTAAATCGATCGTCAAATCTAACTCGGCCGATGCGCGTTTTGAATTCTGCTCATAGAATTGGGGAAACTATCGCGGATTTCGAGTTTGGCAATGGTTCACAACTTGATATATTTTGTGAATTGATTGCTATTTGGGACTTTTGTTATGGTAGTGGCTCGAACTGTAAAGTTAACAAGCATCGCCATCGTCGGCGATCGTTAGCAAACAAAATGGCGACCGTCGGAATGTTTCATGTTTTCGTGCATCATTCATAAAAAAAACTAAAAACACAACAGTAGGTTGAAAACTTTTCTTCTGTAATTGTTTCTGAATGTTTTACTTTTTATTTTATCAAAATCCATGCATGCATTCCAAAGCTATTGCAACACTAACTGTGACACATACAAACCGATCAATGACCTTGTGTGTTTATGCATTATAATTCTTTTTAAAAAAAATAACAACAACACACAATAGCAAATAGCAGTTTCTTTATTCATTTCTGCATTTTGCTGTTTTTATTTCATTAAAATCCATTAAACTATTGTGGAGTTATTGCATGTTAAATACACCCACCCACTCAGAGGCCATCCACCTCCATTTTGCTTGCCCAGCAGGAAGTGAACAAATGATTTTGCTGTGCCCAGCAAAGGGTTAAGGTAGCTGCTTTCTGACTCTGGGAATAGTGACAATTTTAAAATCAATGTGATGAATCCATACTTGCTGTCTGATCTTTTTAAGCTTGTGAAAGCTCATTTCTGTGGAGGAAAATTGGGCTGCTGTCTTTGAAGACAGCGTGTCTTGAGAGACTATTTATAAGCATTTTTTTTTTTACCGTTTGTATAATAGTATTTGTATAGATAAATGTGGTTTTTTGTTGTTGCTTTTGGTCTGGTTTTGTTGTTGTTTTTACCACAGAACTCAGCTAGACAGAGCCCCCTTTGTGAATATTTTGACTTTTTCACAGCTGATTGGCAAGTCATGTTAACAGTAGAAGAGTCTTAATATCACTTTACTCTTCTACTTTTCTACTCTACACAGCCGCATACACATGGGGACTGGATGTGAAAAAGCCCATGAGTGCTTATTCCATTATCCTTGAAAAAAAAAAAAAAAAAAAGTAAATGAATCCATCTCCCCCCCCCCCCCCCTCTTTATCACAGTTTAAAAAATAAGAAATGTCTTCATTCACCAAGTTATGTGAAAAATAATCAGTTTGATACCATCATTGTGGTTTTGCTCAGGTACACAAAGGGAGTGGACATGTGGAGTTTAGGCTGCATTCTGGGGGAGATGTTGCTGGGGAAGCCCCTCTTTCCTGGCTCCTCTACACTGAACCAAATCGAACGCATCATGGCCAGTATACCTACCCCTAGCAGAGGAGGTGAGCTGCAAAAGTGACGGTGAAGTACATAGATAGATTCAGACCTAAATACATACCACTGTACGTCCATGCATGTGTATGTCTGAATTTTCGGTCTCTGTACACACGTATGAATATTCAATCAATCTCTCTCTCACACACACACACACTCTTTGCTACTATACCATAGACAGTTTTTGTTGTAGATTGTTTTCTCTAAGTTAGGTATGATGGTATATTTCTCTTACAGTCACATGACTGTTCATGTTTACTGTGATCGATTGCTATTGCTTTAAAGTCCTTTAGGCTGAAGCTTTAATCTTTGAATCTTATAGAAAGTGGTCAAATATGGCTTGAATGGATTACACTTTTTTTTTAATGCATGGACACAGTTGTTGTGTATAGACACCATACCCGAGGTTGGAATGCAGTACATTAAATGGAGGGGGGGGAGGGGGGGGGGGGGGGGACAATGGCATATGCACAAATTTCACCATTGGTGAACCACAGAGCTCTATCTGAGGGACAACAACAACAACAATAAGAAGAATTGCCCATAAAAATCAAGACAGAGCCATTCCACGGGGCTTGGCAGTGTCATTCACTTCAGTGGCCAACACTGAACCCAGCGATGCCAACAATTCAGACAGCAGACACAGCCAAGACATCGCACTAGAGCCCAGTTGTGCAGTGACGTACAGTGACAGCTAGAGCACCACACAAGTAACTGAGACATGCAGAACTTTAGATACCATATGGCACTGTGTATGATAGGGCAGTAATCGACCTGTATGGAAAATGATTTATTTGACTAACTAACTGATTGAGAAGTGGAGTTATTGATTGATGGATTGATTGATGTGCAGATATTGACAGTCTGAGATCACAATATGGTGCTTCAGTGCTGGATAAAGCTTCAGGAAAGTAAGTGTTTATCTGTCACATATCTTAGTTTGAGAGAGAGAGACTGTTTTTCAGATTAACTCCTTACTCACTTAGATCTCTAGTTGGGGGTGGGATAGCCTAGTGGTTAGAGTGTTGTGCTTGTGATCTGATGGCCCAGGATTAAGCCACCATGAAGATGCTTGTTTTAGGGATTTTACCCTGGAGTTTACATTAGGACTGACTCCACTCCCCCAAAAGTTCTTCAGATGAGACTATAAACTGTGGCCCAGTGTGAGAATGCAGGCAAAACATCTTGTACACACGTTCCACCTTTTGGAAGAGTTGGCTGTTTTATGTTGGTAGGAACGGATGACAAAGTTTAAAAACCACCTGCACACAGGTGTTGTGTTTAGACACCATCCCGAAGCCAAAGTGTGGCTACCTTAATGTGGGTAAAAACAGTTGCATACACAAAATTTCACTATTTATGAACCTTGGAGCTCTAACTGAGGAACGAAAATAACACCCCCATAAAACCCCAACCAACAAACAAACAAAAAAAACCCCAACATTTTCACTGTCTGCAGAAAAAGCTGACCACTGCTCAGGTAAAAATGCAGTAGAGTTCATGTGTCAGTACAGTGGATGGAAACAATGCAGCAACATTTTCCATTCCCGCATCCCCCAACCCCAGAAAGTATATTGCTGCTGACATCACCCATGACTTTAGGAAGATTGAACATATGCTGTGGTCTCAGCTCTTTTTTTGTTTTGCGTCTGTTCATGTGGATCTGGCGTTACACTTGATTCATGTATTTGATGTTATTGGTCATTGAAATAATAGATTTAACATAATTACAGCTCTAATGCAGGCATAATGGTTTGGTTTGTGTTAAGCAGAATGACTAAATGATAAGTGATGATGATGATCGTTATGACAATAACACTACTTAAGAAAAAAATGGCAATGCTACTGTTGCTTCTTCTCCTACTTTTACTACCACCTCCAATACTACCACTACCTCTGTTATTACTATCACTACCATAACCCCTTCCACCACCACAAATACCTCCTACTACTTTTATTACTTCTATAACCCCTACTATCACTACCACCACAACTACTATTATTACTACTGCGACCACCTACCACCACCACCACCACCACGCAATGACATTAATAATAATGGCAGTGATGGTAATTATAATTGATGATTGAGGCAGACGAAGATGACAAATCTGATATTTTAAAATAAAAATCCCCTGTGTGCCAGACCGAAGAAGTCATTAGAGGAGATGCTGAGCGAGGCGCCAGTAGAGGGAGTGGACTTACTGCAGCGTCTTCTTCAGTTCAACCCTGACAAACGAATCACTGCCGACGAGGCTCTGCGACATCCCTTTGTCACCAGGTTTGTTAGGGGTTTTTTGTCTGTGGTTGTTGCTTTTTTGTTTGTTAATGATGTGTGTCGTTGGGGGGGGGGGGGGGGGGGGGGGGGGAGTGTGCTGTTGGTTTTGGTGCTGTGAAAAGTGTGGTTAGGAGAAGTTGAGGTTGTGTGTGTGTACTTCTGTAACTGTATGTTTATCAATTCATTGTCTGATATTTGGAGTGATATTAGAGGTGAAAAGAGGTAGATAGATATACCTTCATAGCTCTGTGTGTACAAGTGTGTGTGTGTGTGCTTGCATACATACTTATGAAAAAGCATGAATACATAATAGGAATGTAGTTTATTCAGTTGTTTTTTTTAAAATTGTGAATCTATGTATATTCATGTATCCCTTTAATAACAAAACAAGAACATCGTAATAAACTGAAATGGAGGAAATTGATGAATTGCTCTTCAGTGTGGTGCCCCTGCAACTCCCCAACGGAATTAAGGAAAGAAGAAATGAAAATAATGAACTACAATCTGTGTTTTAGACCTGTCTAAACTCTTAAGTCTGATCTAACAGAAACTCTTCATTAACATGCAGATGATTGAATGATTTTTGTGAAAATCTGTCTAAAACTAGACGAATTAAAAAAAAAAAAGGTTGAAATAGTAAATCATAAATATGATACGCACCCATTAAAAAAATTGTTTCCTGTTTACATGTGTATTTCTTTCCCTATGGGAGTGGGTTTTTTTCTACAGTATTTTATGAGGACAACTCTCTTGTTGCCATGGGTCCTTTTTGTTCTACATGCATGTTGCACACGAGACCTTAGTTTGTCATTTCCAGAGGAAGGTTAGCACACAGACAGCTATCAGTGTCAAGAGATTCAAGTTCAGATGGGGAATGAATCCTTAGTCCCAAATGGGGATGCTGGGGACCTGTCAGTATAAATAGCATCCCCACTTTCTGGAAATTCTGAGCTTGGAATTCCTTCTCTTTGTTTTTGCTTTGTTCCCTTTTTTTCCTTCTGGTCACCTCCTTCTTGCCTGTTTTCTGCCTTCTTGGTCCATTCTCCTGCCTTTTCTTCCAGAAATACTGAAAAGATAACACTTCTCTGTCATGCTGAAGTCAGATACACTGGGCCTGACTTGTCAGGCGCGTAACAGCAATGCAATGCATTTTCGCTTGTATGACAGACAACAATAATGGCTGTCTGAGCAATCCCCAATGTCTCACGTTTTAGATGGATGTGTTACTTCTAGATCACTGATGTACTATGCAGTGCTGTGTGTCTTGTGCAGGTTTCACAATCCCACTGAGGAAGTGTCATTAAATTTTGACGTTGTACCACCTTTGAGCGACGACGTACAGTTGACAGTGGACCAGTACCGAAGCAAACTCTATGAGGTGAGCATCGTTTTCTATGACACGTGCTGCAGACAGCTTCTAGCTGTTTTGAGATTTTTTTTTACTGTTGTTGGTAATAATGACAATACAAGTTTGAAGATTATTATTATCGTCTTTTGTTGTTGTTGTTGTTGAAGCAACTGCACTTATACATTAAAAACTGATTATTAACTGAAACATAATCTCTAGCTGTCTTGTCGTCACTTTAGCAAGCAATATGTAATGCAGCAAATAAATCTATGCACATACAAATTTCTTATTGTTTCATTAGCTCTGACAGGTTGAAAATGAAAATGCCAGTTTTGCAAATGGGTAGGCATAGCATTTGCATCATCTAAAGAGTTTGAATTATGTATTCATTTTAAAATGCCACAGACACAACTCCATTAAAAATGACGTTTTTCTGTACTTCACCAGCCAGAAAAAAAAAGAAACATAAATGTCTGTATTCAGACTGTTATGAAGACTAAAACTGGCAATGTGTTGTGCACCATCACCAGATGATCATGCAGAAGAAGGCGGAACGTCGACGAAGGAGGCGAGAGGAAGCACGTCACCTGAGCAGCCAACAGTCGATGGAGCCAGATCGGGAAGAACAGTCCATGGAACAGGAGCCCAAGGAAAATGCTGCCCTGCCCCCCAACAGGCCCTCCCCCAAGATGGCGGCTGCTCGTCATCCCCCGGAGACTCAAACCCAGCCCCCACAGGTGCAGCAGCAGCCACAGCACCAGTCATCCTTTCCTTCAGGTATGCTGCTGGTTGTATCCTCTTCTCTTCGCAAAGGTATTACCTGTCTTCATTTTAAGACATTTTGTTGGTGTCAGAAGTTGCAAAATAATTCTTTAATTTCATCTCTTAGGAAGGGTGAAACTTTTTCTTGTTGTTCTTTTTTTTTTTTAGGCATGAAAGGAATTAATTATTTTCATTTTTGTTCGCAATTGCTGTTAGGTAACTCATGAAATGATAAAGTCTTGTTTCTGCTTATGAGATCTGCAACCAGGAAAGGGATGGGTTCTGCCATGTTCAGCTTGCCCATGACACAGCCTCATTCAGCATGGCATCAACATCACTGCTGAAGAAGTCAAGGAAAAAGTCATGTCAAGTTTAAGTCATAGTTAACGGATGCTAAGTGAATGTCATCAGTTAGAAACCATCACAACAACATTTTGTGATTTTTTTTCTCTCCATTTACCTATTCAAATGAGGTCAAATTTTGACCAAGCAGCATGTTTATTTTTGACAGTCTCCAAAACATTTGTTTTTATCATTTTGAAATACAGAAATTTTCACCTATATATTGGTTTAAAATCTTGAGTGTAATTGAGAGCCATCAAAAAAAAATTTTCTATCAACAATTGTGACTTGTTAGAATAGATGCAAGTTTAACTGTGAGGCCTTTGTTTATTCATCAAGGGTTTTAAAAAAAAAAATTTTTTTACCAAGTTAATTTTAGGTTAGTTTTATTTTTCATCTTTACATTCAGGGAGAAGGGTAGGAAGCGAATGAACAAATCTAAAGAACATTTTAGGATAATTTTTTACCACCTATATTAGGTCGAGTGTGTCTTTGTTTTTGTTTTTCTAAAATTTAATTAGCAGAAAATATTGACATGAGAAGTTGCAGAGTTGATTGATGGCAACCCTCCATCCCCCCCTCCCATACCCAGAAACTATAAAAAAAATATTTTAAACCCCAACCAAACCCCACCTTGTCCTGTTTTGTACCTCAAATATAAACATGGCTAAATGTAAACACGGACAGTCAAATATTCATGCAGACAAAAGGAATCTATTCGTTATCTCTTCATTCATTTATTTGATCTATTCCTGAAATCGTACGGTTAACCCTGTGTTGCAGCCTTTGGACAGGCATCCCATGAAGCCCCTCCTGCTTACGGTCACCACCAGCCAAAGACTCAGAAACCATTGATGCGACCAAGAAGTTACGAAAACATCCAGGCTTCTTCACAGGCTGATGGCGTGGTAAGTGTGTCGTCTGCCGGTTTTTCTTTTCTTTTTCATCTTTTATCTACCTTTTATTTCTTTTTCTTTCCTTATCCATCTTTCCACAGCCCTTTCCAGTATAGATACTTGCTCCTTACTTTCCTGTATTTTAAAAGCCTGTGTTGGAAATATGACCTCGTGTCTATTCTTCTCTTTTTTTCCTTTTCTTCCCAACAAACACAATTATGATGTGATATCTAGAAGCAAAAGCATTCTAAATCTCACTTTCCTGAGTGAAGTTTTTTTTTTATATATCCAAAACGGTTGTTACCGACATCCCCAGTTGGGACCATGTGGGTGGAGTTCATTGATGAAAGAGCGAAACCAGACATAAATTTCCACTGTTGATCTGTCTGCATCGTGCACAGAATCGTCAGACTTCTGCTCCGGCTGCAGCCAGGGGACCAGGGCGTCCCATATCGGGACTCCACAGGACGCAGCATCCTACAGTCACCAGAGATGAAAAGAGAGGACTGGTTGTTTCTAATTCCAAGATGGTAAGTGACTGTGTCTCAGTCATCTGTGTGGTTGATAGAGCTAACCAAATTTGAGGGGTGAGGGGGGTGGCAATTAATATTTAAAAAAAAAAGTTTTATTACAGTAACATTTTGTAATGGATTCCTGGAAAATGTCTCACACTGACCAGTGCCCACCCCTGTGGCACAGGCCCACTACCCCCCTCCCATCAACACAGAGACACCAGGCATGGTCCTAGACACCAGTCATGACCCTTTTGCTCCATGAAAAACTGTGGGCACCAGTGGGGTCACTGGGACAGATGGCAGACTTGCCACACAGACCAGACTGCAAATTTAGCATGGCTAGGGAAGGCAGAAGAGGAAGAAAAAGTACTGGTTCATTTTCACTAGTTTAATTCTGTATGCACACACACACACACACACACACACACACACACACACATCATGCCAACAACTCCCCTCCCCCCACAAACAAAAAAGGGGTAAACATTGTGTCATTATGTCATAGTCGTTTCCTGCCAAAGAGATTTAAAAATATCTAATGCAGAGCAATTGGTTGCAGGCATATGTAGCCCCTTCATCAACAAGAACTACTCGCTTACCAAAGGTGATAAGGTCGCAGCAGTTGGCGTTGGCATATTCAATCTGGTTTCTTGTTATGTTTTTATTTTCTGGTCATGCTACCAAGTTTTTCTCTTTCTAAGCCTATGTCAATATACAGTTGAAAACCAGCGTTTTTCTTTCATTTTTTTTAGTGAGTGGGGAGGTTGTCTTTTTCTTGCATCTTTTTCTCAGTATTTATTGAAAATATAACATCCTGAGATGAAGGAAAATAACTGAACATGTAAATTGTCACTTATGAGAAAATAATTTTTTTTTGGGGGTGGGGGTGGTGATTTTGGTGTTATTTAAAACTTTTTGGGTTTTTAGAACTAAAGTTAAAAAAATACTTGTAAATAGCATCAAAACTACCAGAGTCATAAGTTTGTCAGACTTACAAATCATTTTCAAACTTCTTCTAAAGATCCAGGGCGTTTGGTATGGTTTCATTATTTTACTTAAAATTTTTTTTTACTTTGTTGTATCTCTTTTCTAATCTAGCTTTTTTTTTCATTTTTTCATAAGCAAGTGTAATAATGTCTGAAATGTTTACAAAATATTGCAAAATATGTGTGCAAAAATTGCTGATAGTACCAAGGCATGAAGAGGGAGATTGCAAAGGGAAAAAGTCTGTCTTATTCATGAGTTGGTTGCTTGTTGTTGTTATTTTATTTGTTCTTTATGTTTGCACATTTTCTTTGGTATTTTTTGTTTATTTAATCCAATTCACTCTTTGGAATAGTTGTTACAATTCAAAGAAGTTATTTTTTTCCATAAAGATTATGTATAGTAAGCATAATGATTGACTCGAACCATACATACATGCTTAACTTTCTGATACAAATGTGTGAAGAAATATTGAAATCTACATTCATAAGTACATATATTCTATTATCCTGTTTATCATGCATGTGTCTGCTTTTTCTTATGATGTTACACTTTGTGGGATAGGCCTTAAGTAAGTTAAATTGACTGGACTGGGTTATTTTGTTGGCTTCCTAAATATTCATACCAAAAAATATTCAAATCTTGCTTTTCTCTTTTTAAAATTTTATTTGGATTGATCAGCTTGAAGTGTTTTAAAGCTTTTGAGATTTTTTGTTGTTTTCAAAATTCATTGTTATCCAGAGTTGATTTTTTTTCTTGTTGACTTCATATTTGTTTTGTGATTTTGGCAGATAATGTATCTTATTTTTCAATTAAAGATTTATTTTGTTAAAACTCATATTCTGAGATAACATTTTTGTGTCAGTTATTTTTGTTATATTTTTCAGTTCTGAAATATACCCTATGTAACTTATGTTTATAGTAATTCTGAATTCATCTTTACCAACAAGAACAAAAAAATCTGGTAAAATCAGGATATGTAGTTTAGGTAAAACTCAGATGGAGGGGGGGGGGGAGACATCCCATGCTAAACATTATAACTGTCCATATATAAAGAAAGAAAGAAAGAAAGTGAGAGAGAGAGAGAGAGAGAGAGAGAGAGAGAGAGAGAGAGAGAGAGAGATATTCCAAATAAAGACTATGACACAAACTTGAAAGACATGAAGGGAGGCAGGATAGCCGAGTGGTTAGAATGTTGCACTCGTAATCTGACAGCCCAGGTTTGAGCCACCTCCAAGGCACCTGCTCAAGGGGATTTTTTTTTTTCCTGGAGTTATCATCAGTACTGATTTAACTCTCCTGAAAGTCCTTTGGATGAGACTTGAACCCGAGATCCTGTGTGTGAACGTGTGGAGTCCTACCTGTTAAAAGTCTATCATTGTACTCAAGGTTTGTTTGATTCTGAGCTTTTCTTTTGCAAATAGATTCCTAAAAAGTTTTTAACCAACATTTCTGAATAAAATCATGATCTCTCACAGGCAGTAAGCATCTATCATTTTTTTAGCCTATGTTTTACAATTTAAAAAAAGGATTGATAATTTGGTGTAGGCACCACACTTTTGACCATTCTTTAGCCACCATTACTATACAGAATCATGATCTTGGGCAGGTGCCAAGCCAGCGCCCCATCTCAGCCTCCAACCCTCGAGCCAAGCCGGTGTATGGGCGCAAGCAGTTCAATAACGCCGTGAACAACCCGTCCACAGGAGCCCCCAAAGCCCTCTTTGGCAGTTACGCCCAGGCCTACGGAACCATCAGCTCCAGCCAGCTAGCCTCCATACAGGGCCGCAAGTCATGATGCGGCGGAGAGGAAGATTTGTGCTGTGATGTCAGGTGTCTAGAGCCAGGGTGGACGTACTTGACGACTGTCTCACGTGTGATATTCGGTTCAGTTCTGGTCAGCCACTGATCCTGCAACGGAGACTGCCTGTGGCTGTGTGTTTGGTGAATTGTTTGTTGCTTTGACTTCTTTTTTTGGGGGAGGGGGGTAAACAGATGTATGGTTTCTGTTGGTTTGTTTTTTTGATGAGTGAATAGTTGGTGTGGTGGGTGCCATGAATGGGGTGAATATTAATAATCAGGCTGTGAGGTGGAGGTGTGTTGGTGGTAAGATGGTGTGTGAACGTGTGTGTGTGTTTTATCCAGGTAGATTTCCTGGCTTGATGAAATGGTAGGTTTTAGGTGTGTGTGCGTGTGTGTACATGCTTGCGTGTGGTGTATGTGTGTGTTTGTATGTATACGTTCAAAGGATAGACTGTGTTAAGCTTTCAAGCCTTCAACTTGACTTTAATTTATAACTGAGACTATGACAAAGTTAGACTGACATTTTTGCTGTTGAAGCTATGAAAATTTAAAAGTTAAACAGAAAATGGTCCACCGACATTCTATGACTGTAAACAAGTAATTGTTCAGACAAATTTCTTTGCTTTGAGTTTTGCTAGGATGAAAGAGCAGTTATATGGAAGCCAGTCTGATACATGCATTTTAGTGGGGATGGAACTTCTTAACTGTATATCACTCTGCCAAAGTTTTGAAACCATTCAGAAGTCACAATATATATATATATACATGTCACTTGTATTGAACCATGACTATGAACCATTTTCACATAACAGACCTTTGACAAATAGTGTATATAATTATTGTAAAACATTTTTGTGTGTGGTGTGAGATGTTATTATGTGTTGTGTAAAACAATGGTATTCCTGTGAATAATCATACTGATCTGAGCTCAGGGTTTGATGGCCAATGGCATTCCAATGAGCGAAAGGGAGATGCCTTTCTCTTACAATCCATTCCCACAGAAAAGCATTTGGGTTTTGTTGTTGTGTGTGCTGTTTACTGTAAGCATAACTGCATTTAACCAGTCATGCCTAACTCTTGCTTTCTAACACTTTACAAGAATGATAGTTAGCAAGGTTTGTATCATGAACATATATTTTTTTTATCCACTGATTGTTCACCAAGTTTAGAAATACTGTGATTTTCAGGCTACAAGGCATTTTAGACAATAAGGCATACCACCCTTTCATTTTTAAAAGTGTGCCTGCCACAAAAGATTTTTGTGCAGCAGAGTGCTCTAAATTTTGCAGTACATTATAAATGCTTTCACTAATCAGTGTGGCAATTTGACTGGTATCCTGAAGAAGGATATTTTTTGGTAAGATAACCTAACTGACATATGTTTAGCTGTCAGATCTGTTTCATTGGCTAGTTTCTTCCAAGGGAAATGAGCTACATCCTGAAGCAATAATATATATATATATATATATATATATATATATATATATATATATATATATATATATATAGATATATTACAAAAAGCCAAAATCAAGTAGTCTTCAAGCTGTCTTTTTTCCTTTTTGTTCTGACTGAAATGACATCTTTCTGTCTTTGGTGAAATGTTTGTATTAGGCCTGACTTGTTTGATGGCCAGTTTTCTTTTAGGAAGGTAAATGTTCTGGATGGTACAAGTGACTGTAGATTGTATTTATTGGTTGGGTGGAGTGGAGCGACATCTTCCTGTACTCCCTGAGGAGTCATTGGGGCACTGCACAGTTTTCAGGCAGTGTGTGATGGGAAAGCTTATTCTGACTGTCCTCATAGCCATCTTCAGGCAGCAAAGGGGCATGCTAGCTATCAGCCCTACACTCATATCATCCATGCCGTCAGCCGTAACGGGTTTACTCTTCTACAAACTTTGTGCCTGTGGGAACAGACGATAAAATTTACAGACTGCATGCACACAGGGATTGGATGTTTAAAAAAGAAAAAGCACTCTGAGTGCTTATTCCATTATCTTTAAAATAAAAGGATGAATGAATAGATAGATAAACACAAGGTGGATGTGGTTTTAATATTGTGCACAAGGTGTTATTGGTTCATACAGGACAGAGCTTGGTATG
The DNA here is from genome assembly GCA_028751875.1 of Rapana venosa. Lineage (NCBI taxonomy): Eukaryota > Metazoa > Mollusca > Gastropoda > Neogastropoda > Muricidae > Rapana > Rapana venosa. Next base: position 37,850,666 of record CM054140.1, read on the forward strand.
GATGAAGCATCACTACAGTTTTGTCAATATAAGGGGCATCTGGGATTCTGGAAAAAAAAGAAAAGGGTAAAATTCAGGGAAAACAGTTGCCTTGTAATCTGAAAATGATGGTAGTGTTGCTCAAATTATAAAGTTGTAAATATTGTTTGGTTGTGATGTTTTGACATTTAGTTATAGGATACTTACTCTGATGTAATATCTCATGGAGTTTTGAAACTTTTACAGTGAGTGTGTGTGTTGTTGTTTTTTATACTGTGATGTGTCTAAGCATGGTTGTCGGTGTTGACAAGATACTGAGTAACATCAGACTATGAGAAAAAAACAAGAAGTTGGTGTGTGTGTGTGTGTGACAATGACAAATTCTTTTATTTCGAGGATAATGAATAAGCACCCATGTGCTTTTTTACAATCAGTCCCCGCCCTTAGGGATATATAAGAGAAAGAGAGAGAGAGACAGAGAGAGAGTGTGTGTGTGTTGGGGTGGAATCGAACCTAAGACTGTTCGTGTTGTTTATCCACCTGTGTGTGTGTGTGTGGCAAAGCATGTAAGGCAAGGCAAGGCAAGGCAAAATTCTTTATTTCGAGGATATGTGATAAGCACTCTTATGCTTTAAAAAAAAAAAAAAATTTTTTACATCCAACCCCTGCCCTTATTAGACATTTAGTTTGAGAAGACTTACTCTGTGTGATATCTCATGGAGTTTTGAAACTTTTACTATGTGTGTGTGTGTGAACTTGAACTAGATGTTTGAGTGTGTGTGAGTGTATGTGTGTGAGAAATTTCACCGTGTACAGTAATGACTGTATTGTCATCAGTTTGGATATTTTTGGAAAAGACACAAACTTCAAAAAGAGACTCATTCTTAATCTCAAGAGTTACTTTTCATGACCACCAGTTCAGTCCAAGACCACTTCATCCCAACATGACTTTACAAACATTTGTTTTTAAAGCAGAGTCACCACACATACAAAGACTGTGATAGATTCATGTTTGTATACACAACTACCTTTCAATCAAACTGATAACATCTGGTCTTGTACTATCTCATCCCCCCCAAATCTTCAACCATTTTCTGCATCATTCGAAATCAGGGATTTTCAGTTTTACTCATAGAAACACATAATTGTTTATTTGCGAGTGTGTCAGGACTGTGTGTGAATTCTTAAAGAAGTTTTGTATGCACGAATAGATTTGTGTTTGCGGCATGAAACTTGAGTCGCTTTTTTTCAGAAATCCATTTCGTCTCATCGTTTCTTCCAATGTGCTTGAACGCAAAGTGTTTGATGATGTATCAGCGTCTGTTTGACTATTTATCACTAATGTGGAACACAGGGAGGAAAGCGTGAGCTCACAAACTGTCTATATGCACCAGTCTGTATGCCGCAGTTGCCATTTTCTTGTACATATTTACTGACAGTGGTGATCACCGTTTTGAGTGTGGATATATCTCATGCTTTTTTGAAAACACATTCCAGTCAATATTTTTTTAATGCAAACCGATCAATCAATAAAAATCTTTATTAAAAGACAAAACTGGAATTGAATCTTGTTTGGTTTCAAGTTGGGTTTTTTCTTTGGAACTTTCTCTGTCATTCTCTCTGGGAGAGGGTGGGGGGTTGTGTTTGTTTTTAGGTGGGGGGGGGGGGGGGGGGGGAGAGTTTTATCTCTCTTTTCTCTCTCTCCTCTCTTCCTTCTCTCTCTGTGCTTTCTTTCCTTCTAGTCTCTTCCCCTCCCTCTTCCTCCTCATCTCTTTCTACTCTTTCCTACCCCCACCCTCTCTTCCTTCCCATCTTTTTCCAAGTCCCCCTCTCTTTCTATCTCTTGGTTACCATTTTGTTGTTTATTTGAAGAGTAGTGTAAAGATTTTGTGATTTTTTATTTTATTTTTTGGTTATTAGATCAACACACAGACCAACAGACTGAGAGACACAAACAGAAGACAGATAAGAGAAATACAGGCAGACTGATCTTCTTCTTCGTTGAACGCTCAGACAGCAACTCCTGAGGCCCTGACAAATGATGTCGAGTGCTGAAGGCCCTCCAGGGGAGCAGACTGACCAAGACAGACAGACAAGCTCATTCTAAACAATCATTTCTACATTTAACCTATTGCTACACTGAAATTGTATAAGTTCATTCTAAACAATCATTTCTACGTTTAACCCTCTTGTTGTTGGATTCTACGGAGCTAAACTGCCTGTAGATTTTGAATTCTTTGCAGGTTTTCTACCTCCATCTGATTTACTTTACTCCTAAGGCAATTGTGTGTGTGCATGACAAGTTATCAAGCTGAAATTTTGTCACAAGCTAGGCATGTCTTTGTACTTGCATTTAGGCGCAAGTTTATGTGTCTGGTCACCAGATGTCTTGTCATTGTCACCTTATTTGTCACCAATCACAGGTAAAAATATGGTATATATGATAAAACAGCAAATCCTGCATGGATTTGACAATAGTTCATGCATGTTAGTGTTGAATAAGGAACTGATACCCAGCTGATGTGTTTACCAATGGTTATGTGTAATAGTACTTCAAGGATGTGTCACACAATGTCCCCATAGCACTTGTTGTTTTATGGTATGTCTGGAGGAGACAGAAGTTTTGTTTAACTATTATTTCTTTTGAAAGCAAGTCATATTCAATCGACATGTGACCTTTATACTGCAGTTCATATCTGCGTGTGCTACCACATGTTTGTTAAGTGTACAGAAGTGTATTATTGTACATGACTGTCACACTGTCACCATTGTCACAGCACAGGTGTGACAAATTCGAAACAACATAGAACTTCTGTAACTCTACAAAATTTTAATGTTGGTAGTCTCTAAAGTAGTCATAGTGGTGGCACAGGGTCACATCACATCACAAAAAGCACAAATTATGGATGTGTGTGTGTGTGTGTGGGGGGGGGGGGGTGAAAGGTACCCATTGCTCTCACCTGTCGAACCTTGGCAGACAGAGACCTATTTTATTTTTCCTTCTTGCTATTTTCATTATCAGCATATCTGTTCGTTTCTGCCATTGCAGTTTCAAAGCAAAAGTGTGGTAATAATGAGAAAACAGCCAAAAGGCATCACGCTTTCAGGCGTCTATGCCGCGGACCGGCCGGAAGGTCAAATTTCGTCACAGTCCGTGTGTGTAGCACAGGTCAGGAATGTGCCATGTAGCACATTATTTTCTGGCTCACTCTTCTCCCTAACTGCAGCATTTCCTTCCTCCTCTTCCTCGTAATCGTTTAATATCGGACTCACTTAACAATTGTTGTTCAAATGTTTCTACATCCAAGACAATAACATTCAATTTATGGTCTCGCTAATCAGATAAATCGTCTGCTACTAAAGAAAACGCCATTTTTTTCGCCACGCTGCACCATTGAAAAGGGTTCCGGTCGCTGGCTGTTATTTCTTCCTTCCCTCCCCACTACACGCATGTTAGTGGTCTAAATTTATCACTGGCATCCTCTGACACCCTCCCTGCATCGCCCCACCAAATTTCAGACACATAGTGTGAAAACCACGAGATAATGTGTGTGATGGAAAAGTACTGCCCACGTGGGCAGCACCAACTGTCGGCTGCGGTCGGATTGGAATCTAGCGGCAGCCTCCGTTACTGTCGGCTGCGGCCGGATCGGGGACAAGAGGGTTAACCTATTGCTACACTGAAATTGTATAAGCTCATTCTAAGCAATCATTTCTACATTTAACCTATTGCTACACGGAAATTGCATAAGCTCATTCTAAACAATCATTTCTACGTTTAACCTATTGCTACACCGAAATTGTATAAGCTCATTCTAAGCAATCATTTCTATGTTTAACCTATTGCGACACTGAAATTGTATAAGCTCATTCTAAACAATCATTTCTACGTTTAACCTATTGCTACACTGAAATTGTATAAGCTCATTCTAAACAATCGTTTCTACGTTTAACCTATTGCTACACTGAAATTGTATAAGCTCATTCTAAACAATCATTTCTACGTTTAACCTATTGCTACACTGAAATTGTATAAGCTCATTCTAAACAATCATTTCTATGTTTAACCTATTGCTACACTGAAATTGTAAAAGCTCATTCTAAGCAATCATTTCAATGTCTAAGCAATCGTTTCTATGTTTAACCTATTGCTACACTGAAATTGAATCTTCCATGGTAAAAAATGTTCTTACAATGTTCAATTGTTTATTCACACACATTTTTCGAATTTTGATTTCTTATTTTTTCTCTCTCTTACCATATTTTTGTCTTCCTGACATACATGCTTTCCTTCTGGTTTATTAGGGGGCAGGATAACCTAGTGGTTAGAGCCTTGGGTTCATGATATGATGGCTCAAAATCGAGCCACCACTAATGTAGCTAATCAAGGGGATTTTACCCTGAGAGGTAACGTCAGTACCGACTCCACTTCCCTAAAAGTCCTACAGATGAGACTATAAACAGAGGTCTGGTGTGGAAACATCTTGTGCACTTGTTAAAGCTAGTTCCACCTTTGAGAAGAGTAGGCCATTGTGTGCTGGTAGGAATGGCTCTAAAAATGTTTAAAAACATTTGCACACACACACACACAGATGTTGTGTTTAGACATCATTCCTTAAGTCGGAGAGCGGCTACCTCAACAGTGTGCAAAGTTAGAGAATGGCTACATTGTTGGTGAGCAAAAACAGTCACATATGCCAAATGTTACCACTGCTGACTCGTAGAGCTGTAGCTGAAGAGTTAAAAAAACACAACAACCAAACAAACTTGAACAGATTTTAAAAAAAAAGTCTTAGTAAATTTTCACTTTCTTTTTTCTTTGTGGTCTTCATACATATTTTTTTTTTCAATTACATATTTATGCAATACATCAGTTCACTTATCTGGGCCTCTCTCTTCTAATCCCCCCCCCCCCCCCCCCCCCCAAAAAAAAAAAAAACAGAAAAAAATCCTTCCCCCTCCTCCCTCTGTACATGTTCAATGTCTTGTTCTCTGGCCAACTGGATGATAAAGGAAGCTAACTTTTCCTCCACAGAACTCTACAAGTTGCATCCCTTTGACTCTACTGCTTTTGTACCGGTTTAAGAGCTGTTAAATGGGATGACCGTTTTTATACTGTTTATAAAAACAATTTGTTCAAAGATTTGCATTGATGATTGGAGCAGAAACTGGTAACGTGAGAGATGAAGTGCTTGAGGAAAGCCGTCAACAAGACCAGGAGAGACAAGATAAGAAACGAGGTGATCAGAGACATGGTAGGAGCCACACCCGTCCTACACCATACTGAACAACAACGAACCAAGTGGTTCGGGCACCTCACACGGATGCCGCCAAACCAGCCAGCCTTGTGTGCATACATCTTGAGGTACTCTGGCACGAGGGCCAGAGGTAGACCCAGGCGACGCTGGAGTGATTCCGTGGCAGAAACACTGAAAGTCCATGGATTGTCCCTCCTCCAAGCTACCCGCCTTGCAGCAGACAGACATTTATATCTCCCCGCGACGCCACAGAGTACAAGCGGAAGGAAAAAGTAAAGTAAAGATACTGCCAGGGCGCTCATCCCAGTATTGTCCTGTAGCCTGCAGAGCCAGTCATGCACAGGAAGACAGGACTTTGTTGTGTTGTATATGTTTTGTTGTGCTGGGGGCCTACTGTTAGTAGTGAACTGATTGTATTGTACTGTGCTTGTTTGTATTGTACTGTTATGTTTGTCACTTTTGGTCATAGCAGATTCATGTGCATAAGTTTGGGTTATTCTCCCCAGGGACCATACATTCTGACTTGTGTAAAGCTATCCTTTTTTTTATTTTTAAAACACTACATTTTCTGGTTGAGAGGGGATTATATATATATTTTGGATAAGAGCAGATTTTTAAAAATTAAAATTAAAAAACAAACAGTTTTGCCAGAAACAACTCTTGTTGCTGTAGGTTCTTTTATATGTGCTGAATATATGTAACATGTAGGACCTTCGCTTAACTTTTTATCTGAAAGTCTAGCACCCATTCCATAAACTGAACTTAAAACATTTTGTTTTCGAACAGTTGTTGTACCGATAGACCTCCAACCCACCTGTATGGCCAGCATCAGGCCACCGACCTGAGGAGGTCCTGCACTGCTGCAGGGCTACTGTGGTGGTTTTCTGTGGGGGCTGTAAGTGCGCCTTAAGATGATAATGTATATAATCATGATCTGACACCAAACTTATTTATTTTTACCAACCCAACGTTTCTGCATGGGAACCAAAGCTCTCACTTCAAAGCTCTCCAGTTGTATTGCCCTCATAGCTTTTTCTTCGGCTTCTGAATGTTGCTATCTACTTCTATTACCATAGCACCCGAGGGAACAGTCTCAGTCTCATTACAATGCTGACACTGAATGCCTCACGAATGGATTTTACAGATAAGCCCTATCTTCAGAGGTAGACAATCACGGCTTTGTTCTGAAGCTTCTCCAGTTTGAAAGCTGGTATGAATGGGTGGAGGGTAGCCTAGTGGTTAGAGCGTTGGCTTCTGATCTGAGGGCCTGGGGCCGAGCCACTACGGAAGCGCCCGTTTTAAGGAAATTTCCGTTTTCCATGGAGTTAACATTAGAAGCCTACTGACTACACTCCTCCAAAAGTTCTTTGGATGAGACTATAAGCCGAGGCCCCCTGTGTGATCACACTCAGAACAACTTGCGCACACGGGAAAAACCCGTTCTGCCGTTTGGAAGAATAGGTCATTTCATGCAGGTAGAAACGGGTGACAACACACACACACACACACACACACTTGAACCCGAACAGCAGAATAGAAATGGAAATGATGACTCTTAACAGTTTCAATTCTGTTAGGATGAGAGGATATCAATTACTCCCTTATTGGCCTAGTTTGAGAATTCTGAGTGGATGTTATCAAAGCTCATGGTCTTACCACTTTCATCAACTTCACTGCTACTACAATTTTGCTAGGGAGTATTGCTCCTCATTTGGTAAAAAGGCAAAGGTTTCCCATAACCTTTGTGGTTATAGGGGAACGAGGCATCAGAGACCTCAGCTTCTCTGGGGGCCAGCATATGGGGGTGTTGCCCATCTCTTCTTCGCTGCTTTACCTCCCCTGACCCTAAAGAGGGCAGGTAGCCTACCCATTAACAGCTGGGTGAGGTAAATAATAAGAATAATAATAATGGAATTTATATAGCGCTATATCTTGCAGAGACAAATCAAAGTGCTTGCACTCAACTCATTCTTACACAGTCATACAACCATAACAATTAATAGTTCCAACAATCCAAATGTGCACGCACGCACGCACACACATACATACACAGGTCACACACCCTGACAGGGCAATAGAATCTCAGCTGTCGAAGGCAGGGAAAAGCTATGAGATGAAGCAGAAGAGGAAAATCTTAGATTTGAAATAAATGTATTGAGACTGGATTTAAAAGTGTCATAAAAAGGCTTTTGGCAAAGAGAGAGAGGAGGTCATTCCAGATCGATGGAACAGAAATAGAGAAAGAGCGACGGTCGAGTGTGGATTGGTTGAATCTAGGTATTCTTAAGGACAAGGTATCTGCGGCAGAGCGGAGGGAACGAGAAGGAGTGTACAAGTGAAGACATTCACAGATGTAGAAGGGTGCTGTGTTGTGGAGACATTTGTAACAGAGGGTACTGATCTTATAGTTTAATCTCTGTGGCCCAGGCAGCCAGTGGAGAGATCGCAAGAGAGGGGTAAAATGTGCTGAGATTTTTTTTCTGAGGACTAGTCGAGCTGCATAGTTTTGATTTCGTTGAAGAGAGTGGATTGATGATGCTGGCAGACCAGCCAATAGAGAATTGCAATAGTTCAGACTGAAAGAATGAGAGACGTAACGAGTTTGAATGTTGCATCTGTGGACAGGTACTTTCGAATTGCGTTAATATGCCGTAATTGATAGTAGCATGACTGGCAGGTCTGGGTGATGAATTTTTGCATAGAGAGTATGTTGTCAATAATGACCCCTAGATATTTCACAGCAGTGGATAGAGGGACTGATGCATTGCCAAATTGTATTGAAGCTGTTGCAATGGAAGAGAGTTTGTGTTTGGTCCCTACAAGCATGGTTTCCGTTTTATCTGCATTTAGTGGTAACTTGTTCTGGATCATCCAATTTTGGATATCTTTGAAAGTAGTGGGTCATATTTGTCAAGAGAGAAGGCAGATTTTCAGGAGTGTCGCTGCTTAGAATCTGAGAGTCATCTGCATAAAAATGATGGTTGATCTGATGACGGTTAATTATATGTGACGGTGGATCAGTGTAGAGGGTGAAAAGAACAGGGCCCAGAACAGATCCCTGCCGAACTCCACATTCCAGTCTGGCAGGTACTGACTGAATCTTCTTTACTGTGACTGTCTGGAATTGGTCGGTAAGATATGAACTAAACTAGGTAAGGGCTGTACCAGTAACACTAAATGTTTTTTGAAGACAGGAGAGAAGAATAGAGTGGTCAATAATGTCGAAGGCTGCAGATAAGTCGAGTAGAGTGAGAAGGGAGATTTTCCCTGAGTCAGAAGCGAGTAGAAGTGTGTTTAAGGTGTGGACAAGGGTAGTTTCAGTGCTGTGGTTGACGCGATAGGCAGACTGAAACGCAGGAAGGAGACTGTTGGAGAGAAGGTGGTGGTTGAGCTGTTTTAGAACTACTTTTTCAAGGACTTAAGAGATAAAAGGTAGGTTGGAAACAGGTCTATAGTTCTTCAGAATGTTGGGGTCAAGGTCATGCTTTTTGAGTAGAGGTGTGACTATAGCAGCTTTTAGAGCTGAAGGAACATTTCCAGAAACAAGAAGTAAGTTTACTATTTTCGTGATAGTGGGTATGAGTTGTAGTAGGCACTGTGTGAAAAGAGAAGCAGGTATGGGATCAAGATCACATGATTTTATAGTCATTCCTTTCAGAATTATCTCGATTTCTTTCTCACTTGCTGGATGAAAGGAAAGGAGAGGAGTGCAGAGAATTGTGGGATCAGAGGTTGCAGGTGGAAAGGAGTCTGATCCAAACTGGAGTGAATAATGCGGACTTTGTCAGAGAAGAATGCAGAAAATATAGAAGGAAGTTCAGAGTGGTCGTGAATAGAAGGCAGAGGCTGGCCTTCGCAGATCCAAGAAGAGTGGATGTGAGGGAAAAGAGAGATTTCATAGATGTGGCATCAAGAACTTGAGAAGAGTAATACTTTGATCACCATCATCATTAACCATTACACCCAGTAGTGTGTAGGGCAGCAACAAAGCGCTTCCACTCCTGCCTATCCTGGGCCAACCTAGTCACTGATCCCCAAGAGTGCTGCATGGCTTTCATCTCCTCGGCTTTGGCCATCAGCATTCATATGAGTCTCACTGGACCCGGGAGGTCCTTCGCACGCAAAAGTAGAAGTTTTCTCTGTTGCTGTTTCCGTAACTTCTCTTCTTTTACGGGACAGGGTTGTTAGCCCTGTGCCCAACCTGGAGGAAGGGTTCCACCTTAGTCGCCTCTTACGACATGCCTGGTTGGAGGGCAGGGATCCTATTCTTGCAATGCTTGCTTTGCAAGCATACCCCGGGAGTCCCACGGGGTGGGGTGGGGTGGGGGGATACTTTGAGGTAGGGGACTACTGAAGCCAAGGCGCGCAAATGGTCACCCACCCACTTGGTAACCACGCTCAACGCTGCTTAACCCTAGCTTGGGGAGGAAGGGGTGGGGAGGGGGGGGGGGGGGAGGTAGTGATCTGACCACTGAGCTATCCAGCTCCTCATTTTGAAGTACTTTAAAAACAACTAAGCCCTTTGAACTTCTTACCCACACAAAACCTGTTCCATTTTTCGGAAGAGAATGTCATAATGTGCTAGTGGGAACGGATGACAAAATTTACAAAACCGCATACATACGGGGACTTAAATGTAAAATAAACCCCACACTAATGCTTATTCCATTATCCTCGAAATAAAAGAATAAAAAGAAAAATAAATATAAACCTTCACCCTCATCTAAACCTTACCCTAATCTGATCACCTAACCTTGATCTGACTTCTCCTTCATCTCCTTTGAGAGTCATTGGGGCACTGCACTGAATTTTTCAGGCAGCGTGTTGTGGGCATGCTGAACTTGGCGGAGCTCATCCCTCTCCAGATATCAGGACGCATGCTGGGTATGTTCGTGTTACCCATGTTACCAGCTTTATCAGGCCTACTTTTCTATGCGAAAAGTGAATTGAGGGTTTATCATGTGTGCAATATGTTATGCGTGCGTTCACACAGGAACCTCGGTGTTTTACGTCATACGAATACACACACACACACACTTCTTGCAAAGAAAACTCCTCTTTCAAGACTGAAATATGTCTAATAAAACAGACATAGTGAGTTTTATGGGAAAAAAGGCTCAACTTGACTTTAGTTGACCTCAGTTACATGGTGGGTCAAAAACTGGTCGCAAACATGGTAAACCTCTCAGCTCTAGCGGGAAAAAGAAAAAGAAAAAGAAAAAAAAGCAGGATTGCGGACTACTAAGCCATTATCTCGAAATTATCTCCCCTTGGCGCAGCCCGGCATGTCACATTTTGGTCTACACGTTGCTCACGGCTCGTGTTATGTGTCGTTAAATGCAGTCATTATGAAACAGCTAATTAAACAAAGACGCTTCGTAATTTTGGATTCCACCTTATATATACATACATAATTATATATACACATATATTTAAAAATTTTTTTTTATTTATTTATTTATTTATTTTATTTTTTAAGGCCATAAGAATTTTGAACAAAAAACCTGAGATTGTATCATGCATTTCTGTATGTGCGTGGGAGAGGTGGGGAGGGGAGGGGAGGGGTGAGGGGTATAATATAACTGGCTCTATTCTATCTTTTTCTTCTTTTCCCCATTCTCACCCCGCCTCCTTCCTACTACATTTATCAACTACATGTAAAACAGACTATTCATACTTTGTTGTGAAAGCATTTTGATTTTTCTTAACTTTTAATCGTGATTTAGCGCTGGTACTTTTGTCTGGTCTGGTTCTTTAAAAAAAATTTGTACATAACAAAAATTAAAACTTTTTATGGCAGACTTAGCGATTTTTTTTTTGGGGGGGGGATATTCTTTTTAATAACAAAAAGAAAAAAAGTATTAAAGTCAGATCTAGGGCCATGTTATTTTTTAAAATCAGGATTGGTTTATTGATGTATCTTTTTAAGGTAACTTTTTTTTTTTGCATAACAAAAGTTTCAGAAAACTGTCGGTGACAAAACCCTATAAACAAACACCTCTCCCCCCCCCCCCTCCCCTCCAAGCTATCCAGCATCGTCATCATTATTAATCACGATGAAAAGTGTGTGTGTGTGTGTGTGTGTGTGTGTGTGTGTGTGTGTGGAGGGGAGGGGGCACACACATTTCTCGAAATGATGAACAGGGAGGTATTTATGTAATTATCCGCAATTTAAAGACAACATAATTATTGTCCTTTATCTAGTTACTGTACACGGCACTTTGGTGTACTGCCACGTCAGTAAACAACAGCAGTTTATCAACTAGAATCTCCTGCATGAAAATGTCCGACCTTGAGACGATTCAGGAGTGGTTTGTTTTGTTTTGTTTTTTACGGCGAGGCTAAGACACGATGGTACACACTATACAGTACACGTAAGCAACCCCCCCCCCAAAAAAAAACAACAACAAAAAACCGGGGAAAAAACCCGAAAAAAAAACACCGACAACAACCAAACCAAACCAAACAAACAAAAAACAACCACCACCACCCAAAAAACAACAACAAAAAAACAAAACACAAAAAAACAACAACCCCCACACACACAAACCAAAAACTAAAAAAAAACAACAACAAAAAACGCCATCCAACCACACAATCCAACACATCACATGCAGTCATATCAGTCAACACTGTTTACTACATGTTTTTTGTTTTTAAAATTTCCGAATCAGTATACTCTTTGAATGTGTAAGTGTACTGTTATTATTTTTTTTTAAAAACCAACAAACGTTTCAGCACTGTAGAGCCAACCCCTCAATAAAAACAAAACAAAACGAAACAAAACCCAACACAAAACAACAACAAACGCACATACGCACCAAAACAAAAAATAATACAAAAAAATACACACACATGCACCCCCCCAAACACCAACAGCAAAACACCCAAAAAACCAACAAAGCAAAACAAAACAAATAAGCCCCACCATCATTTTATGAAATTAAGCTGATTTTAAGCATTTAAAGTATACTTGTGATAAGCTCAGCCCTATCCATTGTTACTTTAAAAAAAAAATCAGATCAAAATTCTGACCACTGCTGCTTTCAGTTTCAAGCCAGCATTCATGCTACGTAACAACCCTCTACTAAATTGGCTGGTCGGCCTGAAACTCGGACATTTTTTTCTCCCCACCGTTTTCACCTAAACTGTCCATTGACGGTATCCCAAAGCCATGATAGTTGAAGACATCCGAAGACTGGCTTCCAAACAGTATACCAAAGAAGAAACATCTCGTGCAGTTGGAAGCACTTTAGCTTCTTTAAAGCATCGTCATCTTTGTCGTCACCATAACCATCATCATCGTTAGCATCATCGGTCCCTTGATCGAGATGGTTTTTTTGGGGGGCGAGGGGATATGAGGAACGCGCGTTGGTCTGCAGTTTTCTCTAGGCTAATCTAGAGTCTACTCTATAAATACCAATCGCCGTTAGTCCCTGGGAGAAACTGCATAAGGCTTATTATTTATTCTTCCCACTTTTGAAGTTTTGGGCCCAGATTTTCCTTGTTCTTTCAGCTTTCTTCTTTTTTTTCCCTTCACCCTATCTCAGTTTTCCTTTTCTTTTCTTTCTGTTTTTCTCTTTCTTTCTTTCTACTTTAAAAAAAAGAGAGCAAACCTTGGCTCTTTATCTGTCACCCTCTGTGTATGTCATTTCCTGTGATATTCTTCTGGTAACTAAGTAATGAGATTGTAGACAGTGGAAGGGACACAGTATCTATTCTACAGTGCTATTTACATAATCACACGGCTCTTCCTGTGCTTGGCGTGTACATTGTTTGACCTGATAATTATGGTGACGTAGTTGTGGTCCCTTGGTTTCTGATATTTCTGTTGTCTGTATTATCTATCTGATGATACTGTCAATACAGTTTTGTCTTTTTTTCATTTAAAAATACTTTAGTGGATTGACAATATATATTTTTTTCGTTGTAATAACTACATTTTGCTGTTTAGTAAATACAGTTTTGTCCCTTTTTATCCATTGAAAGGATCCCAGTGATCCCAGTCTGGTCCTTCCAAAGCAACTTGATGTTTTGCAGATAAAGTTTTGTCTGTCCTGTCATTACAACATAATCCAATATCTTGCCAATACATTTTTTGTGTCTTCTTGGTGTATTGACGATACATTTTTCTTTTCTGTCTTCGTATTATAGCTCGATATATTACCCATATCATAATATACATAGAAGGGTCGCATTCACAAAATTTCACTGTTGGGGTGAGCCTGAGGGAATGTGTGTGTGTGTGTGTGTGTGTGTGTGTGTGTGTAAATTATTGTCTTTAGCGATTGTAATACAAACGATTCATGGCTAAGGCACTCTTGTCCGAGTCCTCGTGATTAAAAAAAAAATCACAATGCAATGCCTCATCTTTAATGTGTAATTGCCAACACTTTTACTAACATCATCATCACAATTATTATTATTGTTCTTCTTATAATAATAATAAATGGAACTTATATAGCGCTATATCTTGCAAAGACAAATCAAAGCGCATGCATTCAACCTAATCTTACAAAGTCATGCAACCAATGACAAATAATTAGTAGTTTAAACAAACAGATATTACAAACATGATTATCATCATTATTATAATTATTATCATTATCACCATTATCATCATCATTATTGTTGTTGTCATTATTATTATCATCATTATTATCATCATCATGACACCCCTTACGTCTCCACAGCATGACGAGAAGGAACACCCCAACCCCCTCCAAACCAGCCGAGACCTTTTTGTTTTCCATTTACAGTCCAAAGCTCAAGGTTGGGAGAAAGAGGAGGGTGAACATTAATTTTGTCTGACTTAGGGTTTGTTCATAAAGATCGTTTCTTTTTCTTTTCCGTGTATACCCCCCTACCCCCATTCATCCCCCTCCCCCCCCCCCCCCCCCCTCTGCGTACAGTGAAAACAATGCGTCACAGTCGGTTCCGCATTCCTGTCGCTCACTGACGCTGGAAGGAGGAGGGGGGGTTAGTGGTCGGCCGAGGGCTGAAGATCTGACGCGTGAGTCAGCAGTCTGACAGCAGCAGACGGAAGTGGTGTGATGTACGGCTCCCCCCCTGTCCTGGCCTGTTGACAGTATTGACAGGTTCCTTGTCTTGTCGGCCTCCTGTCTCTACTGCTCGAGCCTGTGTGACTGTGTGTGAGTGAGTGAGTGAGTGAGTGAGTAAGTGAGTGAGTAAGCGAGTAGGGGAGCCCACTTCCTTGATTGGCCCGATTGATGGATGGGCTGATTTATTGATTTGTTTATCTATCGATCTACTGCTATTCCTTGACCAATGGACAGTAAATTGGCAGGTTCCTTGTCAGTCTCCGAGGCCCGTGTGTTTATTTTTTAATTTATTTTTTTATTTTATTCTTTTATTTCGAGGATAATGGAATAAGCACTCATGTAGTTGTTTTTTCATCCAGTCCCCGTGTGTATGCAGTTTGTAATTTTTGTCATCCGTTCCCACCGGCACACAATGACCTACTCTTCCGAAAAGCGGAACGGGTTTTAACTGTGCGCAAGATGTCCTGCGTGCGTTCGCACACGGGACCTCGGTTTATAGTCTCATCCGAAGGACTTTTGGGGAGAGTGGAGTCGGTACTGATGTTAACTCAAGAGGAAAAAATCCTCTTGAACGAGAATCGAACCGGGGTCAGCAGATCACGAATACATCACTCTAACCACCATGCTTTCCCGTCCCCCTGTGTGTGTGTGTGTGTGTGTGTGTGTGGAAGGAACGGGGAAAACTTCCCTGATTGGTCGATGGACGGATTCATTGATCGATCTCTTATTCCTTAAAAATCGATAAGTAAAAACTGGTAGAAAGCTCAGGGGGTTCGGGAGAGAAAGGTTCAGGAGTGAGCGCGGCTGAAAGGGAACCTCAATCTCAACGAAAGGAGGAGGTCATGAATATGCAAACCAACAGGCAGGGCGCGGCCTGGGATCAACAAAACACGGAATGATAGTCAAAGGCCAGAGGAAAAACAGGGGGAGGCATTATGATACAGGGGATGAAGAAGGAAGATACCAGAAGATGCCAGAAAACAGTACAGCAGAGCCAACGGGGGAACTAGACAACCTGGGAAAGAGAATGGCTGTATATATATATTTTTAAAATCTTTCTTTATTTCGTTCCTCGGCTATACCTTCGAGGTTCACCTATAGTGAGATTTTGCGCATGCGACCGTTTTTGCCTACTATTAAGGTAGCCGCATTCTGACTTCTGGAAGGGGGGGGGAGGGAGGGGGTATAATTTATAGTACATGATAACCTACACACGCATAGGCGGGATTGCTGCAGTGCTGGGGAAGAAGAAGATGGAAAACAAGGTTGTGAGAATTTTTTTTTTAAAAAGAGGGGGGGGGGGGGGGGGGATAAAACGATATGAACTACGAACACACAGGCTGAAGCACACACACCTAGCACGCGCGCGCGCCAGCGCGCAAACACACACACATACACACGCACACACATTTTGACGAGTCACATCAGTATCTATGGACCCCTACTATTGTTCGAAAACATGAATGTTTTGAATGGTTTCCAAAACATGTACGTGGAATCAATTTCTCTGAATTTCCTGGATAAACATTCCACATGGTGGCGGCAATGCAATAGAATGTTTGCTGCCGTAGTATTTAGTTTTGATGTCGTATGGACCAGGAACAACAAAGCTAGGCTTGGCAGGCGATTGGGGGGTAATGCACCAAAACAAGATCAAAGGAATAAGCTGGATGTTTGGTGGGTTTTTTTTAGCAGCAGCAAGGAACACGGTGACATTGCCTTATGTATAGGTCATTGACAAACAGGAAGCAGGCCATGTGATTCCAAATAAATCTCAGCTGGAACGACATGTGCCATATGGTCCATTTTCGGATCACATTTATCCTCACATCTGCATATGACCTTCTACCCTCCAATGGAAAGCTGGTTAAAGGGGACAAATAAGGTGACTCTACGTGCTTCCTGTGCCAAGGCAAACAAACACTAGAGTGCTATGTCCCGAGGTCGTGCTAAGTATCACTAGGTTAAGGAAAAAAACCACACACACACGCAGCAGGCATTGCCAATAAATTGCTCGAAGAGATGACAAACGCTGTCAGTACTGCCAGAGAGCAAGCCACGTTACAAGAAGCCATGACGAAGTCCTATAGATAGATGGCGGGAAAGTATGACCTGAAACGGCTACGTCATCTATAACACAAAAGTAAGGTTTCTGGGGCGAAATGGAGGACGGGGAATTCACATGTTCTTAACTGGAGAAGACACCCGGAAATCGTTAGCAAGAGTAGCGTGAGACATTACATAGCATCCTTCTCCAAGTTCTCAAAATCAAATGATTGTAGGCTCACGATGCCACGCTTATAAAACCAGAAGGGAGGAAACCCACATCTGCAAGACTAGAGGAAGCCCATGTTTACAGGATGGAGAAGTATGCCAGTCTTGCCAACAGCTTGAGGAAAGCTGCTTCCAAAGCCTAAGACGTTGGAGCATGACGTTCATCTGTCTGTGAGGCCACGAAGCAACGCTCCATTCGAGGGAGAAGCAGGACCAAGAACTAAAACCAATGGCAGAGGAAGCCGAAAAGTGTTCTGAGTGGATCTAGTCGAGGAGGAATAGCACTGAACCTTCCTCAGCTAGAGCTCCGAGGTTTACCATTGGTGAGAATTTTCCTATGTGACCGTTCTAACTATTAGGCTGCTCACCCCCCCACCCCCTCCATCCCGTTTAAATTCCGAAATCAGGGTTAGCATCCGGGTCTAGCAGGAAAACAAAGGCAGTATGAAATGGGCATCCAGAGCTCATTTCTCTTTGCAGCTGCCCCCCTCCCCCCTCCAGCTCATTCCGTCCACCGAGGCTGTGAGAAGGACCGAACCGCTTCAGCTAGAAGGGCATTCTTCTCTTAAGACCCTATGCGGCCCAGCTCATCTCAGAGTTTCTTTCTACAAGCAAAAGCATCAACAGCAGAGCCTAGTTTAAATAAAACGAAGCTGTAAACAAAACTAAACTTACACAAAAATGTTCTGTGGCAACACATGCACAATAGACGGTTTTACATCTTTAGTGAGAGGTTTGCGAGGGGGATGCGACGAAAAGGGAGAGAATGGGAGTGAAAAGAGAAAGATGGGGGGCGGGGTGGAGAAGAGAGGAAGGAGAAAGAGGATGATCATGAGAGAGAGAGAGAGAGAGAGAGAGAGAGAGAGAGAGAGAGAGAGAGAGAGAGAGAGAGAGAGAGAGAGAGAGAGAGAGAGAGAATGCACCGATTTCTTTATCAATCCACCTTTCACCTTTCTGTCCTTCAATCTGTGACCACGTTCCTCTCCCCCCCCCCCCCCCCCCCCCCCCCCCCCCCCCCCCCCTCCCTCCTGTCTTCCTACTCTGTATACATCTCTCATATTATTCTGTGTTCGTCTATATCCGGAAACACCCCTCCCCATACATGCCATTCTTTCCCAAGGAAAGAGAAAAGGCATTCTTTGTGCAGCAAATTCAAGGTTTGCCTGCTTTTATATCTTCCCCCTTTCTCCCTGTCTCCAATCCATTTGGCTTGAGGACAGGCATTTGCATTGAAGCAAGTTGGTCTGTTTCTCCCCCCCCCCCCCTCCCCCATTTTTCACGAAAAAAGGGACATAATCAACAAGCTGCTTATTCCACTTCTGTAGAATAATGGCCACAGTCAATGCCAGTTCTGCCAAGGAAAAAAAATCCCATCCAGAAGCCGATTATTCTACCTCTACTGAATGTAATGGTCACACTAACTTCTACTTCTGCTGAATACTGGTTACAATCAACTTTACTTCCATTAAATCAAAACACATAAGTGCTTATTCCATTATCCTCGATATATAAAAGAATATTAAAAAATAATGAACACAGTCACTTCTAATTCTGCTCAATAATGGCCACAAGCAATTCTACTTCTGCTGAAAAGAATAATTTTTAAAAAAAGCAAATAATCAATTCCATTTCTTATGAATAATGGCCACAATCAATTCTGCTGGTTCTAAAAAAAAAAAGGCCACAACCACTTCTACTGTCAAACAATGGCTACAATCAATTCTACTCCCACCAAATAGTGGCTGCAATCAATTCCACTGTTACCAAGTAATGGCCCCAATGAATTCTACATATGCCAATTAATGGTTACAACCAATTCTATTTCTGTCAAACAATGGAAGAAATCCTTTCTCCTTTTGCTCAATCATGGTCACGCTCAATTTTACTCATGGCAATGGATGGTCTCAATGAGTTTTGTATTTGCTGAAAGATGGTCACAATAAATTTTACATCTGTTAAATGATAGTCACAGATAGTTCTACTTCTGCCGTAACTTTGGGTGCACATGAAAAATCAAAACCTGGCTAAAAGCCCAACAGTGTGATTTCACAGGTTCATTGGAGGTCATCGTGGTTTTGCAGGTTTTAGGTGATGGTACTAACATGCTTCCCAGAGGCAGGGAATTCCAGTCCCTGGTTGAGGCTTATGTGGGATACATGGACTGTGTTCCACATTAATTTATGTAGATGGAACTTGATAGACCATATGTGTGTGTGTGTGTGTGTGTGTGTGTGTGTGTGTGTGTGCTCTTTCGTCTGTCTTATGTCTAAAAGACGGATAAGCAGAAACAAACTGATTTTTTTGGAAGGGGGGTGGAGAGATATTTTTTAAAAATCCAATATAAAAATGAAGCAGTTACTGTTGAAAAAGTGAATACTGAAAACCTTACTCTGTTTTAAAGAACAACGAAAAGCTATGTGAACAATGAAACGAACAGCATATGAAAAAATAGGGAATGAAACATTGGCAATGTCAGATAAGACAGTTTGATTTTCTAACATATCATTTATAGATTTTCGAATATTGTGTCTCTACAAAACTTTCTGCTACAAGGACCTTAGAGGCTCGCAGTGGAATAAACAATAATTCAGAAAAATGTATATCATAAATGTGTGTGTGTTCCCCTACCCCCAATTTAGCTTTCATTCATTCATCTACTGCTGACCCCTTTTTGTTATTTATCTATTTATTTACCTATTGGTTTTTGTCAACAATGTGTTTGGGTGTTGTTTTAAAAAAAAATCTCTTCTTTAACCTCAAAACTTGAAAAATGGTCTATTCTATTAGCGTTTATCTCTTGAAAAGTTTTCATTGCTTTGCTCTTTACTTTCATCCCTTTAATATTCTTAATCTCTTTGTTGTGTTTTACGATTCAATTTTGTCTGCCAAGGAGCTGCTGGATAATCAGGTATAGCCCCTGTGATTCTGTGGGTCTTCAGCTGTAGTCTGGGGGCACCATGGCTTCCCCACATTACTGCAGTCATTAAGCCATTCTGGGTGCCAAAGATTGTAGCATGCTATATCTTTTAAAAAAAAAAAGAAGAAGAAGAAAAAAGGACTTCGGGTGCCAAGCTGTGGGTGCAAAAGATTGTGAGCGGTAACGAGTATGGGCGTCACAGATTCTGGGTGTCAAGGATTGTAGGTGTCAAAGATTGTAGTGTGTTTACGATTGTGTCTGTTTTCTGTATTATACACACACACACGTACGCACGCACGCGCACACACACGCACGCACGCATACACACATATAGAGTTTTAAAGAAAGTACCAATGAAGGACTGGCTTTCATTTAATTTATTTTCGTTTTAACCCCCCCCCCCCCCCCCCCTCCAAAAAAAACAAACAAACCAAAAACCAACCAACAACAACAAACACCCCACCAAACAATAACTAAACCCAAACAAACCCCACATGAATGTAATTTTCCCCCTGCTTCTGTATTATCTCCCTTGCTACAATGCTGTCGGCCTCTACATGTATGGCCTCCCTCTCCTTGATTGTTCCCATTACTCTTCTTTGTCTCCTTCTCTTAACCTGTTCCACGATGACGTCATTTTGGCCCATATTTGTGATTAATCTATGTATATATATTTTTTGTTTTCTGCCACACTTATACACCAGAATTTTCCTCCTGGTCCTCAGCTAGAGCTCGGAAGTTCACCAATGATGAGGTCTTGGTATGCAACCGTTTTTGCCCATCATTGATGTAGCTGCATTCCGACATCCGAGTGATGTCTGAACACCACACTTGTGGGAATGTCTTTAGTTTTCATCTTTTCCTACCAGTACGTAATGGCCTTCTTTCCGAAAGGCGGAACGGGTTTTATGGTCTATGCAAGATGTTATGTGTGCGTTTGCAAATGGTACCTCAGTTTATAGTCTCATCCGAAGGACCTTCTTCCGAAGTCAGTACTGATGGTGACACCAGGGGAAGATCCTCTTGAAAGGGGGTATCGATGGTGACTCGAACCCAGGCCGTCAGATCACGAGCCCAACACTCTGACCACTGAGCTATCCCCACCCCGCTCCGCCACTACCATACGAGTATCTTGTCAGGAAATATATCAGCCCTGACCATTCTCAATATCTGTGGTCGGGACATTATATAGCCTTGTCTTGTCCTTTATCATCATTACCATTGCCTTTTATGTAACTTGTGAGGCTTTGCTCTTCCTCTTTCCGTCATTCGCCTGTTGATATATTAGGTCTTTTTCCCCCCTCTCTTTTCTCCAAACAGTGGATGGGAATAAATCATCACTGTCATTGCCTTTGAGCCCGTTGTAATCTGACTCGCCCGCAAAGATGTCTGCCATTACCATAGGGCTGTCTGCCCCTGCCTCTATGTCGTCTGCCTATCTCTGTGCTCACGCTTGTGTACTGCTACCCCTGCCTGTGTGTTGTCTACCCCTGCTTGTGTGCTGTTTGCCTATTGTCTGCCCCTTGTGGCCATTCTTATGGCCCTGCTTGTTTGTTGACAACTGTAACATATTGCATTGTATTGCATTGCACTGTATTGTACTGTCTTGTCTTACATTGCAAAATCTCCAGTAGTGCCCCAATGGTCTACTAGACTACGGTATCGGTGAAGGTGATGGTATTACATAACTTACCGTTTACCATTTTCAGTCAAGGCAGATTTCTCTGTTTAAAAATTCGGGCTACTGTCCCCAGGGGCAGAGCGTCACCACAAGCTCAGCGCCACCTACTTAAAATTCCTGTTCGTTACATACCTATTTCCCTGTAAGAGTGGCTTCCATAAGAATTTAGCCAGGGACAAATCTGTTGATGCCATGGGTTCCTTTCCATGTGCTTATTTGTGTTACCAGGGGATCCGGTTTACCTTCTAATCTGGAAGATTTGCACCCAGACCACCACTTAAAGCTTAATTTTTTTTTACAAGATTCAGTGCTATATAAATTCCATATATTATTATTGTTATTATAAAGCCTAATTAATGTAGACAAAGCTCTGGTTCACATGGGAATCGAACCCGCAATATCTCGGTTTCTAGGTGGGTGCGTTATCTCTAGACCACAGACCCACTATCACTGTCATTGTGTTGTCTCCCTTGTGGGCGTTTTTCTGCCCCTGCTGCTACTGTTATTTTCCCCTGCCACTGTTATCTCTCCATGCCGCGGTTATCTTCCCTTGCTTCTGTGTTGTCTGCCCCTAGCTCTGTGAATACGAATGAAAGAAAGAATGAATCTATGATGTATAAAGCAAATAAAGAAAAAAGAAAAAAATCCTTCACATCTACAAGTATGGTCGCACTGGTGCCGTGGGAGAAGAAATGTGAAATGGCTGGAGGTAGGTGGGGCAAGGAAAAAGTATGAAAAACACACACACACACACACACAGAGGCCCCGCGCGCGTGCACAGCACAAACACGCACGTTTACACACACACACACGCAAGCAGTGCACACACACACACATATACCCCCCCCCCCCCCCCCCACACCACACACAATGTACAAGCAGTCACCAGATGAGTATTCATGAATTCCAAGCTATTGGTCGCAAACAATCGCGTGTACACGTGCGTGCGCGCGCGCGTGTGTGAGTGTGTGTGTGTGTATAATGAATTTCTCTAATATCCATTGCTAATGTGTTTCATATGACGGTGGCAATATAGCCAGAATGCTCGCTGACCGTAGAGTTTTGTTTTGATGTATCATGGGCCGAAACAACAGCGACCCACGAGCCCACCAGAGAGCATAACAAGGGCGCTACCACTGCACAGGGTCAGAAAGGGATAAACTGAAAGGTTTGGTTTTGCAGTACAGAGTGCTAATGACAGCACCTTATGTCAAGTTTGTTCACATATAAATTGTCAACGCAGTTGCTTCAGAACTGGGGAAACGCGTTTTGTAGTATTCTGCAAATTCTTCAGTGATGCCTCAACGGTGGACCAAACTGAAGAATAGTTGGAAGTTAGGAAGGTAAAGAAGTTAATACTTTGCACTTGGCGAGGCACTTGATTTGTACCTAAGGAAGACCAGCAAGAAGACAAATGTCAATCCTTGATACAAGTGAGCACTCTTGCGTTTGTCGAGTTGCAGTTCTCACATGAAAGAAACTACGCTCTTAAACAGCTGAGATGTCCTGTTTGGAAGAGATCAGAATCGAGGATGACACAAAGAACTTTTGCAGATGAAGAGAATGGAATTCTGGTATCTCCAATATGGAAATACTGATTGTGGCAAGGATCTCTTCTCTGTGGGAGATGAGGGGGGAGCTCACAAAAGAGAATTTATTTTTTCCATTGATTTAAAACTGCTGCAATGCATCCATTTCTTGATTTCCTGACAGCAGTCTCCAACATTTCTCAGGGCACGAGTGTGGCATTCTGTTCAAGGTTTATCTTTGACTATCACTGAGAAAAAAGTGACCACTGATAGAAAAGCTCTTGGTCAAACTTGAGAGCCCTCTAGCATATAAGGAAAAGAGGAAGGGACCAAGGAGAGATCATTATGGAACTGCACTGAGTAGAGGTGCATCAGAAGACAGACGTTTTTGGGACTGAATTTTTTTGGTTTCATGTTTCAGATATGAAGAGATCCCATGCCAATACGTGTTTTCGAGATTTACGTCAATGCTAAGCCTATTAAAAGCAAAGTATGACTGGTGGTATCAAAAGCTGCACTCAAATCGAATAGAACAAGCGTTATCACCAAAATCTAATTAATAATAAATCATTGACAATCCGAGTAAGTGCTGTTTCAGTGTTCTGGGGACCCTGTATGCAGTGGGTATTGATATTGTGTAGAACTAAAGATTTTATGTCTGTGGTGTGAGCACCTACTGGAACCCTTGCATTTTGATATGTTTTGTTTATACTTGTTATATTTTTAAAGATTCCCTTCAACCTCCTCTATGTTAAATTAATTTTTAAAATTCACACACAAATGATTGGAAAGTTGCAGTCAGATCAGTGCAGGGTTACGCACTGATCAAACATCAGGTTGATCAATACTCCACGTAATTCAATCTTCCCCTCCTTTCTTCCACCCTCCTCTCACGTCCCCTCTCTTTTACTGCGCACATTTTGTGTTGTAGCAGTCATGGTGTAGCCTAGCGCTTATGTCCATTCTGGACACCTGGGGAAGATGGGGGGGGGGGGGGGGGGGGCACCCACAACAAAACTCAGTTAAACTTCCCTTCTCACCACTCTCCTGACCCCTCCCCCCTCCACTATTAGCCGTATCTTATCCAATGATATTTCACACAGAGTCATTGCCCCTGGTTGCGGGGGGGGGGGGGGGGGGGGGGGGGGTCTGTCTATCTGTGGTCCCGGGCTCCGTTAAACACGGCCCTTGATGGCATACCTGTCAGTCTGTGTGTCTGAATGTCTGTCTGTCTGTCTGTCTGTGGGTAGTGCCGGGTCGGGTTAAACACGGCCTGTGACAGGTGTGGCAGGCTCTGATCGAGTGCCGCCTTCTGGCGCCCGCTGATTTGTTCTTCACCTACTGAGGGGAAACACTGCTCTCCGCTCTGCCTCGGGATCGCTGAACAGGAGAGAGTGAGAGTGGAAGAGAAGAGAAGAGAGGGAGGGAGGGAAAGGGGCGGGAGGGAGGGGGTGAATGTTGTCAGTCACAGACGGAGGTTAAAAAGTAAATGAGAGCTGGTCCCTTGCCATTTTCCCCGTTATCGAATCAGTTGCCGCCGATTTGTACTAGACGGACTGGGCCCAGCTCTCTCTGTCTTTCTCTCACCTGTGCGAGGGGTTTGTCACAGGTATGTCATTTGTGTTCGCATTATCCGTACATAGCTATAAGTGACAGGGACTGGATTTGATAATCCCTTCATATTATCAATGAATTCAACTGATCACTGATTGTCAGGTACAGATCAGTGTTTGCGCCGTCAGTTTAGTCTATATTTTTTCTTCTTGTAAGCTGAATGGAAAACAATCATTTTTAAATAACAGGACTGAAACGTCTACACCTGTGCTGCAAAAAAAAAAAGTCCGTTGAAATAATTTTATATTATGAACCCTCTGAATAAAAAAAATACAGTCACTGTCTGTGCTGAAATTATTGTAAAAAAATTGCCGTATTCCACTTAAAAATCTGCGAGTAATTGCTGAAGTACCTGACTGGTAATAATAACGAGACCTATTGTCTGTTGTAACCTTCTAAAAATATGTTTACTGAAACTGAATAATATGAAGTAATTCATCGAAGAGTAGGTCCATTGTCAGCTGAAGTACTTGGAACTTACCTTCTGACTATTGCCCCATAACCCCCCATTTATTTCTGATAATGTATTGACTATAATCCATCTCTTGCCTGTTGTACTTTTCATAAGGATCCCATGAAGAGTTCGCGCATCGTCAGCTGTGCTGTTTCTACTGTTTGTTTTGGCTGTAATTACTTACTTACTTACTTAGGCCCATCACTCCCCCTGGAGCATAGGCCGCCGACAACAGTCCGCCAGAGTCCTCTGTCCTGGGCTATTCTCTCCAGCTGTCTCCAGGTATATCCCATCTTTCTGGTTTCTGCCTCAAGGTCGCGTCGCCAGGTGTTTCTTGGCCTTCCTCTTTTTCGTTTTCCCTGGGGGTTCCATGATAGTGCCTGCCTTGTGATGTTGCTGGCTGGCTTTCTCAGGGTGTGCCCAATCCATCCCCATCTCCTGCGCCGGATTTCATTTTTGGCTGGCAGCTGGTTGGTACGTTGCCACAGGTCTGCATTGCTGATGGTGTCGGGCCAGTGGATCTGGAGGATTCGTCTCAGACAGCTGTTGATGAAGGTCTGCACTTTCTTGGTGGTGGTCTTTGTTGTCCTCCATGTCTCCGCTCCATATAGTAGGACTGACTTGACGTTGGAGTTGAACAGCCTGATCTTTGTGCGGGTCGACACAACCTTGGAGCTCCAGATGTTCTTCAGCTGCAAGTACGCTGCCCTCGCCTTGCCAATTCTTGCTCTACGTCTGCGTCTGTGCCGCCCTGCATGTTAATGATGCTACCCAGGTACGTGAATGTCTCCACTTCTTCCAGCTCCTTCCCATTTAGTGTGACTGGGTCCTCATTCACTGCGTTGATCTTGAGAATCTTGGTTTTGCCTTCATGGATCTTGGAGACCAACTTGTAATGAGGTGGCTGCTAGTTCTGTAGTCTTGTCCTGCATCTGTTGGCGGCTGTGGGAAAGCAGGGCCAGGTCGTCTGCAAAGTCGAGATCATCCAGCTGGTCCCACAGTGTCCACTGGATTCCATTTCTTCTGTATGCCGTTGAAGTCTTCATGGTCCAATCGATCGCCAGGAGGAAGAGGAAAGGTGACAGGAGACAGCCTTGTCTGACTCCGGTCTTCACCTCAAAGCTGTTTGTGAGTTGTCCTCCATGGACCACCCGGGAGGTCATTCTTTCATAGGAGTTCTTGATCAAGTTGACCAGTTTGGTTGGCAACTCCATGGTGGCGAAGCAATTTCCAGAGGGTGTTGCGGTCCACACTGTCAAAGGCTTTCTCATAATCAACAAAGTTGATGTATAAAGATGAGTTCCACTCTAAAGATTGCTCAACGATGATGCGCAAGGTGGCAATCTGATCTATGCATGATCTGTTCTGGCGGAAGCCGGCCTGTTGGTCTCGGAGGAGAGGGTCGACTGCATTTTTCATTCTCTCGAGGAGGATCCTGTTAAAGACCTTCCTGGCACCGACAGAAGCATTATCCCTCTATAGTTGGCACAGTTACTGAGGTCTCCTTTCTTGGGTAGCTTGATGAGGTAGCCCTCCTTCCAGTCTGATGGAAACTTCCTCCTCTTCCCAAATCTTCCCAAAGAGGGTACAGCATCTCAAACCGTGGTCTCCAGGTCTGCCTTGAGTGCTTCTGCTGGGATGTTTTCCGGTCCTGCTGCCTTGCCATTTTCTCAGCATTTTGATGGCTTTCCTGATCTCCTCCTGGTTGGTTGCTCACAGTGATGTCTAGGTCTCTATCAGCAGGGTCGATGTCCGGGGGTTTGAAGGGACGGGTCTGTTCAGGAGTTCCTCAAAGTGCTCTGCCCATCTGTTCAGTTGCCCTCTGTTCCCAGGATGGTGTTTCCTTTCTTGTCTTTGACTGGTCGCTCGGGCCCTGCTGTATTTCCCCTGAGAGTTTCTTAGTGGTGTCATACAGCAGCTTCATGTTGTTACTGGCTGCTGCTTCCTCGGCTTCCTCTGCCAGGCTGTCGATGTACTTGCGCTTGTCTGTTCTTGCGCTCCTCTTGACTTCTCTGTTGGCTTCTGTGAAGTCTGCTTGTGCCTTGGCCTTTGCTGCTCTTGTCCGGCTGTTGTTTATTGCTGCTTTCCTCTGCTTTCTCTTTTCAATCTTGCCCATTGTGACTGCCGATATCCATTCCTTCTGTTGGTGTCTCTTGAGGCCCACTACTTCCTGACAAGTTGATGTCAGTGTCTCTTTCACTTTCTTCCACTGGCTCTCGATGTCAGTCTCTTCTTCAAGCAGTTCTTGTAGTACTTGGTACTTGTTGGTGAGGGACAGCTTAAATTCTTCATTTATCTTTGAGTCTTTCAGCAGGCTGGTGTTGTACTTCTGCCTCTTTGTTGTTACTTTCACCCAGTTTCCTCTTCAGCTTTTAGCTTCAGCCTGGCTACCAAAAGGTGGTGGTCAGATGCAACGTCTGCTCCTCTTTTCACCCTTACATCCTGTAGAGATCTCCTGAATTTCTTGGCCATGCAGATATGGTCGATCTGGTTCTCAGTCACATGATTTGGTGATACCCAGGTGGCCTTATGTACTCTTCTGTGGGGGGAAAATGCTGCCACCGATTACCAGATTGTTGATAGCACAGAAGTCTGCAAATCTCTCGCCATTCTCATTCATCTCTCCTAATCCGTGTCTTCCCATCACTTCCTCGCATCCCGTGTTGTCTTGTCCGATCTTGGCATTGAAATCACCCATGAGGATGTTTATATCTTTTTCTGGGTACTTGGCAATGACGTTCTGCAGTCTGTTGTAGAATTGATCTTTGGCTTCTTCATCGCCGTCATTAGTTGGCGCATAACACTGGATGATGTTCATTCTGATCTTCTTCTTCTTAGTCCTGAAGGATGCCGCAATGATTCTTGATCCGTGTGCTTCCCATCCTATCAGGGCTTGCTGCGCAGGTCTTGACAACATGAGCGCTACGCCTTCTGTGTGTGGAGCGTTGTCTTCTTCATGGCCAGAATAAAGCAGCATCTCTCCAGTGAGCAGTCTCCTTTGTCCTGACTGTGTCCAATGGGTCTCACTGATGCCAAGAAATGTGAGGTTGTAGCTTTTCATCTCTGCTGCTACTTGTGTTGTTTTTCCCGTCTCATACATGGTCCTCACATTCCATGTTCCGACGTTGATGGTCCTGGTCGATAGAAGGGGGGTCGGCCTTGTGGCTTCCGTAGACTCACGGCTTTCACCACATGGCGTCATACATCCTCTTGGCGAGGACCCTTCCTCTCCCAGGGCAGTAGTCTCTTGGTCTGTTGTTGGCGTTTCTGTAGCAAACTTTGTTTTTATGGGGTGGGGTTGCTAGCCCCACGCCCAACCCTCCTCCTTTCTCATCCGGGCTTGGGACCGGCAATGGCAGAGTTTTTGGCTGTAATATTTTCAAAAATTCATTGACAATTCAGCCATTATCTTTTGTAGTTGTGTATTCTTGTTACTAAATGTTAGATATTAACTCCCACTAAATCACAGACTACAATCCACCCATTCTTTGCAGTATTGCTCCTTCTGGTCTTTTGTTTGTTGTGTTTTGGTTTGTTTGTATGTTTTGACGATTATCAATCCTCTGCTTGCTGCATTAAAAAAAAAAAAAAGACATTCTTTAACAATACTGAACTCGTTGCTTGCTGCATGGTTGATAATATTTCAGGAGAATCAACCCATTGGTTATATCATCCAACCAATTCTTTGACGATAATTCTACTTGCTCTGAAGAAATGGATGAATAAAGAACAAGTAAAACCCTCAGTGTTCACCTTTTGGCATAATCATGGCAATGGGAGAGAGGGACATTAAGTGGAAGGGGATGGGAAGTGGGAAAGGGGCAAATACGTGCATGCACGTGCGTGCGTGCGCACATATGAACAATTTACACACACACACACACACACACACACACACAAATCAACTGAGAGACACTTGAGCATCTTGGTATTCATCTTTCATATAAGACGAATTACATGCTGGAACTGTTTTCGAGGCCGACTTCAGCAGCAAGACGATTTAAGTAAGAGCAGGTTGTGGTCGATATAGACATCAAATAATGCACTCAAACCAAACACAAGAGCATTATCACCAACCAACAATTCATAATAATTGAGCACCATTTCAGTAATCAAGGTAGGTCTGTGTTCTGGCTGTAATTTACAACAAAGACATTCAATGGTTTTTATTCGCCAAAGTGATTTACGTCAGCACTTTCCAGAAGCTTAGATAAGTATAGATATACAAAACTTGGCACAGGAAATAGCTATCCTGCTTTTTTGGATAGAAAGGTTTTTATTTTATTCAAGAGAGCACTGACAGCTGCTATTTAAATATTCGAAACAGAAATGCAGGCCGAAGACTCGGATCAGGTTAATCATACTTTCATGAACTGGCAGCAACAAGTAAGGAAATTCAGTGAAAAAACCTCCAAAAGTTTAAGAGAGCAGGATCTAAACCTGACAAAGCAGGTTTGACGTTTAGAATTAGTTTTCGAGTTCGGTCGCTGTTGAGTCGTTTGATATGGGCAAAAGCACAGATGGTTGGACCGTCAGAAATGAGATATCAGGCAACCAAAGAATTGTTGTTTCGTATCGCTTTTTGACAGCCAGTACTGTTAAATTCAACTCCAAAAAGTGTTTGTTGTTTATGTTTTTGTTGTTGTTGGTTGTGTGTGGTGGTGTTGTTTTTTTGGGTGGGGTGGGGGGTGTCCATCTATCTATCTATCTATCTATCTATTTGTCCCGTAGTCTGGGGGTGTCCATACCCAGAAAAAAAACATCAGAGGACTCACACTGATTTAACATGGATTATTAAAAATAAATTTTAAAAAACCCCGCCATTCCTGAATCAGAACAGGCCACACTACTTAAGAATGAAAAATGCCCTGCTCTTTTTCTTTCAATTATTTTTGTGTACAAATGCCTTGCTTGCCCCCCGAAATTTACGTCCAGACAAACCTGTTCTGTACTTTTTTTCTTATCATTTTGCGTGGCTCATCTAGCGTCTATAAATTCTCATTAAATCAGGGCGAAAGAAGACAGTTTAGGGCAGACTGTTCTTTCTCAGGAATTTTCTTGTCAAGCAGATGACAGAAGCAGGATTGTAGTGATCTATATGGCTGTCCATGTTAACTGAAAGGTGGGTGAATGACGTGAACTGAGCAAGAAAAAGGGTTAAGCTCTGATCAATGTTTTTAATTATGTTTTAACTTTGGATGACGTCTCTAATACCTCCGGCTTTGAGTAGCCAGTGCAGTGTTCATAAGGGAAAAAAACAACTACCGAATTCAACAAACATGTAAGAAAGTATAGAAACGAAATCAGATGATCAGACATGACCAAGATATTGGCAGCTAAAGGTCACACAGGACTGGTGGAACAAGTCAATACAATACCTAAGGTGCTCCCTCTCCTGAAAGTAGAAATGGTCACTGCTGTAGAAAACCAGTTTCACTGTCAATGCAATATCTAAGGGATGGGGTTTGTTGCGAATATGCGTCGTCATCTCTTGTAGAAAACCAGTTTCACCGAGGCTTTGGCTGATAAGTATAATGGCTATTAATGAATCGTCAATCTGAACATTTTTCAAACTCCATCTGCAACTTCTACGTTTTTTCATTTTTATATTCATTTATTTATTTATTTTTGTTTTACTAGTTCTGTAGCAAAAACAAAATAATTCCATATTGCATTATTGCTATAAAGCCTCTGACAATGATCCATGATCAATTATCAGATCTCAAACGAAAATGTACTTATTGTCTGTTGTGTTCATCCTACTAAATCAGCCTCTAGCAATAATGTACCTATTGTCTGTTATATTATTCACACTAAATTTTGGACAATATAGTAACCTGCTGTCTGTTACAACCTATGACTACTATATTATTCAACCTATTCCACGAATAAGAATAATTCCTTGATACATACCAAGTAATTCACTGACAATAATACAACGACTGTCTGTTGCATTCTAAAATTACAGACAATAATACAGTGGTTGTGCGTTATATGATTCCAACTGATTCACTGACTGAAATAATGTCTTGTCTGTTATATTGCTCATAGGCCTACTCATTCTCGAACAATAACACATCTATCATCTAATATTATTCCGACTGATTTAAAAAAAAAAAGCTTACTACTACTACTACTACTACTGCTGCTGCTGCTGCTGCTGCTGCTGCTGCTACTATTACCGCTGCTACTACCACTAGTTTTACTACTACCTCTACTACTACCATCATTATCAACAATAACAGCAACACTACTACAACTGCTGCTGCCACTGCTACTACTACTAACGGAGATGCCGTCTCATTTCTATCAAGTCTTTGACAATACTCTAACCTTTGTTTGCTGCATTGTTCTAAATAATTTGTTGACAATAAACCACCCATTGTTCTCTACATCATTTTTATCAATTCTCTGACGACAATCCACCTATTCTTTGGTTCCCCCCACCCCCCCCCCCCCCCCCCCCTTCTGCGATGTTCCTGTCTTGCTGTTTTCCACGCCGTTTATTCCGGTCTCTCCATCCTAGGTTCGTCATGTCGAATCCTTAGGGTCATAAGTCCACAGGGAGATCATTAACGTTAGGCCGCCGTAGGGCCAACAACCAGAGGAATTCT
Organism: Rapana venosa; assembly: GCA_028751875.1. NCBI lineage: Eukaryota > Metazoa > Mollusca > Gastropoda > Neogastropoda > Muricidae > Rapana > Rapana venosa. The sequence continues at coordinate 37,882,048 of CM054140.1, forward strand.
GACTTGTTGCCGGGTCGCTTCGGTGATATTCGGTGGTGCCTTTTCTCGTCTATCACACACAAGACACTACCTAGTGAGCCCCCTTCTGACGACAATAATAGGTCAGTCGAGGAGCTAGACTGAGCAAGGCATCCACGTGGGATGGCGGCGAGCCGGAAGTGTCCCGCCAGCGATCTTCTCCCGTAAACTTCGATCCCTATAATATAAGGCCACGAAAATCTCCACAGGCACAGAAGTGTGCGGAAAGCGGATACTGAGGTCACTAAGCGACCAGAGGAACAGGCCAAATCCTTTTATTGGTATGATCATTAATGGTGATGAGGATGATGTAATAATGCTATAGAAGAATGGAAATGCACCAGTTTGAGACTTCCTGACAGGGCTGTACTCTACGCTTCCTATCATAATACTTCCCGGAGTCAACCAGGCCGGGGAGACAGATACCTGCAGTGTTGGTTAAGTAATTTGAGGAAAACTCTCTAAATCACATTTTTAGATTGGATGAAGCTCAACTGTGTGATGTGATGCCAATCTTCCTGATGAACCCACAGCAAAATCGCTCTGAGTAGGAGCTAGCTGAAGTCTGAGAAAACCTACGACTCTAGATTTATTGGATTGGAACCTACGACCTTCCAGTCAGAAACCCAACCCACAACCACTGCACCTTGACGGCTGATTTCTTTGCCATATCATTTCTGCTATTTCTTTAACAATAGTCCATCCCTTGTTGGCCATAGCATTCCTAGGAATTCTTTGGATATAGTCTGAACATTATTTTTCACTTGTAGGAAATGTGCTGTTTACTTTCTCTGCATGTATCTCTAATCATCCTCTCATTGTACTGTCGTTTACTTCATGTTATGTCATACACTTTGCTTTCTAGGCTTTTGTTTATTTTTTCAAGGATATCTTTCATTTGTTTAATTTGATCGTATGCTTGTTTTTTGTCAAGTCCAGTTCTGAAACTTTCTTTTTATTCTTCATGTTCTCTGATGTGATGACACTTTTTATTGTCAGAAATACTCTTTCCTTCATATTGTTTTTGTTCAGTTAAAAACACCAATAGCAAGAAAACCCCACCCACACCTACACCCACGTACTCGCGCTCACACGGACGCACACACTCTTGTGCGCGCGCACATACACTCCTAATAGAAATTACCTGCACTCATTATATGACATATATCACTTACACATGGTAAACACACCACAATATATATATTATATATATATTATATATATATATATATATATATATATATATATATATATATCACGATGTGTATAACTTTGTCCATGCATACCTATCGCTACATGAACTAGACACAGCTTATTTATCGACACACATTATCTGTCCACACACAGCCACGGTCTCTTGAAACATAATCGACAGACACATGAACAGTAGACACACATGGTCATTAAATGCTTACGGCATGTTTACAACGCATAACTCTACTAAGATAACCAAGTCACACTTATGGGGACTCTACACATAAACTTTTTACAGATAATTATGTCAAAACAAAGAAAAAAAACCAACAAAACGAAACACAACTCCCCCCCCAAAAAAAAAAAAAAAAAAAAAAAAGTTGTTTACAATCCAGCACTCTACAAAGATATCAAAAGTATCTCCACAAAGCAGCACTCTACAAATACGTCAATAATAATAATAATAATGATAATAATAATGATAATATTAATAATAATAAATGGAATTTCTATAGTGCTGAATCTTGTAAAACGAATAAATGGAAGCGCTTGCACTCAAATCATTTACACGCATGCAACTTTCCTCGAATATCATAATTAATAGATTTCAAATTTATGCGCACGCGCACACACACACACATACACGCGCGCGCGCGCACACACACACAAACACACTTAGGTGAAGATGAAAGAGATGAAGGATGCTGTTGAAAGGTAGGGACAGATATGTGGGGAAAGTCTCAGGTAGGAAATAAGTGCGTTTGAGGTGGGATTTTAAAGTATCAAATGAAGGCTTTTGGCGAAGTGAAAGAGAGAGGTCCTTCCAGGTGGATGGACCAGAAACAGAGAAAAGGCGACGGCTTCAGTGGTTTGTTTGACTCTGGGTGTTCGAAAGCACAAAGTATCTGCGGCTGAACAAGGTCCTCTACAAACAAGCACTCTACAAAGATGTCAAAAAACCAGACAGGTTTCTACAAACCAGCACTCTGAGGTAACCCCCCAACCCCTAAGAATGGTCTCTACAAAGCAGCGCTCTACAAAGGTGAAGCAAACAACCCAGAAGGATCTCCACAAACCAGTGCTCTACAAAAATGTCAAGATCCAGGATCTCTTCAAAGCAGCGCTCTACAAAGATGGTGCAAAAAACCAGAAGTTACTCTACAAACCAGTGCTCTACAATGATGTAAAAAAAGCAGAAAGATTTTTTACAACGCAGTGCTCTAAAGGTGACACAAAAAACGAGAAGTAACTCTACAAACCAGTGCTCTACAACCAGAAAGATTTCTACAACGCAGTGCTCTACAAAGGTGACGCAAAAAACAAAAGACCTCTACAAACAAGTGCTCTACAAAGTTGACGCAAAAAATAAAAGGGTCTTTGCAAATCAGCTATCTACAAAGATGACCCAGACACAAAAAGAATCCAACCAACAACAAAAAAACTGCTCTAAAACAAAGGACAGACATTTGGGATATACAACAAGCCAGCGCTCTTTAAAAAAAAGAAAAGTCACACATAGGCATCTGCACTAACTGCACCAGAGCTGGGTGTGGCAAGACCAGTCTGAGTGGCTGGGGAGAAAGGGCAAGCCATAGGAATCCTGCGGGGGAGGGGGGGTGGGGTGGAAACGAAGTAGCTTGTGACATCCAAACGGCATCTTGCGTGTCCGGAGACAAACAAGCGGTAACGCAGTACAAGAAAATGGAGGAAACTGTCCGCGGGGGAATGCGCGCGCTCTGTTGCCTGATTGAAGACTTCCCTGTGGATGGTGATGTATGGGCTGACGCCCGTGCGCGGACAGCCCAGCACTGGTCCAGGGGCAGACGACTGTTGGCCTACTTGAAGCAGTGTCAAGGGGCTCGCTGAGGGGAGTAAGTCATTCATTTGAAAATGACGTTTGAAGATGTCTGCTTTTCCTCCAGCATTAATCCTCACAAATGGCGCCTCGGCCTTTTCACCCACCACCCTTCCCCGGCCTCCCTTTCAGCCAATCATGGCATAGTATTTGAAACAGGTCGTTTCCTGTCTGTCACGCCAACCACTATGGTTTGGGTTGCTGTTTCATGGTTTGTTTTAGCTGCAAGTGGTTTATACTGCTCGCTTTTGTCTTTCTCCACTGCAGTTGCTGTGATTTACAGACCCTTACAACTAACAGCTCATAACAGCTGCTGGGTTTGATAGCATTGCCGACTGCAAAGACTCCATATGGAGCTTGTGAAAAATGCAGCGCTATGTTGATGATACCCAGCTGAAGGTCCTCGCACTGATGACGATGGTGACAACATAGCTGATGACTTCTCATGACGACAATGATGAAAGTGCCGGAATGTCACGACTACAATATGGTAGAGAATAGGACAGCGACACGTTATAACAACGATGATGATGAAAATGAACTGGTGTCTTATGACAACACATTATAAAACGATGATGATGAAACTGAACTGGTGTCTTATGACAACAAGTTATAACAAGGATGATGATGAAACTGAACTGGTGTCTTATGACAAGTTATAACAAGGATGATGATGAAACTGAACTGGTGTCTTATGACAACAAGTTATAACAACGATGATGATGAAACTGAACTGGTGTCTTATGACAACAAGTTATAACAAGGATGATGATGAAACTGAACTGGTGTCTTATGACAACAAGTTATAACAAGGATGATGAAGAAACTGAACTGGTGTCTTATGACAACAAGTTATAACAAGGATGATGATGAAACTGAACTGGTGTCTTATGACAACAAGTTATAACAAGGATGATGATGAAACTGAACTGGTGTCTTATGACAAGTTATAACAAGGATGATGATGAAACTGAACTGGTGTCTTATGACAACAAGTTATAACAAGGATGATGATGAAACTGAACTGGTGTCTTATGACAACAAGTTATAACAACGATGATGATGAAACTGAACTGGTGTCTTATGACGACAAGTTATAACAACGATGATGATGAAACTGAACTGGTGTCTTATGACGACAAGTTATAACAACGATGATGATGAAACTGAACTGGTGTCTTATGACGACGTAATATGTTATGGCACAACTATGAAAATGAAGACCTAAAAATTTAAAAAAAGCAAAAATAGGGGAGAGACTGGAAAGTTATTACGCTTAGTGGATAAGACAAAACAAAAATAGGTGACAGACAGGAAAGTTATTATGCTTAGTGGATAAGACAAAGCAAAAATAGGTGACAGACAGGAAAGTTATTACGCTTAGTGAATAAGACAAAGCAAAAATAGGTGACAGACAAAAATAGGCGACAGAGAGGAAAGTTATTACGCTTAGTGGATAAGACAAAACAAAAATAGGCGACAGACAGGAAAGTTATTACGCTTAGTGGATAAGACAAAACAAAAATAGGCCACAGACAGGAAAGTTATTACACTTATCGGACAAGACAAAACAAAAATAGGCGACAGACAGGAAAGTTATTACGCTTAGTGGACAAGACAAAGTGTCACATGCCAACCTGAAAAAAAAGGCCCAGCTTTACACACAGTTTTTAGATTGAGATAAAGACAGAAGCTGACCTTTTTCATAAGCCTGAACAAACAAACTCTGTCACACAACCTGTCACAGAACACTCCCAAATGTGTATGTGTCCACTCATGCTTACACTGTACTACTTCAGCCTTTTTCTGTTTTTGGAGACTGAAAGTATAGCATTCAACCGTCATTTAATGTTGACATTTGCTTTTGTTTGGACTTAATGATATAAAAGAATGTGTCTTTTCCCATATTAATCTTCCTGCACTTATGACTTTTAACAGTATGCAACTTTAAAAATTAAATTTCAATAAATAACTGCAGATGTTTTGTTTTTTAATTGAAAAGGTCAGGAATGCAAATCACCATTCAAAGATGTAGAATTCTTTTTTCGTTCCTCGGCTAAAGCTTCAAGGTTCACCAATAGTCAGATTTTGGTTATGCCATATGACTTTCTCACAACACATTAAAAAAATATGTGCTGTGCAAAGGAGACATAAAGACCACTGAATCAAGTATTCTAATCTTTTTCAGCGCAAAAACGTTCTTTCCACGGCAATCATCAATGCCTTTGTGCCTTATTGGCACGTAGGGCAGCAACACACTCTTTTTATACTTGCGCTAGTTTTCCTGTCTCAAACATGGTTCTCACATTCCAGAATCCTATTTTGGTCTTATTTTTGGCGCTTAAGACTTCCATCTTCCTGTCAGTGGCTTCCTTTCGGCTTTCACCACTGACATTCATGCGAGTATCTTCCGATGACTCTGGAAGCCCGTCACACCCAGTAGTGTTGATTTCTTGTGTTGCCGTTTCCGTAACAAACGTTTTTTTTTACAGAACAGGGTTGTTAGCCCTGTGTCTAACCCCCTACCTGGGGGAAGGGTTTCACCTTAGTCGCCTTTTACGACATGCCTGGTTGGAGGGCAGAGATCCTATTCTTGCGATGCTGCTTTGCAAGCATGCCCCGGGAGTCCCACGGGGGTTCCACGGCAAAACCAAGCAAAAATCCAGTTTCATCGTTTATCGACTTGGCTTAAATGTAACTGCACTCATCTCCATGTAAAGAAACATTTGCTCTCGCCTAAAAAAAAAAAAAGAATGAAAGAAAAAAAGAAAGAAAAGACATTAAAAAATATATATCACTACAAATTTTGTTTAATTTTGTTTCGTAGCCCATTACGTTGTTTTGTCTTGAAGTTGGTTTACTTTATGTGAGGTAGCCTACTAGTATCCATGATGCTGCTTGCATACCGATCAACCTGACCATACCGCATACAGCCTCAACCAGGCTAATTCTTTCGTACATTATAAAGTAAAGTTCGACAGGCATAATTATATCAAAGTCATGACACTGTGAGGCCACCAATCAAAAGAGGCCCTGCACAGCTGTTGAGAGGTTTCTCGGGTTTGCAGTGAGCCTACTCTGAATCAGTGACTGCTGGATATCACTTTTTGAACCGCGGCTGACACCGACATTAGTTTAGTTGCCGAGCCAGACGAGGTCAAGCCGAGATTTCCATAAGACCAGATCATCAACAGCTGTGTCAGACATTTTCTGTTGTTGAGTGCTGAACAATTACGCTGATGATTCTGTGAAGGCATAGAAAAACGAAACCACATGACATGTATTATCCTGTTTCGTTTCACAATATATTCCGTCATATAGCCCTGGCAGACACAGACAACATCATTACTGGTCATAATAATATATTCCGTCATATAGCCCTGGCAGACACAGACAACATCATTACTGGTCATGTAACTATCTGTATCGAGTCACACTGGCCTCTGTTGCCCGGGTCAGAATAACATATGCTAAGTGAATTATGCTTGATTTGTGTAGTCCCCGTTTTCCTGATGAGCCAGCATTATGAGGCAACAATGCAATGACTGGTGGAGGACAGACAATACAATGAGTGGAAAGGACAGACAGTACAGTGAGTGGTAAAGGACAGTAGAATGACTGGTAAAGAACAGACTGTGCAATAGCAGGTAAAGGACAGACAGTACAATGATTGGTAAAGGACAAACAGTACAATGACTGGTAAAGGACAAACAGTACAATGACTGGTAAAGGACATACAGTACAATGACTGGTAAAGGACATACAGTACAATGACTGGTAAAGGACAAACAGTACAATGACTGGTAAAGGACAAACAGTACAATGCTGGTAAAGGACAAACAGTACAATGCTGGTAAAGGACAGACAGTACAATGAGTGGTAAAGGAAAGACAGTACAATGACTGGTAAAGGACAGACAGTACAATGACTGGTAAAGGACATACAGTACAATGATTGGTAAAGGAAAGACAGTACAATGACTGGTAAAGGACAGACAGCAAAGTGACTAGTAAATGACAGTACAATGAATGGTTAAAGACAGACAGTACAATGACTGGCAAAAGACAATAGAATGAAGGACAGACAGCAGAATGACTGGTAAAAGACAGACAGTACAATGACTGGTAAAAGACAATAGAATGAAGGACAGACAGTAGAATGACTGGTAAAGGGCAGAGTACAATGACTGGTAAAGGACAGACAGTGCAATGACTGGTAAAGGACAAAGTACAATGACTGGTAAAGGACAGATAGTACAATGACCGTTAAAGGGCAGGGCTGCTGTAAAATGTATGTATGAATGTCTGTCTGTGCTTTCGCGCGCGCGCGCGCGTATGTGTGTGTGTGTGTGTGTGTGTGTGTGTGTGTGTGTGTGTGTGTGTGAAGTCAAGTCAAGTCAAGTCAAGTCAAGTCAAATTTTTATTTCCAGATGGTACACTGAATAAGTAATGCATTTGCTTTTTTTTCATCAAGCCATCTATCTAAGAACAAATTTCTTAATGATTATACTGAAATACTACATTATTGCAACATTTACCAATAAATGGAACCAGTAAAAGGAGGAAAATCGATAATATAATACATTGGAAATTACAAAGTACACAAATATACATACACACACACACTCATACTCATAAACACCTGCGCGCGTGCGCACACGTGTACACACACACACACACACACACACACACACACACACACACACACACACACACACACACACACTTAGGTAAAGAATGTTTTAAGAATTAAAAATATCATAAAACGGCAAGACAAACAAATTACTTAACCTACTATATCATCCATTCTTTCACGTTCATACTTTAGATAATAAAAAGGTACAGGAACAAAATGTTAGAAAATACTAGGCGTTCACTGCGTCATTACTGACAATATTGCCTGCAATGACATCCCTCCTCTCCTCCTCCACCTGTGCAAACGTGTGCTCATATGCGCTCATACTCTTCAAGTAGCGCTTTTTAAATACAATATATTCACATAATAACTATCAAGCAAGCAAAATAAGTCAAATAAGACAATGATAATAATAACAGAGATACAATAATAACAACAATCACCCATCACCATGACACAACAATATAACAAATAATCTCCATCAACATGGGAAGTGGTGTGTGTGTGTGTGTGTGTGTGTGTGTGAACTGCACACTCCAAAGCCTTAGTTGCCAACACAATATATAGACAAGCTTAACGACGATTACAAAGACCACTTCCTATGAGAAGTACTACTCTTTCCAAACGAACTGGAAATACACTCGCCACAACGAGGTTCTGTGATAGTGGGAAGTAGTGTGGCTGGTATATGCCAAGGCTGCCTTTGTCTCCTACGCTCTTTGACTTCTATCTGGACTACACCATGGCTGACAATGTCCTTGAAGGCCACTAGGGCTCAGTCAGTATCGCGTGGTCATGTCAAAAGATCTGACAGTCACTTGCAAAGACTCTTGTGGAGCGCAGTCTGGGAAGCTAGAAGACAAAGACGACAGGAAAAGAATGGTTGGACATCATCACAAAATGGACACCCCCCAAAACAAACAATTACTCCCTCCCCCACATTTCCCAGCTTGGTTGAGACCCAAGCGTTGACACATAATTGCCATTGTGGATTTGACTCTGCAGCGGCCCCATAACCGCTATCAATTATTGGACAAGTGTATAGTATAGTATAGTGTAGCATAGCATAGCATAGCATAGCATAGCATAGCATAACATGGCATGGCATGGCATGGCATGGCATAGCACAGCACAGCACATCACGGCACGGCACAGCACAGCACAGAAGTGTACTCAGAGCAGTGCAGTGCAGTGTAGTGCAGTGAGTCTTCCCACGCAAGTCACGGCACAATAGCACACTGTCACAAGCAACTCCTACGTAAACCAACTAACGCAATATAGCAAGACACTTTGACAAAAAAAAAGCATTTGGGCAGCAAACCATGGATTCCTTCACCACACCTGGTCTGAAATCACATGAATCTTTCTGTGCGCTACACAAGGCCATCATTCAGTAGACATCCTGTTTATGTTTCTTACGCTTATCTTCCTTAGCCTCCCACCCCCCTACCCCCTTCTGCACGCGACAGTGAAAACCAGTTCCAGACACCCTCCTAATTCTTCTCATAGACTATTTACCCTCTCCCCCTTCTCCATTAGTACCCTGCTCCAATATAGAAAGCAAGGGTGAAGGGTGTGTGTGTGTGTGTGTGTGTGTGTGAGTGTGAGTGTGTGTGTGTGTGTGTTTGTGTTTGTGTGTGTAGTGAGTCTTGTGTTGGTGTGTGGTGTGTGAGTGTGTGTGTGTCTGTTGTGTGTGTGGAGGTGTGTGTGTTTAATGAAGACTATGTCGTTCTGGCTTTGAAAGCAAAATTAATATTTCCTTCGTCGTGTGCACATTTTAACTGAAAACAGTGTTGCCACAGCACAACGTGTATATATATATATATATATATATATATATATATATATATATATATATATATAATATATATAAGAAGAGAGAGAGAGAGAGAGAGAGAGAGAGAGAGAGAGAGAGAGAGAGAGAGAGAGAGAGAGAGAGAGAGAGATGATACATGCTATGATTTTGTTTTATGAACCAGATTCTGATTAATTTGGTCTTTCTGCTGTATCTCAACTTCCTACTCCGCCTTTTAGACTTTTTAATTAATATCTAGCAAACACCATGAAATCTGTCTTCCTTTAAGTGTCCTTCTACAGAAAGTCACTCATTGTGTGTGTGGGTGTGCATCCACATGGTAGTTTTAGCAGTAAATACTACTTTGATACGTCTAGCCCCCTTTCCCCTTCTTTTTCTGTCTGTTTGCGGTACCTTTCACAAATTTGCTATATAATACGTTACCTATTTTCAATCGATTCGGCGTGATTTTGTGCAGCTGCAGCCCATTATTTGTACACATGTATTTTCTCGCCTACTCTCTAGAAGCTTAATGCTTGTCTAAAACACCGTTCATATGTTGCTGCTACACGTTTGAAATGAATAATACAAGGTTTAATCCGTAATAAAGAGCCTTGTCTATCACTAAGGCCATATCAGAACTTTTACCACGTTCGTTCCAAAGCAAACCAAGAAAAAGGACAGGAAAAAGAAACCGTTGGAAAAGAAGGAATTTCTAGCCCGGAATTTTCGGCAGGGATATTATTGGTAACTGTATATTTTTCTATCATTTTCACATCATCATCATTATCATCATCATTATATACACACAGATGATCAAAAATGAACGTAACAGATCCCACAATCTATGTCAATGATGGTGAGTTACTGAAATAAAAAATAAAAATACGTAGCATGCACCTGATTCGTCCCAGTGTACTGGATTTTGTAATTATTTTGTCTAAGAAACATCAACAAAATGATTTTTTTTCTCGATACATTGTGGAGTTGTGGGGAACGGATGGAATGTCCTAGCGGTTAGAGCTTGGCACCCGTGATCTGAAAGCAACTGACGGCACGAGTTCGAGTCTGTGCCAAGATGTCCTTCTGTTGTGAATTGTCTCCTGGAGACATTATCGGTACTGACTCCACTCCCCCAAAAGTCCGTCAGATGAGACGATTAACCAAGGTACCGTTTGCGAATGTGTGCAGAACATCTTGCACACAGTTCTTCCCACCCCCATGTCTTCGGTTAGAGCTCCTGGGTTTATCGATGGTGGGATTTTTGTATATGCAACCGTTTTTGTCAACCATTTATTAAGGTTGCTGCATTTCAACTTCGGGGAGGATGTCTAAACACAGTTTAAAACACCATCCGCCTTCATAGAAGAGTACGATAGATATGGCTTGTGGCTTGAATGAAACGAATATACACAGTATCACCCTGCATGCACGAGAAAGACTGCTCGCAAAAGTCATTGCAATGCGCCAGGTTACGACTCTTGGTTTAAACAAAAGTTTATTACTTCGGAACAACGTAGCACCAATAAACGACTCTTCATGGAGTTTGGGGAGAAATGAAGTAAGGGCAAGTCACTGTGGGGGTATACAGAGTATACAGTGACGTCTCTTTTTTAATCATGAATGAAGTAAAATGTCTTCCTCATCATCCTATCATTATTCTTACCACTGTGTGGTGGTGGTGGTGGTGGTGGTGGTGGTGGTGGTGGTGGTGGTGGTGATGATGATGTTGACGACGACGATGATGATGATGATGGTGACAGGATGTGTTAATGAATGACAACGAGATAAGATACAATGACGAGACATGGACGCAGACAAGGGTAGAGGTGGTGGTGGTGATGGTTATATTTAAGGTGGGGGTGGTGATAAGGTGGTGGTGACAATTAATAGCGATGATAATTTTAGTGATGATGATGTCATTTCACTGCACGTCATATGGTGACTATATCCTCACAACTTATCATGAATTCTATGTTTTGTCAACAGTCAGTGACATCAAAGGCTTTCTTCACGGCAACAAAGGCTCTCTTCACGGCAACACTGCACAGCAACAAGGGTTTTCTTCAGGCAATAGTTCACGGCAACAAAGGCTTTTTTCCCACAACAGCGAAGGGTTTCTTCACGGCCACAAAGGTTTTCTTTACCGGACACAGGATTTCTTCACGACAAAAAAAGGCTTCTCTAAGGCAAAAAAGGCTCTCTTCACGGCAGAAAAGGTTCTCTTCGCGGCAACAAAGGCTTTCTTCACGGCAACAAAGGCTTTTTCATTGACTTGTCCTGTGAAACCAAAGTGACTCCCTCATCATATCTGAAGCCAAACATCTTCGCAAAGCAGAAGGGGCTATCACAGTGAACACCCAGTAACACCAACAACAATATGAACAAAAGCAAACTCCAAGGCGATAACATCAGCATTCCCACTAGGGCCATAAACATGAAGGACGATAAAAACAGAAACAACACGATCTGCAATCAAAGCATCACTAACATTAAAAAGAAGTACGTTAACACCAACGACATAAGCAAGAACGAGAACAATGCACTAAAACCAAACTCTGACCATGACGGCAGCACCAAAAGCCAGAGAGCACTTCTCCGGATTCCTCCTCGTGACATCATCAACGGCAGTGTCACCGCCAGGAGTGACGTCCCTGCCACCATCTCCAGCAACAGCTGCAACAGCAACAACATCAACACCATTCTCAGGAAACGCCAAAGCACCGCCCACCACCACCACCCCTGTCAGCCATGCCCTCCTTTCAGAAGCTTCGGGGCTTGGCAAGGGTTGAGGTGGTGGAGGGTGATGGTGGTGATGGCGGTGGTGGTGACTCCTCCCGCTGCTGGCACCATGCTGGATCTGGTGTGCTCCAGCCTGTGTCGTCACGGCACCTGCTCCTACCCGGTCACCGCGGGCAACAAACCCACAGTGCGCTGTCACTGTTACCCCGGGTGGGGTGGTGATCACTGCACCTTACCCTGCTCGCTACCTTGCGCTAATGGGCGCTGTATCTTCATTGAGGATCAGCAGCTATGTCTGTGTGGCTTGACACTGCGTCAACACAACTGCTCCGATGCCGACTATGACCTCAGCAGTGTGCTCAGCTTGGCCCAGCTAAGGGCAGAGGAGCAGGGGGTGAGGGTAGGCGCCACGACCCAGTCGCCTTCTTTCCCTGCCCCACCCCCCAACATCCAACCTCCACCCCAACCCCTCTCCCCTCTGTCCTCAGTCCTGTCTTCTGCTCCCCTCACTAATGGAAAGGTGTACATTGAAGCCAGTCCTCCTTTGTCTAAAGTGGGCAAAATCAAAGCTCCACCCACCACCACTCCTCTTCCTAAAGGCAAGCTGCAGTCGCCACAGTCGAACGCCGCTGTCCTTCACCGCCAGACACGGACTCTCCAGACCCCTGCCCCTGATCTTGACCACCACGTGACTTTGAGCCCAGAGGTTCGGGATGCCAGGAAAGCCAAGCGCGCGCTTCTGGTGGCCCTGGTGACCAACCCAAGTGACTTGGTGCAGCAGAACGTGCAGAAAGGCGCCAGTCAGTGCACGTCCAATTTCGTCTGTCATCACGGAGGGCGGTGTGTGGCGGGCCGCTTTGGGGGATTTCGTTGTCAGTGCATTCCGCCCTACTTTGGCACCTTCTGTGAACACAGCTGTCCGCAGCCCTGTCTGAACGGTGCCCACTGTCTCAGAGTTCCGCAGAGGCAGAGAGGACGCCGAGTGGCCAGTCCCTGGATGGTGCCCAACTTTGTCTTCCGCTGTGTGTGTCCTCCTGGTTTTTCAGGTCCACTCTGTGAGAACCATGCTGTCAGCTGAAATGCTGTAACCTGTGTGTAGCTGTCTCTGTACATCTTAAGTCCTTCTGATCACCCGGACATACAAACTGGAAAACACCAGTGATTGTATGATAGAGGATCATCCACTGATCTGAAAAGTGTTGCACTGATTTACGAAACATGGGCTGAAAACACGTTAATGAATGAAATGTAAAATCAGAAGACTTACATTCAGACTGATTTTCACGGAGATTGTTTTAAAAAGATAAACGACATAATGCTGGCGTTCTTCAGAAAACCCCCCACGAGTAAGCAGCAATAGAGACAGTGCTGGAGATCAGTGGCGACGGCCAGAAACTAGAGAGTTGATGAAGTTCTATTGCCTTGGGATGGTGATGTCAGTAGAGTGTCTGAATGATTCTGCATCACAGGCTCTGCTCAAGCGGGAGCCAGTCTGAGAGGACAAGAACATTGTTAATCAGTCTACATGAGACAGGGTGACAAAAACGTGTAGCCCAAGTCCAGATCAGATAATTAATATTTTCTCGTGTGCGGTGAAACATGGACCTTGAACGAAGATGTGGATGAAACGATTCATGTCTAAAACGTGGTACTAAGGTTTCTATCATAGTTTAGGTATAAGATGTGGAATCACTTGACCAAAACACGCACAAAATAACCGACATGTGTACAAATTTCAGGCAGTTCACAGAACTTACACATAGTTTCAAACAACAGTCACCCCAAGTCAGAATGCGACTACCTAAATGGTGGGCAAAAACAGTCGATCACACAAAAGTCTCACTATTGGTGAACCTTGGAGCTCTAACCAAGGAATGGAAAAAACAACAATCAGGAGACAGCTACAGTGGGATTGCCATAAGTTTAAGTGACAGGCCAAGACTGTTCTGCAAGGCGCTGTGAAAGAAATAAGAAGACAAGAGAAAAAGACAGGGGCCAGTTTAGCAACGACACTGTTTCAAATCAGGGACCACCTGCAGCGGAATAATGTGAAAATAAGAGCATTCCCAGCGACGTGGTGACAACCTTGTTACACAATGAAATCCTGAACCTGACATGAACTAATGGAACATAAAGCAGCAGAGAGCTCCGTGATGCAAAAGACGTTAACGGAAAGACATCACTGCATTGGGAAATATCATTACTGATCTATACATTGTGGAAAAACGCATTATAAAGAAAGGGCCCTTACTGCGTAAGGACACATCTTATGACCTCTGTGTATAAACTTCTAGAAGGCACCATTATGGATGTTATGATGATTATTATGTATCATAAAATCTATTGTATAATCATTACCTTTAAATCTATGCTGTAAACATTCATTCATCTGGTACACTGGCTATGTCAGTGTTAATCTGAATCATCCGTTTTGTTGATTAAACATCGGTGACAAAATCTATACAATTGCCGACTGCAGTCTTCAAGTGTGCTGACTGAACATCCCTACTTTCCCCCACCTGTCTTTCTACAAACTGGGTCTAGTCTATATCCAGCCAACATCTATGTCTACACTTACGCCCTCACCTTCCCCTGAACTCATTGCAACACTCACACCAAAATTCAGAACAGAATAAGCACAGTAGACTGTACAGAACACAATGAGCACAGAAGACTGTACAGAACAGAATAAGCACAGGAGACTGTACAGAACAGAACGAGCACAGATGGCTGTACAGACCAGAAGAAGCACAGGAGACTGTACAGAACAGAATGACAACAGGAGACTGTACAGAACGGAATGAGCACAGTGGACTGTACAGAACAGAATGACAATAGTAGACTGTACAAAACAGAATTACCACAGTAGACGGTACAGAACAGAATTACCACAGTAGACTGTAGAGAACAGAATGACAATAGTACACTGTACAGAACAGAATGACAATAGTAGACTGTAGAGAACAGAGTTACCACAGTATACTGTACAGAACAGAATGACAATAGTAGACTGTAGAGAACAGAGTTACCATAGTAGACTGTACAGAACAGAATGACAATAGTACACTGTACAGAACAGAATGACAATAGTACACTGTACAGAACAGAATGACAATAGAAGACTGTACAGAACAGAGTTACCATAGTAGCCTGTACAGAACAGAATAAGCACAGAAGACTGCACATAACAGAACAAGCACAGCAAGCTGTACAGAACAGTATGAGCACAGTAGACAGTACAGAACAGAATGAGCACAGTAGACTGTACAGAACAGAATTGCCACAGGAGATTGTACAGAACAGAATGACTACAGTGGACTGTACAGAACAGAATTATCCCAGTAGACTAGAGGGCAAAAACTGTTTTGGCCAGTGTCAGAAAGGTTGAATCAGGGTTAACTTTAAACACTTTTTTCTCTGTCCGTGAGTGTACTTGTTTCTCTGTGAGTGGGCTTTTTTCTTACCGGGTTTTTCCAGAGACAATCCTCTTGTTGCCACGGGTTATTTTAAATGCGCTAGAAAAAAATTATATAAATCGAAAAGTAAAAAAAAAAACCCACCAAAACATTGTAACCGGCCTATCTGTAAGATCATTTATTTGCCTGTTTATATGTTTGCTTATTTGTTCGTTTGTGTATTTCATTCTTCGTAATCAAGTTTTTAAAGATACTCACCTGTATAACTGTCAACTCCTCCAAGGGGGACAATGTAATGGAACCAAGGGACAGCACTGTTGTAAGTTGACAGCTTGTCAGATGACTACACACTCCACCCCATCCACTGCAGAAAATGCCATGAAATACACGTCAGATAATTAATTGTCTTACTGGCCACAATGTTCTGAAATACAGGTAAAAGCGATTCACTCCTCAGAGAAAACGTCTTGTATAATGTCATAGACTTTTTAACTACACAATTTCAGATTGAACTGTAGAAGACTGGCGATAAGAAATCTTTGAATGTAGTTATCAAAGAAAATCCACACAAAATCAATAAATGTGAACATACTAAACTCCCCCCCCCCCCCCAAAAAAAAAAAAATTAATCCCTGTATGATATGACCCGTGATCGAACCACCACCCTAGGGGATCTTCCCCCTGGAGTTAACATCAGTACTGCTTCAGCTTCCCTACAGTTTTTCGGATGAGACTATAAACCAAGGTCCCATGCGCAAACGCACGCAGAACATCTTGCGCACATGTTAAAAATCGCTCCCTCTTTCTGAAGAGTAGGCCATTTCGTGCCGGTATGAACGAATGACTTTTTTTTAAATGCATGCTCACAGATGTCGTGTTCAGACACCATCCCCGAAGTCGGAATGTGGCTACCTTAGTGGTGGGTAATCGGCTGCATACGCAAAATCTCACCACTGTGAACCTTGGAGCTCTAGCCGAGGAACGAAAAAGAAAACCCCCAACCAAGAACAAAAAACAAAAATGAAAATGAAACATCAACATAAATAGACAGGTGGTCAATCTTAAACATCACCACATGAAGGAACATGGTCTATGGTAAACACCAATACATATAGACACACGGAATATCACTAACATCAACACATATAGACAGATGGTATATCATGAGCATCAACACATACAGACGCATGGTCTATCATAGACATTGCAACATTCCGACAATGAATCTATAACGCACATAGTTGTTTCATTACTATAAAGGTCATTATATTCAGATGCATGATCCATAATCACAGAGGTCAGATAGTCCATAAAAACGCTCAGCTGATTCTTTACCGTAATAGGCAAGATAAAGTGTAAGTCATTACATTCATTCGGACAGTATGTTAACAATTGTTTTCGTTCCTCGGCTAGAGCTCCGAGGTTCACCAATGGTGAGATTTTAAGTATGCGACCGTTTTGGCCCCACCACAAAGGTAGCCGCATTCCGACTTCGGGGATGTATGTAAGATACGTTCGTGTTTCTGTTTCTAATTCACCAGACGCCGCCGAGATCCGAACCCACGACTTCATGGACACATGGGACTGAAGTCCGGTTTCAACCACTCGGCCATAGCGTTTGTGGTATGTTGGCATAAAGCTCACTACATTTAGATAAAATAACCATATTTAGATAGGTGGTTAAATCATAAATTTTACCTCAGGCATGTAAATGATTCATTAACAACTGGGGGACTGTACTGAAGCCAAGGCGCGCAAACGGTCATCCATCCAAGTGGTAACCACGCTTGATGCAGCTTTACCTTAGCTGAGGGAAAGCCAGTGCTCTGACCACTGAGCTATTAGGCTCAATACCGAAGAAAGGAACCCCACCCAGACAGCTAAGCTGTGACCAGCTGACAGCAGCAAAATGTCAACAGAAACAAGTGGAAGGAGCTGATGACCATCGAGACAAGGAACTATTTGTTCCTAGTGGAAACCATCAACTGCTTGTTAGAGACTTCACTGCAGTACACAACAAAGCTACACGTGTTATACTAGGTCATGGTAAGGAGGCGAGGAAAGAAGAACCTGTGTTAAGTAATCAGATCAACCCGAGGCCTGATTTGTATGGCTCTGGGCTGTTTGAGTAAATCCTCTAGAAACTGATTTAGATGTTGAGTTTGCTATAGATAGATCAGTACATGGTTCGATGCCGCCATTGTGAAAAATGACACAGCCACATTGGCAGATATATCATTACAAAGGTGTCTGAGAGATAAGAGCAGAAACAGTGATTTCAGAAAAGATGTTTCAACAGTCTGGTGATACTGAAGTGTTACGCAAGTCAGATGACATTGTACAGGAGTATCACCTTGACTGCAGGTGATGCCAGTGGTTTTTGGTACATTAAACAGGAAGAGAAAAGACATGCTCCACGAAGAACGTGTTAAGCTGGCCAACCTGAGGAAGGCAACACCTATACTAACACATAGTACATGGAAATGTGAGAAAACAGCCTCGTGTCATCCACGCACCTCATCCTTTTTCTTCTTCGAGCGCCCAGACAGCAACTATTGTTGTCCGTCATGAGCAAAATGCGTTGTGCTGCTGTTTGGCGCCTGACAAGTCAGGCCCAGCACAACCGACTTCCACATGGAAGTTATCTTTTAAGTCTTTCTGGGGTAAAAGGCTGGAGAACGAACCAAGAAGACAGAAAATATACAAAAAGGAGGATGACGGGAAGAAAAAAAACCCCAAGGCAGAAATAAAGTGAGGGAAAGAAAACAGGGAATTCCTAGCACATAGTTCTCAGGTGGGGATGCTATTTATACTGACAAGCCCCGGCATCCCAGTGGGGGGATACATACCTTATGCAGTCTTCTACTGTTCTATTAAAGTTTCTCCTACTCAGTAAATGGACACAGAGCCAATACCTTTCATACCATATCTTAATGATCTTAAAAAATACTGACGTGGTTTCCATGTCAAATTATCATGTCACAGCTGGTTTTTGGTACATGACGTAATTTTTTTTTTAAATTGAAAGCAAAATACAAAACAAAAAACCTCCGTATATATCAGTGACTCGCGTGACATGCCGCTAAGTGGCTTGTAAAGCTTTAACAGCAATATATTTTGTTCCCTGCTCTCTCTCTCTCCCCGCCCCCCCCCCCCCCCCCCCCCACTCCCTCTCACTCCACACACACACACACACACAATCTATCTGTCTTCGGGGTCAGCAGGTGGGCGACCAAGAAGCACTGCAGTCCAGGGAATTGGGGGGCTTAAGGTAGACAAAGACAGATCACAGGTCCTGGCCCTTTAACAGCACATGCCATCACAAAACAGATGAGGAATATTCATGAGGACTTACGAGAGGCAAGGGCGCACTCCAGTTGCGAACAAAAGACGGAGGGCCCGAGAACGTCGTTACGGTGCAGCTTAAGGAGCTTGCGCGACTTGCTCTTTTGTTGGGCATATGGGTATTGACGATTTTCCATCTCTGAGACCAGACAGTAGGCAGAAAGGCAGAAAAAAAAACAGGAAGACGGAGAGACAAAGCAGTGTATGCTCTGTGTCTGGGGTTTTACCGCAATTATTGTTGTATAAACTCTTTATCTCTCTGTCCGTCTCTCTTTGTGTCTCTGAGTGTCTGTCTGTCTGTTTTCCTTTCTCACTCCTTTCCCTGTACCTTCTCCCTCTCTCTCTTGCCTCCACCCCCCTCCCCTCCCCTTTTCGTTCTCTACCCTTTGCATCTTTCATGAATATTCATCCCATCCCCTCACGTTGCATACTGCCAAAGCAATCAAACTTTGACACCCGGGGGAAAAAAGTCCACTGAAGTTCAAAGACATAACAGCACAACTGCGGATGAAAACTATGAATTAATTTGAACAGAGGCGATACTGTGATGTCGTGACCCTGCATAGCTTTCTGTTTTCCGTGGTATGAGAACGCTTTATAAATGGACAAAAATATTTCTACTGATTATTCTTGTTATAACGTTGTCTGGGTTTTAGAAGAAAAAAAACCTAGGCTATTTGCACGCACCATGTCAAAGAGTCTCTCTCTCTCTCTCTCTCTCTCTCTCTCTCTCTCTCTCTCTCTCTCTCTCTCTCTCTCTCTCTCTCTCAAAGTGTACATGTCATATCTGTGTGTGTGTGTGTGTGTGTGTGTGTGTGTGTGTGTGTGTGTGTGTGTGTGTGTGTGTGTGTGTGTGTGTATGTGTATGTGTGTGTATGTGTGTGTGTGTGCGCACGCGCGCGCGTGTGTGTGTGTGTGTACACACTGCTGTATGAAGTAAAAGCAAATGAAAAAAAGGCTTAAAATGTTGACTATCTTCTTTAGACATAAGGGGGGGGGGGGGGGGGGGGGGACCCAGTCATCTGGATTCCTTAAAAAACAAAGAAAAAAAGCTTATGTTGCAGTGTTATCCTCCTCCCTTGGAAATGAATTTCCGTATTCATAGACATGGGCTAGTTCTTAGTCGTGTGGACAAAAAGCTAAGTTGCCAGACCTTTCTCCTAAAAGCTGCGATTACAGTAGCATGCCTGTTGGTAGATAACTCCTTTCATTCAGTACTAGCCTCTTCCTCAGCACAGTCTTTTGTTTCTCAGTAGCAGCTTTCTGGAAAAGCCAGAAAGAGGAGGATGTGCCAACAGACATGTAATGGAAGACCTAGTTATGATATCAGGCACGGACGTATGTCTCAGTATTTATGCTATCAGCACCTCCCCCCCTTCCCCCCCCCCACCCCCCCATCATGGCTGCCTGCGGGTTGCGGAACCTGAGTCCGCAGAGAGCTGCTAGCCTATCTGATGGGATACTGACACGCCATTGACAACACTGGTAACCCCAAAGTGTGGGAATACACACATACACAACAAGCAGTTTCCACGCAAAGGTTTAAGGTTCCTTCTACTCAAGGGAGTAGTTGTGCGCCAGAGATAACCTCGGATTCGTCGTCGGCACACAGGCTGGGCCAACCCAGTACCCTCCCTTCGCCCCCCCCCCCCCCCCCCCCCCCCTCCCCCCCACCAATCCCCTACTTTCTGCCTCCGTCTCCAAAACCCACACAGAGGTGGAGGATGCGCGGATGCTCGAGGCTCATTCATAAGCTCTCTACCCTGATCGGGTTTGTGTGTTGAGTCTAGTGTTCGACAAACGCTCCAAGTTTGTGTTCGTGAGTGATACGCATACATGTTTGTGTTGGTAAGTAATATGCCTACTTCTTTATTGATATGTTTGTGAGCGGTTTGCAAAGCATCCAGGGGCTGTTTAGAGAGTTGCAGACATCGTGTATGCGCCAGAGAGACCCTAGGTTCTTCCCCATGTAGGCTACACGTCCCATTGTCAGCTGTTTACAAGCGCACAGTGTGCGGTAAGCTCTGTTTGCACGGGTAGAGACCCCGTGTCTGCCTTTCGGTGATTGTATTTGCTTTGCAGCCAGAGGTTGACATTCTGAAGCTTCTTCATCGTCTGCGGTTCTGTTTGTACTGTAACTGTCGAATTGAAGTGTTGACAATAAAAGTATACCTCCACCAATATTACTTCTATTTTTGTTCTCTAACTATTACACCGTGTAACAGCAAATTGTCCTCCATGCAACAATTTTCATGTAATACACCAGAGGTGGGATAGCCTAGTGGTTAGAGCATTGCGCTCGTGATCTGATCGCCCGGGATCAAGCCACTACCAAGGTACCCATTCAAGGGTAGTTTTCCCCTGGAGTTAACATCAATTCTGACTCCACTCCCCCAAAAAACAACCGTCGGATGAGACTATAAACGGAGGTCCCGTGTGCAAATACACGCAGAACATATTGCACACACGTAGAAACCAGTTTTGAATTTCCGAAGTTCAGGCCATTACATGCCGTTAGGAACGGTTAACAAGCTGTAACTTTTTCTTAATGATGCATGCACGCCGTTGTCGTGTTTAGACATCATCTCTGAAGTCAGAATGCAGCTACCTTAATGATGGGCAGAAAAGGTTCAGTACACAAAATCTCACAATTGGCGAACACTGGAGATCCTAGTGGAGGAAGAAAACCCCCCAGCAAAAAACAAATTAACATACACAGCCCGTTCTCCGCACAAGAACAACACAGCATAGTCTTCTTTATTGTCCTCCATACATGGCTGTAATAAACCATACTGTCCTCCATACTATGACTGTAATACAAAATACTGCCCTCCATACAATGACTGTAATAACAATAATAATAATGATAAATGGAATTTATATAGCGCTATATCTTATAGAGACAAGTCAAAGGGCTTGCACTCAACTCATTCTTACACAGTCATACAACCAGTAACAATTAATAGTTCCAACAAGTGCAAATGTGCACGCACGCGCACGCGCGCGCGCGCGCGGGCGCACACACACACACACACACACACACACACACACACACACACACACACACACACACACACACACACACACACACACACACACACACACACAGAGGTCACACACCCTGGCAGGGCGATAGAATCTCGGCTGTTGAAGGCAGGGAAAAGCTGTGAGATGAAGCAGAAGGGGAAAATCTTAGGTTTGAAATAAATATGTCTTGAGACTGGATTTAAAAGTGTCATAAAAAGCCTTTTGGCGAGGAGAGAGAGGGAGGTCATTTCAGATCGATGGACCTGAAATAGAGAAAGAGCGACGGCCGACGGTGGATTGGTTGAATCTAGGTATTCGTAAGGACAAGGTATCTGCAGCAGAGCGGAGGGAACGAGGAGTGTACAAGTGAAGACATTCACAGAGGTAGAAGGGTGCTGTTTTATGGAGACATTTGTAACAGAGGGTACTGATCTTATAGTTTACTCTCTGTGGCCCAGGCAGCCAGTGGAGAGATCGCAAGAGAGGGGTAATGTGCTCAGATTTTTTCTTTCTGAGGACTAGTCGAGCTGCAGAGTTTTTAATACGTTGAAGGGAGTGGATTGATGATGCTGGCAGCCCAGCCAAAAGAGAACTGCAATAATCGAGACGTGAAAGATTGAGAGACGTAACGAGTTTGGATGTTGCATCTGTGGACAGGTACTTTCGAATTGCACTAATACGCCGTAATTGATAGTAGCATGACTGGCAGGTCTGGGTGATGAATTTTTGCATAGAGAGTGTGTTGTCAATAATGACCCCTAGATACTTTACAGCAGTGGATAGAGGGGCTGATGCATTGCCAAATTGTATTGAAGCTGTTGTAATGGAAGAGAGTTTGTGTTTGGTCCCTACAAGCATGGTTTCCGTTTTATCTGCATTTAGCTGTAACTTGTTCTGTATCATCCAATTTTGGATATCGTGAAAGCAGTGGGCCATATTTGTCAAGAGAGAAGGCAGATTTTCATGAGTGTCGATGCTTAGAATCTGAGAGTCATCTGCATAAAAATGATGGTTGATCTGATGACGGTTAATTATATGTGACAGTGGAGCAGTGTAGGGGGTGAAAACAACAGGGCCCAGAACAGATCCCTGCGGAACTCCACATTCCAGTCTGGCAGGTACTGACTGAATCTTGTTTACTGCGACTGTCAGGAATCGGTCTGTAAGGTATGAACTAAACCAGGTAAGGGCTGTACCAGTAACACCAAACGTTTTTTGAAGACGGGAGAGAAGAATGGAGTGGTCAATAATGTCGAAGGCTACAGATAAGTCGAGTAGAGTGAGAAGGGAGATTTTCCCCAAGTCACAAGCGAGTAGAAGTGTGTTTAAGGTGTGGACAAGGAAAGTTTCAGTGCTGTGGTTGACGGGATAGGCAGACTGAAACGCAGGAAGGAGACTGTTGGAGAGAAGGTGGTGATTGAGCTGTTATAGAACTACTTTTTCAGGGACTTTTGAGATACAAGGTGGGTTGGAAACAGGTCTATAGTTCTTCAGAATGTTAGGGTCAAGGTCATGTTTTTAGAGCTGAGTGAACATTTCCAGAAACAAGAGATGAGTTTACTATTTTCGTGGTAGTGGGTATAAGTTGTGGCAGGCACTGTGCGAAAAGAGAAGCAGGTATGGGGTCAAGATCACATGATTTTATAGTCATTCCTTTCAGAATTATCTTGATTTCTTTCTCGCTTGCTGGATGAAAGGAAAGGAGAGGAGTGCCAGAGAATTGGGGATCAGGAGTTGCAGGCTGGAAAGGAGTCTGATCCAAACCGGAGCGAATGTTGCGGACTTTGTCAGAGAAGTATGCAGAAAATATAGAAGGAAGTTCAGAGTGGTCATGGACAGAAGGCAGAGGGCTAGCCTTTGCAGGTCCAATACACCATACTGGCGACATGTCCTCCATACAATGGCTGTAATACACCATACTGTCCTCCATACAATGACTGTAATACACAATACTGTCCTCCATACAATGGCTGTAATACACAATACTGTCCTCCATACAATGACTGTAATACACCATACTGTCCTCCATACAATGACAGTAATACACCATACTGTCCTCCATACAATGACTGTAATAAACCATATTGTCCTCCATACAATGACATACTGACCTCCATTCAATGACTATAATACAAAATACTGTTTTACCTATATAACTATTTATTTTCCTCCATGCAACAACTTTAACACAAACATACTGTAATACATTATCATCCATGCACCTGTATTATAACATACTGTCCTCCATAACACCACTGTACAAAATACTGTCTTCCACAAAACAACTGTAATCTAACATATTGTCCTCTGTACAGCTGTAACATAATTACTTCTCTCCATATAACTGCTGTAAAACAACATAGTTGTCGTCTCTGCAATGGTCAACCATAATAGAACGCATTGTCCTCCATACAGCTGTAATACATCATGTTCATTTCCATACAAATATAATGCAACATACTGTTCTCCATACAAATGTAATTGAGCATACCATTATCCTCTAAACAAAGCCTGTAATAAAGCATGTTCTCCAGAAACTGTAATACTGTTTCTCGTCTTCAACGCAACTGTAGAAAGGTGGGTCCTTATCACTGCATGAAGGTAACGACAGCTACAGGGAAGCAGTAGCGGATACAAACGAAAGCATACGCAGCTAAGAGATGGGTTGTAATCAGTCAGTGGGAGTGAGAGGGACAGGATAATCTGGTGGTTAGAGCGTTGCGCTCGTTATCTGACGGTCCGGGTTCGAGCCACCACCGAGGCGCTCCCCCTGGAGTCAACACTAGTGCCGACTCCACTCCCCAGACAGTCCTTCGGATAAGACTATAAACCGAGGTCTCGTGTGCGAACGCACGCGGAACACATGTTATCCTGTTCCGCCTATGGAAGAGTAGAACATTTGTGCTGGTGGGGACAGATAACATTAAAACAACAACCCAAAAAAACCTGGCATGCACACCGGTGTCGTTTTCAGACATCCCTCCATAATGGAAATGCAGCCACCTTAATGGTGGGTAAAACCAGTCGCATACGTATTGGTGAACCAAAGAGCTCTAGCTGAGGAACGAAAAAAAGAAAAAAAGGTGAGTGGGAGTAACGAATGTAACCACAACAAAAGGAAAACAGTTGCAGGTATACATCGCAATCTGTGTTGCAAAGAATCGGGTTCTATCAGCATGTGGGTGTGACGATATACAGGTGTAGCGACACAAACCCCTCCCCCCCAAAAAAAAAAAAACCCACCAAAAAACGACACAGAGAAAGTTGCAGGTACAGGAGGCAGTTTGATGCAATAGACAAACGGACTTTAGACACTGCGTAGGTGTAATGAACGTAAAAGACAAGAACGGAGAAACAGAAGCAGGCAAAGATAGCAATTCATGCATCAGAAACTGACCCGGCTTGCTGAGTGTGTGGGTGTTAACGGGTTTAACAGTGTAAGTGACGACAATGACGAAGAAGAAACAGTAGCAGACAGGAGGGTGCGGTGCCGTAAAGATACCTGAAATTCCACGCTGACGTCTGTGACGTCATTGGAGCGATGCATTGAGGTGGCAGTCAGCCAGTTTCTCACTCGAGCAAAAAAGAACACAAATATACAAACTTTCCCCGCAGACGATTCCACCCAAAAGCATTTATTTGCTTTCAAGGAAAAAAAGACCAGAGAGAGAGAAGGGGTGGGGTGGGGGTGGGGGGCGCGTGCAAGCCCACACAGAAATCTCTTACTGCTAGAATCCTAAAATGTACTAGCACGAAAATTTATGTCTGTGATTTTAGCAAAAGAGTGCAGGAAGAAGATCAGGCTGATTAAGCGCCTCGGGGCTTTCTGATTTTTCTTCTTCTTCTTCTCTTCTTTAGTTTTAACTGCTAGGCAATTAAGACATTCAACAAGTGGAACAATAACATGCTTAAAAGAAAAAAGAAGTCTTTCTAGAGGATTATCAAAACAAGAGTTCTCCGTGCATTACCATGTACTTAATTACGTTGTAAAAGAAACCATAGGTGTAGGGACAACAAAACAAAAAAAAGCATAAAAACACTAAAAAGAAGAAGACGAAGAACAACAACAAGGAGGAGGAGGAGGAGAAGGAGAGAGAGAGAGAGAGAGAGAGAGAGAGAGAGAGAGAGAGAGAGAGAGAGAGAGAGAGAGAGAGAGAGAGAGAGAGAGAGAGCAAAATTTTGTCGAAAAATCCTTTCACCGGAAAAAACACACCATGTGCCACCAACAACAAATAAGCACAGAGATGAAAATAGACAAAGGCGGGGGATGTATAAGGTGACACGCTTTGTATCTGCCATTAAAAGACAACAATTTTGTTAGCAGTTTAGACACTTGAAGCATGAGGTGAAATGTCTAGAAGCGCTCATTCAGATCTGTTTTGTTTTTCATAAGCCAGTCAAAAGTGTCATGGTCGCCAGTGACTCTGTGTGCCCTAGTACATTTTAACAACGCCGGTTTACTCGGAATCTATACTTCAGACGACTTTACCACGAATTATGAAAATAAGTCTAACCATGCATATTCTCTGCAGTAGTAGTATTTTGTAGTTTTCATACTTGATGCCTCTTTCAAACGGTTTTACTGTGAACATTTTGTTTGGTTTGGTTTTATTTGTTGTTCCTCAGGTCCGGGGTTCACCAGCGAGAGATTTTGCGTACTATGCAACCGTTTTGACGCATGCAAAGCCGCATTCCGACTTTGGGGATGTGAAAAGTATAAACAAAACAAAACACAATCAAAGTCAATGATAGTAAGAAGGCCTAATAACTTATTCTATAGCGTGTTACAGATTCAAAGAGATGAATGAACTTCGTCCCCTGATTTCTGCATGTTTTGCTCTTGTGCTGAATACTGTTAGAGCTTTAAGTTTCTGTTGGCTCTAAGTGACGACAGCATTATGCTCTCCCAGGTACTACAGCTTCCAAGTTATCTTTGGGGCTATATAACTGCTTTTTTTCTACTTCTTATAGTGTTTTTCTGCTATGTTTCTGTGCTACTATTTTATTTTTATTTTTGCTTAACAAAATTGCCCAGGATGTTTAGTGTTTTCCCCCAAATTTTACTTCACAGAAATAAGGGTAGAATAATTAGCCACGGCTTAAGCCACGCAATTTTGTTTTTAACACGTTGACGGTTATTTTCAGTTGTGGGATGCAAATCGAAGTAAAACTTGTCTTTCCACCTACATCATCCATTGCGTCGCCTCTGATCTGCATCATCGTTTGGTGTGCACGTCTGATTGTATTATCAATAATGTTGAGCATGTCAGACAAGAATTTATATTAGATGATCATCTGATATAAATTCTGGCATGCAATAGTCTCTTCACACACACACACACACACACACACACCAAAGAAAAAACTCGGTCACCCAGAAAATGACGCCACTGACAGACTTCAAATCGTCGGATACAATGGTTTTTAACCATGTGAACAGACGGACTGCTGAATAAAGAGATGACTGACTTTGATTAACAGAGTGCCAGCCAGGAATTTCAACATTATCATGTAAAATCAGCACTACACGACATTAGTTATCATGATATCTTGTTCGCCGTCTCGTTTTTGTTTAGAATCTCTCATAACTGGGCCCTTTCTGCATTTCTGTCTAGATCTCTGCAAGACGAGTCATGTTTTAATTCTTGGATCTTTTATGCCCGTTATTCTGTTTGTTTTCTTTCGACCCTGTTCTTTACCTGAAAGTGAAAGCGACCTATCCATGGATGACGTTACTGCCGAAGACTTTGTGTGCTTTAAAAATTTTTTTGGTTTGTTTTCGGTGTGTATATAATTGTGTACTTAGCTGCAAAAGTGTAGGCTGGCTGTTTTTGTCTTTTTCTTATTGCTGCTTTTTGTTTGTTTGTTTTGGTTTGACGATGCTAGCCTAAGTATGTTCAGTGATTTGGGAGGGAAAGGGGGGGGGGGGGGGGAGGGGTTGTTTAAGCAATGGATTTTACATTGCTGTCCTTGGCTGATGATCAAACCAGCAACTGACCACGTCAGTTATTCTAACAATCAACAACTGTATGACCTCAACCGCTACCGTTATATCCAGACCCCCCCCCCCCCCCCCCACCCCCCTCGCCAACCCACCCTAATTCCCACCCCTGTCCAGCTTCCTTCCCTTCGTTGCTACGCCCAAAGGGTATTTTGGATTGGAAGTGGACAGAACACTGACACTTGGACTATGATTTCTTTTCGATCCTCAGTTAGAGCTCCAAGGTTAACAAAGGGTGAGGTTTTTGCGAATGCAATCGTTTTTGCTTACCATTAAGGTAGCCACATACAGATTTCAGGGATGGACTATGACTGAATTTTGCTGCGTGTTACGAGTCGCTTCAGTCTATTTTGTGCTTTCGGCGCTCCGGGTTATAACACTGCGCGTGAAGTATTACACCATGAGATATTCGACAGGGTGTACTGATCCTGTCTGATCCAGAAACAGAGTAACAAAAATTCCTGTCATGGTGCAAACGGTTTTCCCGTCATGGAGGCAGATTAAGGCACGCGGAGGCATGACAGCACAAGCCCCCATGGCACACTGAAGAGTAGTGATTAAATGGACGGGGGTTCCTAGCATGCTAGACATGCTGGAGAGAAAACAGGCTTGTTGTGTCGTAAAGCGGTTACTGTCGTAAAATGGACAGGCTCAATGCAGGTAAAAACTTTTCCCTTGATCTGGAAACTTCATGCGGAAAAAACCCATCTTCTCCTTTCCTTTACTAGGCGGGCTGTCACTGCACAAACTGCAAATTTGCAAGACAAACGATATCAAATCTGACAATTTTTATTGTTTTTGTGAGTTTGCGAATTGAGTAAAACAACAACAGATTTTCCCCAGGAAAGGAAAGGGGTACTCATTTTACGTTCGCAGTCTCGACTGAGATTTTTTCCTTCAAATCCAGCCTCAAAACACACTTATTTCCTACCTGAGACTTTCCCCCCACACATCTGTCCCTAATTTTCAACAGCATCTTTCACCTTCTAAGTGTTGTTCCGTGTGCGTGTGTGTGTGTGTGTGTGTGTGTGGTGTGTGCGTGTGCGTGTGCGTGCGTAGTGCGCGCGCATGGATTTGAGGTCTGTTGCTCATTATGTTTAATGAGAGTTGCATGCCTGTAAATGATTGAGTGCAAGCGCTTCGATTTGTTGGTTGTTTTTTTTTTTACAAGATTCAGCGCTATATAAATTCCATATATTATTATTATTATTTGTGTCGTATCTTTTTTATTTAATTTGGGTCAAATTTTCATGTGTGTTGATAGCAAAGATGCGCTAAGCAGTGGGAAAAAAATTCAAGTTGCTTTTTGGACCAGATTCGCGCAGTTTCAAATTCAAATTCAAAAACTCTATTATCTCAGAGACAGAGAAATTCAGAGAAAGTTTAATGTCTTAATCCAGTTAACAACGGGGAATCCATTTAACGACACCCCACAATACTCTATTCACATTTGCGTAACTGTTTTTGTTTTAAAAAACCCACAAAAACACCAACAAAACGAGATACCTCCTCCCCTAAAGAAAACAATGATAACCTCAAAACTCAAGCAGCCTAAAAAGAAAGAAAAAAACCCAGAAAGAACCCCGCCTACCCCCACCCCACCCCACCCAAAGCATGCTCCATTAGCGCACACACAACTGCTCCGGAAATGTTGTACAACCGCCTAGGACATGTTCCAAAAGCGCAGAATGCCTGCAACGTGCTCTTCCACGCAGGCAGGAGATAAAGATGATGAGATAGCGCGGGGCAGGGTGGCTGCCGTGGTAATGGATGGGGAGGTGGATGGGGGGACCAAAAAAATATAGGGTGGATTGGGAGAACGTGTGTTTGAATAGGGATACAGAGGAATAGAAATGGGGAGGGGGATGGAGGGGGGGGGGGGGGGGGGGGGGGGGTCAGGAAGAGGTTCTGGCGGAAAGCCAGGCAGAGAATGAGATGTTGGCACTGACACAGTGGCCGGCACAACGAGAGTCTGGGGAATTCTGCTACTCCCCACTTCACTCCACCCCACTCTACTCCAACCCACCTCGCCCCATTCTACTCCACTCCACATCACTCCATTCCATTCTACTCCCCTTCCACTTCATTCCTGGCTTCACTCCATTCTACTGCAATCCACCTCACTCCACTCTATTCTACTCCACTTCTCCATTCCATCTACTCCATCCACCCCATTCTGGGCCTTACTCCACTCTACTGCATCTCATTTCACTCCGCCTCACTCTACTACTCCAATCCGCATCACTCCATTCCATTCTACTCCTCTCCAACCCATTCCAGGCCTTACTCTACCTCCCACCATTCCACATCTCAACACTCTACTCTTTCTCACTCCGCACTCCTCTCCACCCCAATCCATTCCATTTCATTCCACTCATCCTCACTTCATTCCATTCCATACTGTTTCAGTCCACCTCACTCCACTCCGCTTCACTCTGCTCTATCAGGCCCCATTCCACTCCAGTCAAGATCATTACTTCAAATGTGAAATTTGGAATGCTCTCTGCCGCTCCACTCCCTTATGTAACGGTTTGACCTCAACCCCTACTCCACCAAACTCCACTCCACTTCAATGCACCATGTTAATGATATCACACTCCACTCCGTTCTAATCCACTACACTGCACTCCAGCTTGTTATGTCACACTCCACTCCACTCGACTCAACTCCACTGCACTGCACTGCACTACACTGCACTGCGCTGTACTACACCATACCATGCTATATTCCACTACACTACGTTTCACTACACTTCACTACACTGCAGTCTACTATGCTATATCTCATTACACTACACTATACTATACTAAACTACATTACACTATCTTGCACAACACTACACTCCACCCCGCTTCACTATACTATACTATACTATATTATACTATACTATACTATACTATACCACACTACATTACACTGCATTATACTACACTACACTGCACTGAACTGCAGAGCACTATGCCACACTGTATTCCAGTACACTACACTCCACTGCACTCAGCTATGCCATGAAGTATTCCACTACACTACATTACACTACACTAAACTACTCTACACTACGCTAAGCTACACTTCACTACGCTACACCAGGTAATATCCTATGTGAGATTACACTGCACTAACACTGGCCCCCAGCCAAGTGGCAAACAGCGGCAGTAGGCCTAGGGTAGCAGACACACATTCTGGCAGCATGTACTCGTGTGTGTGTGTGTGTGTGTGTGTGTAAGGGAGCAGCTAGCAGGGCAGAGGGATGGGCGCTGCGTGAATGAAGGGCTCTGATATAAGCAGGCAGACTCTGGGCTTGGGTACAGTGGCTCTGTGAGTCTGTCAAGGCTGTGCTACCTTGATTCGATCTGTCTCTGTGTGTTTTCCTTCAGGTCTACGTCTGTCTGTGAGTACTGTAGTTTCTTCTTCCTGCATGTCTGTGGGTACTGTACTTTTCTTCATTTCTGTCTTGGAAGTTTTCTCTAATGGGCGTATTCTACAACCCAAAGGCCTCTAAGGTCTTCTTTTAGAAATTAACTATCGCGCAGATTGCATACTGGGCACCTTTGTCATCCGTACCACCGGCCTTAAGTGGTCTACTCTTCTTCAAGAGATGGATGGAACTTTAACGAATGCTGATGCTGTTATGCATATGTTTGCACATGGGACCTTGGTTTATGGTTTCATCAGGACTTGAAGGGGAACAGTGTCAGAATCATGTTGATTCCAAAAGAAAACCCCCCTTCTTGCCTGCGAGTACTGTATTTTCTTTTGCGCATGTCTGTGAGTACTGTACTCCCTCTGTGTATGTCTGTGAGTGCTGTACTCTCCTTTGTGTGTGTCTGCGAATACTGTAGTCCTACTTCGTTTGTGCATGTCTGTGAGTACTGTCCTTCCTTTGTGCATGTCTGTGAGTACTGTACTTCATAAGTGTATGTCTGTGAGTACTATAGTTCCGTTGTGTATGTGATTACTGTACTTCCTTTATGTATGTGCATGTCTGTGAGTACTATACTTTCCTTTTTGTATGTCTGTGAGTACTGTACTTACTGAGTACTTACTTTCTTTTGTGCATGTCTGCGAGTACTGTACTTTCCTTCGTACATCTATGAGTACTGTGCTTCCTTTGCGTGTGTCTTTGAGTACTGTACTTCCTTTGTGTATGTTTGTGAGTGCTGTACGCTCTTTGTGCATGTCTTTGGGTATTGTACTTTCTTTTGTGTATGTTTGTGGGTAGTGTACTTTGTGTATGTCTGAGAGTGATGTACTTTCCTTTGTGTATGTCTGTGAGTACTGTACTTTCCTTCATGTCTGTGCGTATTGTACTTTTCGTGAGTCAGTAGCTCTATGCCTGATGGGACTGGGTGGGGTTTTTTTATCAGTGGTTTGTGCTATGGATAATGTGTTTATATTCTCTCTCTGTCTGTCTGTCTCTGTCTCTGTCTCTCTTGCCCCCTTCCAAATACACAGCTATGCGCATGCAGGAACGTGTTTAGTGGTGCAACAAAAACTCAAGGACAAACTAACATCTTACGAGAAAACAGAACTGATTACAGAAGGCAACATTTTTTGGGCAGACTTCAGACTTTATATAACTTTTTAGAGAAGCTTATAACAGACAAGGAAAATACCACAGGTGGCAAAACTTACACAACTTATCTTCTAATTTATGCTGTTTCATTTTGGGGGCCTAACTTAGGAGAAGGACAATGGAGAGAGAGAGAAAGAGAGAGAGAGAGAGAGAGAGAGAGAGAGAGAGAGAGAGAGAGAGAGAGAGAGGTTCAGATTCAGATGTGTTATTGAGGAAGGCCATGCCCGCTCAGAAGTTTTCAGTCACATAAAGCAATAACTACTAATCACATTAAAAGATGTGTTCGTCTTTTAATTGCTTTATGACGGACGCTATAGCCAAATGTTTCAGACCGTCTGACTTTCAATCCGATGGGTCCATCAAATCGTGGGATCGAATCTCGGCGGCGTTCGGTGGATTACGGGTGGGGGATTTTTAGGATTCCCCCCCCTGGGTCAACTTCAAGGGCAGAACTTCCAGTGCCTTGATTCCCTTCGTGTATATACGCTCGCAGAAGATCACATATGCACGTTAAAGATCTCGAAGTTCATGTCAGCGTTGGGTGGGTTACGGAAAAGAACATACCCAGCATTTATCTCCCAAGTCGGAATGTGGCTTCTTCCATGGTGAGCAAAAACGGTCGCATACGCAAAATCCCACCACTGGTGAACTTCAGATCTATCCGAGGAACGAAAAAAAAAAGTTTGCAGAAATAGATCATGAACTGTTTGTTTTCATTCGTTGATGACATTAACAACATGACCTGAGAAAAGAGAGAGAGAGAGAGAGAGAGAGAGAGAGAGAGAGAGAGAGAGAGAGAGAGAGAGAGAGAGAGAGAGAGAGAGAGAGAGACGCTTTAACAGTTTATTGTCATTGCCCAACTTGGCCTTTTGATAAGGGAGGTAACACAAATATCTATTTTAAAAAATTGCACATAAAAGGTGAAAATTAATACGTTTTATGAACAGAAGAGATACGTCCAAGAGAGAGAGAGAGAGAGAGAGAGAGAGAGAGAGAGAGAGAGAGAGAGAGAGAGAGAGAGAGAGAGAGAGAGAGAATTATCAGTGAAAAGAAAACAAAAACGATGATTTAATTGTCAAGCTAAATCTGGCACTAACAAAATCAAGCCAATAAGGAAACTGATATCAATAATTTTACAAAACGACAACAAAAGACAAAAACGGTACGTAGCAAAAATAAACATACAAAACATCATATCAAATAAAAACTGTGTGTGTGTGTGTGTGTGTGTGTGTGTGTATGAAACTGATATCAATGTGTGTGCGTGTGGGTGTGGGTGAGTGGGTGGGTGTGGGTGAGAGAGAGAGAGAGAGAGAGAGAGGGGGGGGGGGGGAGGCAGGTAACAGTCACCTGCATCAAACACTTAATCTCAGTGTCGGCACTTGAAAGAGAATGCCACTGGGATCATGGAACTGGTACCCAGCCCATAAATCTGCCCTGCTAATGCACTTAGCATACCACCCGGCTAATGCACTCAGCAACTGACTCGAGGTCGGCTGATTATTCCACCAAACAAACACACTTGGCGGTCACTCCGAGAGTAACTGGCTGCTAGGTATTTCACGCCACACAAAAAAGAGGTAATTTTGTTACATAAAACTATTACGGGGCGTCGCGTTTTGTTATGATAACCACATTATCCGTAATGGGCTAATATCATACACTGGCTGGTGAAAGTCTGTGACGTAAAATCACTGGGTTTTATTTTCCTTTCCTCGTCTTTGGGAAAGGTCATGTCGCAAGCTGCACTATACCTGGTAACAAAAAACCCAAGATATATGGTAGGACAATTGCTAAAGCTAAGTGGGCAGAGCGTTTGACTTTCATCTCAAGAGTCCATAAAAGTTGTGTGTTCGAATCTCGATAGCAGGGTCTGGTGACTTAAAAAAAGGGTAAAGGTGTCCCATAACCTATAAGGTCGTAGGGGAGCGAGGCGTCAGAGACCTCACTTCTCTAGGGCCAGCATATTGAGGGCGGCGCCCATCTCCTCTCCCTCGCTGCCTTACCTTCCCTGACCCTAAAGAGGACAGGTACCCATTGACAGCTGGGTGAACTGGGGGAACTGTGACTTAGGGTGAGGATTATTATGATCTCTCGGGTCAACTAAATGTGCTGACCTCCCAGTGTCAATTCTCTTCTGGCATGCAGAAGATCAACTATGGACGTTAGAGATCCTGTAGTTCATGTCAGCATGTGAACAGCGTGTCACGGAAACACAAAGATACCCTGCACACACCCTTAACCAGAAGAGGGGTGGACTCTACCAGGTACAACTTGCCCCCCAAAACATTGCCTTAAAAAAAAACAGTGCAGTGCCCCAATAACTCCCCAAGGAGTGAAGGGAGAGAAGAGAAGCATAGAGTAGACACAAAGCATAGTATATGGTAGACACAAAATGCTGCATATGGTAGACACACAAAGAATAGCATATGGTTGGCACAAAGTGCAGAATATGGTAGACACAAAGTATAGCATATGGTAGACACAACGCACAGGATATGGTAGACACAAAGCACAGGATATGGTAGACACAAAGCACAGGATATGGTAGACACCAAGCACAGGAAATCGTAGACACCAAGTACAGGGTATGTTCGAGACCAAGTACAGGATATGGTAGAGACGAAGTACATGATATGGTAGACACAAAGCACAGGATATGGTAGACACCACATACAGGATATGGTAGACACAAAGCACAGGATATGGTAGACACAAAGCACAGGATATGGTAGACACCAAGTACAGGATATGGTAGGAACCAAGCACAGGATATGGTAGACAACAAGCACAGAATATGGTAGACACCAAGTAAGGATATGGTAGGCGCAAAGCACAGGATATGGTAGACCCAAAGTACAGAGTATGGTAGACACAAAACAGAAAATGAGAGAGAAAATGCAATGAGCCAAGTCAATGACCCAATACAATTAACCAAGTCACAGGCCAATACAATGAACCAAATCACTGACCCAATACTACTACTACTACTACTACTAATAGTAATAATAATAATAATAATAATCATGTATGGAATTTATATAGCGCTGAATCTTGTAAAGCAACAAATCAAAGCGCTCAGATGACTTTTTTTTTATATCGAGGACAATGGTAAAGCACTCATATTCTTTTTTACATCCAGTCCCCGTGTGTATGCGGTTTTGTAAATTTTGTCATCTGTTCCCACCGGCACACAATGGCCTACTCTTTCGAAAAGCGGTACAGGATTTAACGTGTGCGCAAGATGTTCTGCACGCGTTCGCACACAGGGCCTCGGTTTATAGTCTCATCCGAAGGACCGATACAATGAACCAAGTCACTGACCCAATACAACGAACCATCTGACCAAATTTTGACCATCTGAACCATTTTGACCAAATACAACAAACCAAATCACTAACCCAATTCAATGAACCAAGTCATTGACCCAATACAATGAACCAAGTCACTGACCCAATACAATGAACCAAATTACTAACCCAATACAATGAACCAAGTCACTGATGAAATACAACAAACCAAATCAATGACCCAATACAATGAACCAAGTCACTGACCCAATACAACGAACCAAGTCACTGACCCAATACAATGAACCAAGTCACTGACCCAATACAATGAACTAAGTTACTGACCAAATACAACCAAACAAATCACTGACCCAATACAATGAACCAAATCACTTACCTAATACAATGAACCAAGTCATTGATCAAAAACAACCAAACAAATCACTGACCAAATAATAATGAACCAAGTCACTAACCCAATACAATGAACCAAGTCACTGATATAACGCAATGAACCAACTCACCAAACCATTACAATGAACCAAGTCACTGATATAACGCAATGAATCAGGTCATCGGCAATAGACCCAATACAATGGATTAAGTCATTGAGTCGAAAGATGCATCAAATGGTAGCAATGTTTTCTATTTTGACCGTGTTCTTTCTTTCTTTCTTTGCTCCACACTGAATAAAATAACGGTTATGTCATGGTTAACTGATGTATGATATTGACTGCTGACGTATGCAGCACTAATACAATAATGTAATACTAGATTAAATGTACGCATTAATGGATAGAATGTATACAGGGGCATGGCTAACTGACATGATACACTTGATGATATTAATGTACTCTTTTCTAGATGTTTTTATTTCTTGATTTGTAAGTTTGATTTTTCTTGCTTGTGTTTTCGTTTGTTCGCCTGTTTATTCATTTGTTTGTTTGTGGAGTTTTTTTCCTTCTAAATGTCAACTGTGCTTTGTACTCAGCTTTAATTGTTGGTAACTTTCCTTTGTTTCAGAATCCTGACGTTCTTGATTATCTGAGGTCTGAAACAAGGCTGCTATCAGTGATCACTTAGTCTGAATGGTCACTTACTGCATTCTACATTAATTGTAGTCTACTCTTGAACTACAAGTTGTTCCGTTAACTTGCTGTCTTCATTACGCTTTGTGGACAGAGAGGTGTGTCTTCATTGTACCTTAAAGAGAGAGAGAGGTCGCCATTTACGTATTGGGAACAGAGAGGTGTGGTCTTCACTACATCTTGTGAACAGAGAGGTGCTGCTTTACTAGCATCTTCTGAACAGAGAGGTGCTGTTTTCCAAGCATCTTGTGAAAAGAGAGGAACTGAATTCATAACATCTTTGACGACACAGAAGAGGAAGATGGCAATGAGAAAGAACTTTGCTTCTTGCCGTCCCGCCCCCCTATGGGCGGCAGCACTATTGGTGATAATGATGTCATACCCGGGGGTGGAGGCAAACAGAGGAGGCAGAGGGGAGGGGCGAGTGGAGTGGTGTGGCAGTGGGAGGGAGGTGGGGGACAAGTGGTTTGACGGCTGTCAGTGGTGCGTCTGTTCACAGAGTGGACCGCGCTGCTCTTCTTCTACGTGCTCAAGTGAGTATGCGCAGGCATGTGTGTGTGTGTGTGTGTGTGTGTGTGTGTGTGTGTGTGTGTGTGTGTGTGTATGTGTGTGTGTGTGTGCGCGCGCGCGCGCGCATTTAGTGATTGTTTTCCCCGTCTAAAATCACTAAATGTGAATAGACGTTAAACTGAAGATATCGCAACTGAACGGATGACAAAATTTACAAAATTGCATACACACGGGGATTGGATATAAAAAGCATGAGTGCTTATTCCACTATCCTCGAAAGACAAAGTAAAAAGAATAACAGAAAAGAGCGAAGTAAAAAATACACACACACACAATTTAGGAATCCGATATTTAGGCCTATATTTTCTCTCCATGTGTCTGCATGGGACACACACACAAGCACGCGCGCGCGCGCGCACACACACACACACACACACACACACACACACACACACACACAATGTGTGGTGGTATAGTCATATCAGTTACAACATAATGAGTTAGTCTAATACATAGTAAGTGTAATATGATCAGTTCATCATCCTAATAAGATAAGTTCATTATCATCGAGTGTGATTGTGGTCAGATCATTAATAACGTGAGATGTAGCCAGATAACTATTACAGTGTATGACATTGGCAGATCATTATAATAAAGTGTTTAGATATTATTGTGATGATTATGCTGTGTATTGTGGTCAGCTGCCAATAAGTTTGGCGAAAAAAAATCATCATCATGACATTTGTGGTGTTTTGCAGATTATGATATGATTGTGGTCAAATCATTCTAAGAATGAGGTTAGCACACAGAACACTAAGTGTTCTCGTCATTAAGATACAGTCAGATCATTATAAAGATATTCTATGCGGCAGATATTTTTATAACGTGTAATTTGATCTCATCAATAGTGAAAAAACTGTCGTGGGTTTATCATTATATGATCAGCTTATTATCACAATGTGGGATGGGATCAAATCATTACCATTAAGTGTTATTTGGCAAGATCATTATTCGAACATGCGATAATTCAGCTTATTATCACAATGTGGGATGTGATCAAATCATTACCATTAAGTGTTATTTGGCAAGATCATCATTATTCGAACATGCGATAATTATGAGCAAACTCACATCATGTTTGATATGATCAGATCAATATTATAATGTGTGTGATTTGTTCGGATCATGATTACAATACACTGGGTCAAATCGTTAGCATTATGTGATGGGGGTCAGATCATTAGCACAATGTGTGACATCAGCAGGTCTGGTCAAACAAGTGCCTGCCTGTCACATGCCGGGTCAGAGATGGACTGACGGCTGTTACCGCTGCAGCTGCAGGCGTCACGGCATCACATGTCACCTTGACAGCACCTGTCAATTATTACGTCAGCATCCAGTGCCCTGCTTGGCGGACCAGCGCTGTGTGTGTGGACCGGACGGTGTCCCATCCTGCACGGCAGAGGTCATTGACAGAAATGCTTTTGCTGCCAAAAGAGTCCACCTAGGTTTCTCGCAAGTGCTGGAACCCAAAGGAAGCTCCAAGAACTCCCACAGAGGGCGCCACAGCGGAATCAGAAGTAGCAGGGATCACCAACAGTCAAAGAGAGTCAAGCGCTCTGTGTCGTCACATCAGCCCTGGCAGAAGTGGATGACTATTTTCAGCATGCAAGACACAACCGTGGTCAAGAGGGCAGCAACGGCATTCATGGACATCACCACTCTGCCTCAAGGGTCCATCGTCAGCATCAGATGACGTTATCAGATTCGTCATACCGAGGTTGGAAGTCAGCAGATCAGCCAACACAAGAACTGCTGATCACCTCTGACAACTTGTGTCAGTTTGGGGCGCGCTGGTATGGCGGTAGTCTGCGCTGTTTCTGTGACCTGGATGGAGCCATCGCCTGCGGCAACCCCGTTTTTGTGCTTGCCTTCTTTGATGACTTCAGGGTAAGTGGTTTTGGTTTCTGCCTTGACTTTAGGATAAGTATTTCAGGCTTTAAAAAAATTACTTTAGGGCAAATGGCTCAGGTTTTTGTTTGTTTGTTTTTGGTGGATGACTTCAGGTTAAGTGGTTAAGTTTTCTTTGATGACTTTAGGATAAGTAGTTCAACTTTCTTTGATAACTTCAAGTTACGTTGTTTAGCTTTCTTTCCTTGATGACTTCTGGGTAAGTAGTTCAGCTTTCTTTGATGACTTCAAGTTAAATGATTTAGCTTTCTCTGATGACTTTAGGGTGTTTCATGTTTCTCTGATGACTTCAAGTTAAGTGGTTCAGCCTTCTTAGATGATTTTAGGTCTTTCATCTTTCTTTGATGACTTCCGAGCAAGTGGTTCGGCTTTGATTGATGACCTCCAGGTAAGTAACTCAGCTTTCTTTGATGACTTCTGGGTAAGTGCTCCATCTCTCTTTGAGGACTACAGGGTAAGTAATTCAGCTTTCATTGATGACTTCCAGGTAGGCGATTCAGCTTTTAACTGATGACTTCAGGGTAAGTAATTCAGCTTTAATTGATGACTTCAGGGTAAGTCATTCAGCTTATTTTGATGACTTTCGTTATGAGATTCAGCTTTCATCAAAATGACTTAAGTGTGCATGGGTTTTTTCTTCTTCATGATCTCAGGGTAAGTGATTTAGCTTTCTTTAATGGCTTCAGGGAAAGTGGTTCAGCTTTTTTTTTAATACCATCAGGATAAACGGTTCAGCCTTCTTTGACAACTCTGGGCTGAGTGTTTCAGTCTTCTCTGATGACTTAAGGATAAGTATTTCAGCTTTCTAAGATGGCGCCAGATTAGGTGGTTCAGCCTTTTGACTCGACTTTAAGATACACTCTCCTAAATTGATGACCAGGATAAATAACGCCATATCTTTTATAACTTTAGGGCAAGAAATTCTCTGATGTATTAAAAAAAATTAACACCCACAGTTGTCAAGGCAATTTAAAGCAACACTCTCCATAATAGTGAAAAATCGTAGGAATCAAGCCAATGTTGATGCATATCACAATGCTAACGAATATGTGACAACGTTGATATCATGTCACACTGTTAATGTTAATGTGTACGTCACCTTGCGTTTTAAACACACACACACACACACACACACACACACACACACACACACACACACACACACACACACACACCATTCTTTGATAACATAGGGGTAAGTGGCTCAGCTTTAAGAGAGTAAACAACCACTTACCCTTTACTCATCAAAGAAGGCTTAAAGGTAAGTGGTTCAGCTTTCTTTGCTATACCTATATATATAATGACGGCCAAGTGCCTGTAACTATGGTAATGTGGCCATGTGGCAATGGGATGCTCTAACCTGGCGGTGTCTGTGGGAACAGGTGGAGGGACAGCCTTGTGAGGACGGTCACGCCTGGGAAGAAGGATGTCGCGTGTGTACATGCCAGATGAATGGCGTCATTTTTTGCCGAGGGAGCCAGAACTGTAACCAGCGCCCTTTCTTTGCTCGCCAAGAGGGTAACAACAACGACCTTGACAGTGATAACTCTCTCACAGAATTATCCGAAGGCTCTGAGGAGGAGTCCATACCCAGTCCCTCTACTGTCAATCCCTGGAAGAGGAACGAGCCCCCAGTGCCAGGCAGGTGCGTGCCGGGAAGGCAGTGGAAAAGAGGCTGTCAGCACTGTCGCTGCACGCGTCACGGCCGTCAACTGTGCAGTACACGTCACTGCGGGCTTGACGAAGTGGACATCCACCTGGCAAGCCGCGGCGATGAGGACAGGGAGCAGAAACCCCTCCCCTCTGGAAACAGAGCCGAGCTCCTTCCTCCCACCATAGGTCCCCCGTTGAAGCGTTTCCGTGGGCCAATGATGGTGGCCCCAAAGCCGGCGGGGTTATTCCATCCCCCGGCCTATGCCAAGTGGCCCTCACAGCCCCAGCCTGTCAAGCAGTGTGGCCGCTTCTCTGTGGGCAAGAAATACTGGGACGACTGCAACTTGTGCCTGTGCACGGTTCGGGGACCGCGCTGCGAGGGAAAATGGTGCCGTTAAGTCGAACGGAATCATGCCGACATGAACGCTTGGTCGTTAACTCAAACAGCATCACTCTGGGAAAGGAGAAAAAGCGTTGATAAGGAAAAGAAACGGCATATTGCTGACCTCAAAAAAAAAGATTTACTTGCACCCATAGAGAGGACTGTACTGCCAGGAAAAACTGATGTTAACTCATTGGGGACCATGCTGTGAGGAACAAATTTTCTGCAGGGGAAACACTGTCATTAACTAGGCAGGAAAGAGAAACATAGCAGACTGTGCCATTAAACCAACGGGGAAACTTTTTCATTAACTCAATAGGGAAGTAATATAGGGAAACATGTGTTGGTAAATAAATGGGAAAACCTGAGGTTTTACTCAGCAGAGAAGAAATACTGACCGGGAAAACTGTGTTATCTCAACACTGACTGCGTGACGAGGGGTAAATCTTCTGTTGACTCAAGAAGAACAGAAAATACTGGGAACAATCCATTGTCAGTACAATATGACAGAAATATACGGAACTCTACAGAACAAAAATGCCAGGAAAATTCCACAGTTAAATCAACACAACAGAAATACTAGCAAAAAGTCCACTGTTAACAAAATAATGGGGAAAGTCCACTGCTAACAGAATAGGAATGCTGGGAAACATCTGCTGTTAACAGAGCACAAATACTGTTTACAGAGCAATAATGCTGGGAACACTGTCATGTCGTTCATGTAATGATGAAAAATGCGTCATTATCTTAACAACAAATACTGGGAAAATATTCCCTGTCAACAGAACAGAAATGTCGAAGAAAATCCACTGTTTACTGAGCAGAAATAATGGGAAAATCTCGTTACCATCAGCAAAATGCTAGAGA
This sequence comes from Rapana venosa, assembly GCA_028751875.1. Classification (NCBI taxonomy): domain Eukaryota; kingdom Metazoa; phylum Mollusca; class Gastropoda; order Neogastropoda; family Muricidae; genus Rapana; species Rapana venosa. The sequence continues at coordinate 37,924,413 of CM054140.1, forward strand.
AACGCCACTATCAAAATGAAAAGGGGAGGGTGGGGGGGAGGGGGGGGGGGGGGGGCAGCGGCGGTGACCCACTGTTAATAGAACAAAAACGCTGGTGGATATCCCCTGTTGACAAGACAGAAATGCTGGAGAAATTCCACTGTTAACAAGACAGAAATGCTGCGTAAAATACACAGTTGACAGGACAGAACGAACGATGAAACTTAATGATGATGCAATAGTAAAAACAGCTGATAAACTCAACAGGACAGAAATACTGGGAAAACTGTTGGTGCAAATGTGAACACTGTGTCGTGATCTCAGTAGATAAGAAACACCGGGAGCACCATTGATGATGCCATGGTGAAAACTGTGTCATTAACTCAACAAGACAAACATGCCTGGAAAACTGCAATGGTGTTAACTGCGTTATCAACTCAGAAAGACATAGTGTGGGGGAGGGTGGGGTGGGGGGACCTCGTGGTAGGTGCAATGGTGAAACTGCGTCATAAACTATGCAAGACTGACATACCGAAGGGGGAAAAAACCCAGCTGTTGGTGCAAATGGTGAAAACTGCGTCATCAACTCATCAGGACGTAAATGCTGAGGAGGGAAAAACTGTCACTGGTTCATCAGTGAAAATTGTGTTATCAATCTGACAGAGTATAGAAGCTTTGAAGAATGTGGGGTGGTTTTTTTAGCAGTAAGGGGGTACTGCATTTTCAACTTGACTGGGAACAAGTACTCGGAAAACTGGTAACTGTATGATACCACTGTGTGGTTACTAGAATTGGGAAACGGTGTGGTAGCTCAATGGGGCAACTGTGTGGTTAACTGAACTGGGCAACTGTGAGGTAACAATGGGAAAACTGTGGTAATTCAAAGGGGCGACTGTGTGTTTAACTCAACTGGGCAACTGTTGGTAACAGTGGGGGAAAGCATGGTAACTCAGTGGGGCAGCCTTCTGGTAACTCAACAGGAAAACCTGTGGCAACTCAATGGGACACACATGACTGTGTGCTTAACTCAATGGGGAAACTGTGGCAACTCAATAGGGAAACTGTGGCAACTTTATGGGGCAACTTTGTAACTACTCAAAAGGAAAGCTCGTGTAACTCAGTGGGGGGCAACTATGCGGTTAACTCAGTAATACGAAAATACGGTAACTCAATGGGGCAAATGCGTGGTAACTCAACTGGGACACTGTGTGGTCAATACAATTGAAAAATTGTGTGGTAGTTCAGTGGGGAAAATATGAAAGGAAAACTAATGTTGTTATATCTAAGAGAAAACTATGATGTCATTTCACAGGAGAAAAACAGCAAAAATGAAAAGTAACTCTTCATCACTAACCAGGAACAATGTCCTTCACCAAAGCATGCGTAGTAAATCAATCTAGGTAAAGTGTCAACACTTCCTGTAGTATATCAGTCCATGCAGAGGGAGTGTCAACACTACCTGTAGTAAATTGATTCTGGTAGATACGCTGTCAACACTGCCTGTAGTAAATTGGTTCTGGTAGATACACTGTCAATACTACCTGTAGTAAATCAGTATAGGTTGGCTTTCTTCTTGTTGTGATTAGATTAACGTCCCAACTGAGATTTCCGAATTAGGGACTGTATAGGTAGGCGAAGTGTCAATACTACTTGTAGTTAATCGGTCACTCGACACTACCTGTAGTAAATCACTTCAGGTAGAGGGAATGTGTTAACACTACCTGTAGTAGAGGGAGTGTTAACACTTCCTGTAGTAAAATAGTCCAGGAAGGTGAAGTGTTGACACTAACTTCAGTGAATTGGTCCAGATAGAGAGAGGGAGTGTCAATGATACCTGTGGTAAATCAGTCCAGGCAGAGGGAGTGTCAATGATACCTGTGGTAAATCAGTCCAGGCAGAGGGAGTGTCAATGATACCTGTGGTAAATCAGTCCAGGCAGAGGGAGAGTCAATAATACTACCTGTGGTAAATCAGTCCAGGCAGAGGGAGTGTCAATGATACCTGTGGTAAATCAGTCCAAGCAGAGGGAGTGTCAATAATACTACCTGTGGTAAATCAGTCCAGGCAGAGGGAGTGTCAATGATACCTGTGGTAAATCAGTCCAGGCAGAGGGAGTGTCAATGATACCTGTGGTAAATCAGTCCAGGCAGATGGAGTGTCAATAATACTACCTGTGGTAAATCAGTCCAGGCAGAGGGAGTGTCAATGATACCTGTGGTAAATCAGTCCAAGCAGAGGGAGTGTCAATGATACCTGTGGTAAATCAGTCCAGGCAGAGGGAGTGTCAATGATACCTGTGGTAAATCAGTCCAATGAGAGGGAGAATCAATAATACTACCTGTGGTAAATCAGTCCAAGTAGAGGGAGAGTCAATAATACTACCTGTGGTAAATCAGTCCAAGTAGAGGGAGAGTCAATAATACTACCTGTGGTAAATCAGTCCAAGTAGAGGGAGAGCCAATAATACTACCTGTGGTAAATCAGTCCAAGTAGAGGGAGTGTCAATAATACTACCTGTGGTAAATCAGTCCAAGTAGAGGGAGTGTCAACACTAATCAGTGAGGTAGGGGGAGTGTCAATAATACCACACAGTCTGCTGGCCTCTTTAATTACAATCTGAAAGACTGACTCCAACGAGAGCAACACAAGCAATCCGCAAAGGATGATTTTGCCTGCTGTAAAAGTTATTCTTTACCCGGTATGTGTATAACTGCATTACAAACAAATGATTACACACTGAGCAAAATGAGCACACACTGATTCATTGTTATTAAACAACAACAACAAAATGATGAAAAAAATAGCTTTTGACCTGGTCTTTACCAAAAATAGCAGTTTACTTGACCTTTATGATAAACACCACTTTGCTTGACTTTTATTCTGAATCGCACTTTCCTTGACTTTTATCATTAAGAGCACTTTGCTTTTTACTCTGGCAGTGGAGTGTGAGTTTTATTTAACCGGAACGATCTTGACTATGATGCCCTTCCTTACCCACCAAGAACTTTCACACTCTGGCTGCGAGGCAGAACAGAGAACTGCATCTTTCTAGGGCGTCCCGCAAAACTCCCCTTATCAATAGAAACGGGCCTCTGGTCATGTTTCAGAAATCTTCATCCACTTGATTTAACTTATATCATTTATCAGTTTTATCAAGATTTCCTGAGTTTACTTTGCCATACAAATAAATACGCGTGCTTGCATGGTTGCATGATGTGCACATGCGCGCGCGCGAGTGGTGTGATGTGATGTGATATGACGTGATGTAATGTGGTGTGGTGTGGTGTGGTGTAGTGAGGTGTGTGTGTGTGTGTGTGTGTGTGTGTGTGTGTGTGTGTGTGTGTGTGTGTGTGTTGTGTGTGTGTGTGTGAGTGAGTGAGTGAGTGAGTGTGGTGTGTGTGTGTGTGTGTGTGTGTGTGTGTGTGTGGGTGTGTAGGAGATGAGAGAGAGAGAGAGAGAGAGAGAGAGAGAGAGAGAGAGAGAGAGAGAGAGAGAGAGAGAGAGAGAGGAGATAAGAAAGCTAGAGGTGGCAGACATTTCTGGGTATGGTATGATTTAATCTTTTTTTTAAAAAAACATTCCAGGCCTACACACACTCACTACAGTGTTTGTTTCTGTTTGTTTCTTAAATCAATACTTTTGTTTGATGTGCACATGCGTGCGCGTGTGTAGTATGATGTGATGTGATGTGATGTAGTGTGGTGTGTGAGTGTGTGTGTGTGTGTGTGTGTGTGTGAGTGAGTGAATGAGTGATACTGATGCATGCGCGTACATACGTGGGTGTGGACATGCATCAGTATGTAAACATGCACACGTTTTATATTTTATACAGGTTTTAAGTATGCTGATTTTACGTACAATACTTGTAACAAATATCTGTCGCTTTTGTTCAATGTACTGTGGACTTGTCGCTTGTGCTCAAGATAGATATGTATATATATTCAGTATTGTTCTCCTTGGTCTCTAAGTACATACGTAATGTGTTAACATGCGAATTTGGTATGTTTACCATTATCTTATAAGTCCAGAAAGCTACCTTGTGAATTTGATATGTGAACCATTATCTTATAAGGCGAGAAAGTTTAGTACTAAAAGAACAGCTGCCGTGAAGCCAGCCAATATAAATATTACAAACCTGTTTTTAGCTGAGTATCTGTTATGCATAAGCAGCCAGACGAACATAATTTCCTTTATTTAATTACTTACGAATTCTTTGGCAACGAACATACGACCAGCGGAGTAACGATGAAAAGCATAATTTTTCAGACAGTTTCAAGTGTTAGAGCAACGACTGCAATATCACTTAAAGAAGATTAATAATAACGTGACATTCCTTTGGTTCTTGAAAGACCGAAATAATGCAAGAAATATCAGAGACTCTACGATATGACGAAATCAGTGTTCAGTTTAAGAAGAGCTTTTTTTTTTTTTGGTCTGGGGTAAAAGTTTTCCAATTGTAACTGTAAATTCTTCCAACTTTGCAAAGCATCTGGCAGAAGACGTTTGGGTGTTTTTTTTCTCTGCGTATATGTCTGTGTCAAATGTCTTGATTTGTAATAAGCACATTTTAAATTGCTGAAGTTTGGTATTTCCGCAAAATAGTTTGTTCTGTTAATAGAAAGTGTTGGTCTTTTGATGTGCAGGTCCATGTGCTTTTTTTGTCTTCTCTCTTATTGTATACCTTGTGTACTTACGATGTTGTATTTTGTTGTTCTCTATATAAATTCATTAGACCAAAAGGGATTAAAATTCGTCAAATTTTCTGTGGTGCGTGCATGCGTGCGTGTGTGTGTTTAGGTGACATCCCCGATGTGGCCTCTGTGGTCGGTGGGGTATAAACAAGATTGGATTGGACTGAATTGACTTGCGTGCGTGCGTGTGTGTGTGTGTGTGTGTGTGTGTGTGTGTGTGTGTGTGTGGTGTGTGTGTGTGTATGTGTGCGCGCGTGTGTGTGTGCGCGTGTGTGTGCGCGCGTGCGTGTGTACTTCAGTGTTGCTGATACTGAGTTTATCTTCCGAACCAGAGAAGCCATCACAATGGCACTAGGTTTTCTTTTCTTTTTTTAAAGTACCGACCACAGCTGTCAGCCATACATCCTTGACAACTACAGCTGTTAGCCATATATTGTTAACAACTACAGCTGTCAGCCATACATCCTTGACAACTACAGCTGTCAGCCATACATCCTTGACAACTATAGCTGTCAGCCATACATCCTTGACAACTATAGCTGTCAGCCATACATCCTTGACAACTATAGCTGTCAGCCATACATCCTTGACAACTATAGCTGTCAGCCATACATCCTTGACAACTATAGCTGTCAGCCATACATCCTTGACAACTATAGCTGTCAGCCATACATCCTTGACAACTATAGCGGTCAGCCATACATCCTTGACAACTATAGCTGTCAGCCATACATCCTTAACAACTACAGCTGTCAGGCGCAGCCATACATCATTAACAATCACAGCTGCCAGGAGCAGACATACATCATTAACAATCACAGCTGTCAGGAGCAGACATACATCATTAACAATCACAGCTGTCAGGAGCAGACATACATCATTAACAATCACAGCTGTCAGGGGCAGACATACATCATTAACAACCACACCTGTCAGGCGCAGTCATACATCATTAAGAACCACAGCTGTCAGGCGCAGTCATACATCATTAACAACCACAGCTGTCAGCCAAACATCATTAACAACCACAGCTGTCAGGCGCAGACATACATCATTAACAACCACAGCTGTCAGGCGCAGACATACATCATTAACAACCACAGCTGTCAGGCGCAGACATACATCATTAACAATCACAGCTGTATGGGGCAGCCAAACATCATTAACAACCACAGCTGTCAGGCGCAGCCAAACATCATTAACAACCACAGCTGCCAGGGGCAGCCATACATCATTAACAATCAGCTGTCAGGGGCAGCCATACATCATTAACAACCACAGCTGTCAGGCTCTTCCATACATCATTAACAACCACAGCTGTCAGGCTCTTCCATACATCATTAACAACCACAGCTGTCAGGCTCTTCCATACATCATTAACAACTACAGCTGCCAGGGGCAGCCAAACATCATTAACAACTACAGCTGTCAAGGGCAGCCATACATCATTAACAACCACAGCTGTCAGGCGCAGCCATACATCATTAACAACCACAGCTGTCAGGCGCAGCCATACATCATTAACAATCACAGCTGTCTGGCGCAGCCATACATCATTAACAACTACAGCTGTCAAGGGCAGCCATACATCATTAACAACCACAGCTGTCAGGCGCAGCCATACATCATTAACAACCACAGCTGTCAGGCGCAGCCATACATCATTAACAATCACAGCTGTCGGGGGCAGCCATACATCATTAACAATCACAGCTGTCAGGGGCAGCCAAACATCATTAACAACCACAGCTGTCAGGCTCTTCCATACATCATTAACAACCACAGCTGTCAGGTGCTTCCATACATCATTAACAACCACAGCTGTCAGGTGCTTCCATACATCATTAACAACCACAGCTGTCAGGCGCAGCCATACATCATTAACAACCACAGCTGTCAGGGGCAGCCAAACATCATTAACAACCACAGCTGTCAGCCATACATCATTAACAACCACAGCTGTCAGGGTCAGCCAAACATCATTAACAATCACAGCTGTCAGGGGCAGCCAAACATCATTAACAACCACAGCTGTCAGGCTCTTCCATACATCATTAACAACCACAGCTGTCAGGCGCAGCCAAACATCATTAACAACCACAGCTGTCAGCCATACATCATTAACAACCACAGCTGTCAGGCGCAGCCATACATCATTAACAACCACAGCTGTCAGGCGCAGCCATACATCATTAACAACCACAGCTGTCAGGCGCAGCCATACATCATCAACAAACGCAGCTGTCAGGCGCAGCCATACATCATCAACAACAACTCGATACTGTTGATCACATATCATTAACAACCATGACTGTGAATATACATCGTTAACGACTAGGG
>CM054140.1:37936422-38021422 GCA_028751875.1 Rapana venosa
TTTGCTTTAGTTCTTCTTCAAATCAGTTTGCTCAGTTTTCGCTATCAGTGGGTTACGCCATTTTTTTCAGGTGCAGGAGATTATTTACCCACAACGCATGCGCAATGATTCTTAGTATAACACCTAGGCCTAATTTTCAGTCTCATTATGACAGGCTAGCAGGCTATTTTTCTTTTCATTCGGATTTTTCTAACGAAAATATGATGATGATGTACTAAAATGTATTCTATATTTTACCTTTTTTGGCCCCAGAATATTTACGGAACACATGCAAAGAGTGTGACATGTCTGCTAGATCTATTTATAGGCTAATCTATGTTGTTCCCACTCTTTAGATACATTGTTTCCTTCCTCATGATCATAATCTCTAAGCTGTCCTCATCAATTCTTTTATAATCATTATAACTAAAATGCTCAGTCCCCATTTTATCATAATCCCTCTGTTGTTCTCTGTTCTGCCATATTAAATTTGATCTTCGTGTTTAATCCTTATTTGCGTTCATGTAGGCTAATCTGTATAACAAAATCGTGGTTTCGAAACAACAGCAATAACAACAACATAGAATGAAAGAAAAAGATTCAGTTTCTCGAAGGGGATGTTTCAGCATGCAAACTTATACACACGTGTTACATGACATCTGGAAAACCTCAGTTTTGTGGAGATTTGAAGCACAGCACAAGTCCACTACGTTAAAAGGAGCTTCGGGTGGATTCTGGTTACATTCAGGTGAATCGGTGGTCATGAGGTAACACACCTGTCCAGAAAGTGAAAAGTCGTGGATTCGATCATGTCTGAACCCAACCCGTCCCCTCCTCCCATCTACTACACTTTGAGAAGCGGTCTGGGTGCTAGTCTTTAGAATGAAATGAAAAACCGAGGTTACGTGCGCAAACAAGTGTTTGGCGCGGGTAAAAGAACTTATGGCAGCAAGAGAGCTGTCCTTGGTAAAATTATGTAAAATAACAACAAAACAACCAAACAAAAACGTTAACAAACGCACCCCCCCCCCCCCCCCCCCCCCCACAACACACACACACACCTCTGTTTCTCTCTCACAAGGAAGCAAAAATGCACGTGGAGACAATAACTATCATATGGGTAACACTCCTGTTGTACTGATGCTCTCTCTCTCTCTCTCTCTCTCTCTCTCTGGGAAGAACAGCCCGAATTTCACGTACAACTGCAAGTGGCGCACATTACAATAAAAGTCGGTGGATTTATGCAATTTAATGCGCCAAACTCTGACATGAATGGAGTCAGGGAGTGAACCATTTATCATGGGCCTCAGCATGGAGGACGCAGCAGAGCAAGGCAATAAATTGCAGAGGGTCTGCACACAGGTTAACTGGGAAGATTTAATAATCATGATGAAACGTCAACCCACCCTTATTATGCAAGTGTTAACACACAGGGAATCGTGACAAATCTACACAAGCTCTTTGCCTTGGCTTGACTTCAACATTTCCCATAACGAGTTGTTAAGGCACTGCACTAGGGGGTTTTGTGTTTGGTTGTTGTTTGTTGTTGTTATTGTTGTTGTTGATGATGATGATGATGTTATTGTGTTAAGGCAATGTGTCTTGGGCAAGTTGAGCCCATCAGTCTCCAGGTAACAGGGTGCATGCTGGGTATGTTTGTGTCATTCATTTCTCTGGTCACATCTAGCTGGTGATAAAGGTGGGTTGTTTTCTTTGTTTTTTGATTAATCACCAATGGTGAGATTTTTGCGTATGTGACCGTTTTGCCCACCATGAAGGTAGCCGCATTCCGACTTCAGGGATAGGTGCTAATCTCGCCCTAATCGGCCACGAGTCGGAGAGGCTTTAGCTTACACACTTGAGGATTTTTAGAATGAATGAACGTGCGGTTTATAAAGTGCATACGAATCTTCACGCCCAAAGGTAAGATCGGAGCGCTGGGGGAGAAACATTTGAAAACGTGGTGGGGTCAGGAAGGAAGCAGAGAAAACGATATGGGGTACGAATATACATGCAGAAGTGCGTGTACACACACACACAGACACAGAGGAGTAAAGGTCAAACGCATCAAGCATTTGGCCACAAGTACTCGTGTGTGCAGTGGTGTGTTTTTGTCTCCTCAGGGCTGTTTGCTTTGGGAGGTTTTTGCCCCTGTTTATACAGTTGGGGTTTCTTTCTTTCGTTGTTGTTGCTTGTCTTTGGTTGGATGGTTTTGTAGTTGTTTTACTTCTTTTTTTTTTTTTTGGGGGGGGGGGGGGGGGGGGGGCCGATTGGGGTTGAGGGTTGGGTTTTCCCCTCTTTTTTTGTTCTTTTTGATAAACCTCACACTTAACTTTTATTTGCTCGTTATTTGTTTATTTGAACTGATGTGTGTGTGTGTGTGTGTGTGTGTGTGTGTGTGTGTGTTTTGGGGGAGGGTTTTTTTTTTTTTAAATAAAAAGTTTCTTTGTGTTATTTGTTGCTACTACTCTTATTTGTTTTATTTGAACTAATGTGTGTGTGTGTGTGTGTGTGTGTGTGTGTGTGTGTGTGTGTGTGTGTTTTGGGGAGGGGGGGTGTATAATTTTTTTAAAAAAGTTTCTTTGTTATTTGTTTGCTATGACTATTGTATGTGTTTGCTTCATTTGGTTGGTTGGCCCTTGTCAATGGGCAGTGTGTGTGTGTGTGTGTGTGTGTGCGCGCGCGCGCGTTCAGTCCTGATTTTACCTACCCTTTACAAGGAATACAGATAAATTGATCGGCATCAAGTATGCTAGCCTTTTGTTGTTTTATATACAGCTATGCACTACAGTTTCATCATTATCATAATCATTATTATCATCAATAGGCTATTCTTCCTTTCAGATCATTATCATTGCTGTCATCATCATCATTCATTTCTTCCAGATTCATTTATTTACTCATTCAAATACTTTGTTCGTTTGTTGTTTTACATCTACGACCACTGTGATTGCTGTCTTTATCAATACCACTAACAGCAACACTCATAATTTGGATGGCAAGGTAAACTTAGTCACTCTCCCCTCCCGTTATCTCTGCACCCCCCCCCCCCCCCCCCCCCCCCCATCCTCTTTTCTAGTCCTCCTCCCTCCCTCCTCCCTCTTCCATCATCATTATTGGAGGATGGGAGGTACTTGAAATTCCTCTAGCGCTGAACTTTGGCGGTTCGCCAGGTAGACAGGAGTTTCTGTGGCAGACGGGGTTGCTATGCTATTCACACCCAAACGGGTGCACACACCTGCCCCCACCTCCCCACTCCTCTCTTCACTCTGCTCACGCAATGAAACTGTTTCACCGTGAAGTTTAGAGTGAAGCTTTCCTTTACGGTCTTCAATAGCGTCAAAAGGTACAATTATCATCCGTCATTGTTAAAAATAGTTTTTAACTTTTAGATTTTGGGGGGATTAAAAAAAAAATTCCCCCTGAAGATGTATGCACTTGTGAAGCATTTGACAAACAAGTCATGACAATGCATATAAAAAAAATAAGAAATAGTTTATTTCACAATGAAAAAGTCAGTGTACTCAAGTGTCTATTTTTGTTTGTCTTCTCTTCCTTCTTCTTTTGTTTAAAGCAAGATAAATCCAAACCAATAGCAGATCGCTGCACTTTTGAGTAAAACTAAACAGGGAATGGATGGGTGGAGTGAAGGGGGGGGGGGGGGGGGGGGGGATGGGTTGAGGGACCTGGAGAAAGGAATTAACAATATCACTAAAAACCAATCAATCAATCAAAATACTTTCAGGCCTTCCCACCAAGCAAGCTACACTGATTTATGAGGATGATCACCCAGTTAAGATGAAAACACATTTCAGATTCAAACCGTACATCTATTTGAAATGTTTAAATGGAATCAAGATTAAAATCATCTATTTATTATTTCCCTAATGCATGCTAGCCAACCAGAAGAGTCATAGAGCTGGCCAGCATGCAGAGGAAAAACTTTGTTAATGGCAATTTTTATATTCAAAATCTACAAATTGTGACCTAATATATCACAGTGTAGATGTACAAAACAAAAGCAGGATACCCAAATCAAATGCCTGATTATGCATGACAACTATTACACATCACTGATTTTCCATTCACTATACCATGACTGAACTGTGTCAAAAGGCTCATAAATATTAGGCTAAGGATGATGATGTACATGATCAGTAGTGTCTATGGATTTTGATACAGTCAAAGAGCCATACTTCTGTGCCGACATTCTCCCCCCCCCCCCCCCCCCCTCTCTCCATCCCTCTACACAGCAGTGTCTGTCAGTTTAGTGTCATCCACATGTCATAAGTGCATGCCCCACATTCCTGAGTGCAAGAAAAAAAAACACACACACACACACACAACAGGCACATCACATACTGAGTTACATTGCAAGAATTCTTTCACTTGCAAGCATGGTGGTCTCCCCTGCTCCAGGAGTTTTAAAATCCAACACGCACTTTGGTGCGGTTTAACACACTGTCAGTTGGACTGCAATTTTTTTAAGGGGGGGTGGGGAGAAAAGGTGTCTTTTTTTCCCCTTCTCTCGGCTAGGGCTCTACGGTTCACCAAAGTTGTGAAATTTTGCATGCGGAATCGTTTTTACTCAACTTTCAAGGTAACCGCATTGCAACTTCAGGGATGGACTGCAACATGACTTGACTTGAGTTTCCCCTTAGCTCCTTGAGGCGTGGTTCAGGCTTGGCTCACTGAATTTTCCAGGCAGTGAGTCTTCAGCATGTTGAACCTGCTGGAGTTCATCACTCTCCAGGCACAATTTGCATGCTGGGTATGTTTGCATCATCCATGCCTCTGGCCATGGCTGGTCTACTTAGCTCTGGATGGGTTTTTAATATGTGCAGGATATGTTACCCATGTGTTCACACTCGGGACCTTGGACAAGAGTCTTATCTAAGGACTTTCTGGGTTATGGAGTTGGAATAAATTATAATAACTCCAGGTGTAAATATCCCCGCTAACAGGGCGTGAAGAAAATCCTACTTTGTGTCCTTAACTGTGTAATGTTCTTTGCTCTCCGTGTGAATGTCCTTACTTGTGTAAATGTGCAAATGTCTTTAGTTGTCTGATGAATGTTCTTAGCCTTCTTTGTGGATGTTCTAAGCTATCTGTAAAAATATACTTAGCTGTCTATGTGAATTTTCTGTACAAATGTCCTCACCTCTTTGTAAATGTCCTCAACTGTGATGAAATGTCCTAAACTACCTGTGTAATGTCTGTAGCTTTCTGTGTAAATGTCTTTAGCTTTCTGTGTAAGTGCCCTTAGTTTTTTGTATAAATGTTTTTGGCTGTTGGTGTGAAAATACTTAGCTTTCTGAGCAAATGCCCTAAGCTGGTTGTGCAAATGTCCTGAGCTATCTGTGTAAATGTCCTTATTTGTGTAAGTGTCCTGAGCTATCTGTGTAAATGTCCTTAGTTCTGTAAATGTCCTCAACTTTTGGACCATGTTAATACCATTTTGGACGGGTGGAGTTTTTTTCAGGGGGCAGGGTAAAATTTCTCATACAACAGCTGTTTTTGACAACTAATAGTGGATAACAGCTGTTAATTTAAAAAAAAAAAGACTCTGCATACCTCATACACACACACACACACACACACCACATACACACACAGGGATGACAAAATTTACGGATGACAAAATTTAAAAAACTGCATACACATGGGGACTGGATGAAAAAAAGCACACAAGTGCTTATTCCATTATCCTCGAAATAAAAGAATTAAAAAATTAAAAATAAACACTTGCATGCACATACACATGCAAGCACTGTGTATACACACACAATTGCATCCACACACACTGTGCTCCTCATTTTTCTCAAGTCAAACAAAGATGCAAACTGCTCTCTTTTTGTATTGTTACACATTTATTTCTTGCTGGCTATTTACAATGACCAGTATGCTTTCCTTCATTTCTCTCTCTCTCTCACACACAAACCAACACATAGGGAGCTTTTCTTTTCTTTTTTTATTTTATTACAAAGTCAGTTCACACTGAACAGTAAGCTCTCTCTCTCTTTCACACACAGACACAGACACACAATCTCATACACACACACACACACACACACACACCAGGGATGTTTGTTCAGGCGGTGCGCTTGCTGATGTTGCTGTAGCCCACACCTAGGCAGGTCAGCACCACCTTCTCCTCTCCCCCCTCCCTCAGCCCCTCCCCATCCACTCCCACACCCCCTCCCTCTGCCTTCTCCACCTTGAACACCACCTGCAGGAAGTCTCGGATGTGCCGCAGGAATTGCACTCTGCAACAACAACAATAACCGCAATGTCAACAACAACAACAGCACCATCAACAATGTCAACAACTGAATCAACAGTCAATACCAATGACAGTATCAACAGCTACATCAACAGTATCATCAAGAACATCAACATCAATGACAATATCATCATTATCAACAATATAATCAACTATATTATCAGCATCAACATCAATGACAATATCAATATTATCGACAAAATCAACAACTTTATCAGAATCACCATTCTCAATACAAATAATCAACTCCAACATCAGAGGAAGGCAGATGAACACAAAGGATTTAATTCTTTTTTTTATTATAGGTTAAAATAAAATAAAAAGGACAGTGGAGCAGACATATACATGGAGAAAAAGAAAGAGGGAGAGAAACAAACATGAAGGAGAAAAAAAGAGAGAGAGAGAGATGTACATGAGGGAGAAGATAGAAATAAGGAGAGCGTTAATCATGAAAGGGGGAGGGTGTGTGTGTGAGTGAGTGTGTGCGTGTGAGTATGTAAGTCTCACTCTCTCTCTCTCTCTCTCTCTCTCTCTCTCTCTCTCTCTCTCTCTATCTATCTATCTATACACACGCATATGTATGTATGTATGTATGTATCTCTCTCTCTATATATATATATATATTGTAGGGGGAAAAGAATGGAGAGGAGAGAGAAGGGAGAAAAACCTACATGTTGGGGGGAGGGGGGGGGGGGGTGAAAGGGAGATGGGGAGAAATTTACATCAAGGGAGAGAGAAGAAATAAAATCCTATATGTAGGAAGAGCGAGAAGAGAGAGGGGGGAAAAACCTACATGTACCGAGAAAGGGGGGGGGATGGAGAAGGAGTATAAACGTACGTGTATGGGGAGAGGGGGCCCAGGAGAAGTTTGGACACGTCCTGTTGTCCCAGCACCATATTCAGCAGGGCCAGGCTCTGTGAGGTCGAGTCCACACACCCTCCCTGTCAAGAAAATTAATAACAGGTAAATAGATAATTAGTAGCATCATATATATATATATAATAGACCAAACTATGTAAAGTCTTAGTCAACACACCCTCCCAGTCAACAACAACAACAACAACAACAGATAAAGAGATCAATGATTAACAGCATCACATATATAATAAGACCACACCATGTAAAGTTTAGTCCACACACCTTCATCATCACATACACTAAGAAATGAATTTAAACAAATAGACTGATAAAAAGATAAACACATAACTAAATAAATAAACAAACAAATACATGTTGCTGATGCACATTACCCGGCTTAACACCCTGGATATACACTCATACTCATCCCACCTGGGAATCACTGTGAGACCATAAGTGTACACTGGACGAGAAGCTAGTATCGTATGACAGTTTTCAAGAAACTTGCCATACTGGCAATATTTCATAGTGGCAATATTTCAGAGGATAAGTGAATGAAGAATACGCAGATAACCAACACCATCATATTCAGTATGATGACAACCTCTGATGTCATATTTACACACCCTTACATCAACATCAATCAATGAATCAATACATCAATCAATCAATCAATCATGTCATATTCAGTACAGCCACACAATGCGACTTCACAGCCAATTTCAATGCATGAATGAATGAAGAAACGAATGAATGATGAATGACTGAAAATAAAATGAAACAGATATCAGCAACACTGTGCTTATCATAATAACACACTGTAAGCTAGAGTCCACACACACACCCACACGCACACGCACACACACACACACTTGTACATGTACACATTCACACAGTGACACGCATACACAATCAACTTGCATGCATGCATGCAAACTGCACACACACAAACACACTTGCTTGTGCATATGCGCTGACAGAGTGAGAAAGACAGAGACAGAGAAAAACAGATGGATATTCAGACAGACTGTGAGACAGATGATCTTAGAGAAAGGGGCATAAATAAGGAGGAAGCTCAAAACAGAGAGAGAGATGGAGAAGGCTCATCAATGTCAAACCTCCCCTGGGAGAAACATGACAAAAAAGGAAGAAGAAGAAGAAGACAGCCAGACAGGCACCCACCCTGTAAATTTCCTCCAGGAGTCCTACAGCAGCAGCCTTGCCCACATCATCGGGCACAGAGGGGGGGTCAGGGGATCCTCTGGGCACGGAACAACATTCAGCTGTTAGGATGGCACCGTTGGTTGTCTCTGCCACCAATGTGATGCCAAATCCTGGTGACCTGTGTGACACGAGGCATTACTGTTAGATAACATAGCATCATTTTAGCATTTTGTATTATCGTGTGTGATGTGCACCACTTTTTAGTCGAGGCAGATTTCTCTGCCTGAAATTTAGACGTTCTTGCCTGAGAGAGCATTTTGCCACAAGGGTAGCACCGCCTGTCAATTTGTTGTTTATTTTCTTATCTGTGAGTAAATTTGATTCCCTAGGAGAGTGGTTTCTTCTACACAGTTTTAATGAACAGATGGGAGAACATACATCTCAGACTGCACAGGCCTGAGGCTGAGTGAAGCACTGAGAGAGGCAAAAGACAGAGAACGATGAAGCGGGTTGGTTGTCAAATCATCCATGGCACCCCTAAAGTTGAGAAGACTACAGCCTGTACAGGATATGTGATGTAATGTGACACTTATGTGAGCTTTTCTTTTCTTTTCTTTTTAAAACAGTTCTATTGAAAATTTCTAAGCATAATTACCACTGACAAGCTTCACACACACACACACACACACACACACACACACACACACACACACACACACACACACCAGCCACAAGAGGTACAACATAAAGAAAATATTGATGGTGTGTGTGAGTGTGTAAAGCTTGGTCATGTTACACTACACCTAAAACACGTTTACCTTAGTGTGAAAGGAGCTTCTCAGTATCCCACTTCTTTAAGTATAAATAGACTGAATATCAACAAAGTCACTCCACTCTGTTCCCTCTTCTACTCTTTACTGTTTCCTCTCTCTCACTTACTGCCCTCCTCTTCATAGTTTTCAAAGTTATGCCAAAGTCAGGCATGGTACTGAAGGAAAAGTGTTTTCCCCTGAAATGGTTGGGGGGTCCAGGGGGCATTAGCCCTCTGGCGGGGTCAAGGGGCAGAGCCCCTTGTGGGGGTCAGGGGGTGTTGCCCCCTGAAGCTGAAGGTTTTTCAGTAATTCTAGGCTGTAAAAAAGCCTCTCCTTGAATTAATTTCAGTTCTTCATAGTAAACAATCTCTGCCCTAAAATAAACCCTCCTTTATCAGTCATTTCTTCAACCCAAACAAGGTTTTATACCCAAGCAATCACATAGCAAAACTAAGGACATATCTAGACAGCGAGAGAGAGATAATGATAACAATAACGAAATGTTATTTTTCTGAGGGTAATAGAATAAGTACAAGACTTTTTTACATCCAGCCCTCGAGAGAGAGGGAGAGAGGGAGCGGGGTGATTGTGGGGAAACACATGGAATAATACCAAAAAAAGCTCTGTGTGTGTGGGGGGTGGGGGGGTGAGTGAGTGAAAAACTCTGTGTGTGTTGTGTGTGTGTGAGAGAGAGAGAGAGAGAGAGAGACAGAGAGAGACAGAGAGAGAAGACAAAGAGAGAGAGATTGTGTATGTGTGAGAGAGGGTGGGAGAGAGACACAGAGGGAGAGAGAGAGTATGTGTATATGTATGTGTGTGTGTGTGAGAGAGAGAGAGAGAGAGAAGGAGAGAGAGAGAGAGGAGAGAGAGAGAGAGAGAGAGAGAGACTCCATGAAAAAGAAAGGGGAGGCTGGTCGTTGTTTGTAAACAGTGCTGCTCTCTGACTGCACCCAGGGCTGAAGTGGAACAGTCAGTGAAAGCCCCCCACCACCACCCACTCTCCCCCTTCCCTCTTCCTACCATCCCCTTTCATCCCACTAGTCCATCCCTTTCATGAAAACCGATACCCATTGTTGATACACGTGGCCTGCTTCTTTCAACAGAGACAGGCCACTTGCTACCTAGTGATGACTCCTGATGTCAAGAAGTGAAGGGAAGTAATCCACATGGAAGAGTTAAATCCCTTAACTGGTTTTCCTGGGTTCCCTTTTCTTTTTTTTTCTTTTTTTGTCCTTTCCTTTTTAAAAAAATGTTTTTTTCCTTTTCGCAGATTTCCGCAAATTCACGGAGATGTACCATGCCTGAAAGTGAGACACCCAGCCAGAGCTGGCCCTGCTAATCTGCTGGATCATTTCAGTGATGTTCAGTGGTGTCTGTTACAATTCAACAGCCATCCAAGACCAAGGCTGCCTGAGAACCAAATTAGACACACACACACTGTCCAGTTTTCTCCACAACAGATTCAAACTGATCACAAAAAGGAATGCAGCAGGATGTTTAAGACATTTCCCGGCCAACTAGTAACCCGTGAGGTTCTCGGTTTGACTCCCATGCTGGCCCTTTCTTCCTAGTTTTATGGAAAAATTGAACTAAATGTCAAAGCCCTTCAGATGAGACTATAAATCAAGGCCCTGTGTGTGAACGCACGCAGAACATCTTGTGCACGCGTTAAAAACCAGTTCTGCCTTTCGGAAGAGTAGGCCATCTTGTGCTGGTAGGAAAAGATGACAACATTTTATTTTATTTTTAAACCTTAACCTGCATTCACAAGGGTGTCCTGCTTAGACACGATTCCCAAAGTAGGAATATGGCTACCTAAATAGTGGGAGGGGGGGGGGGAGAACAGTAGCATATGCAAAAATCTTTGGATCCTTGAACTTTGGATCTCTAGCTGAGGAATGACCCCCCCAACCCCCCCCCCCCTCCCCCCCCCACCTGATCACAAAAATGGCCTTGAAGTCTTTTCAACAGCCAAATTTCTAACAACAGGGGGAATATCCTCCAGTCTGACCGTACTACTGCACCAATTCTCGATGAACATTGCTCACACAGCAAGCCAGCCACTACAGCCAGCCACTACAGCTGCGTCCATCAACAACTTACTTTCCAGAGTTTCTTCCCTTGCAGCTGTCGGTGGAGATGAAGACGTCGGGAATGAAGGAGGTGAGGATCCCCTTCGCTGCCTCTACCATGCGGTTGCACGACGTGGGCGACACACGCACCGACCATCTGCCAGGGTCAAGGACAATATCTCCCATATAAGGCCTGCATCAGACCTGTTCTCCTGTATGGTTCGGAGACGTGGGTTTTCACAAAAACTGTCGAACATTTGTTGAAGAGCTGTGAAAACCGAATGCAACGCTACATGACAAAGATCAAATGGGAAGACAGGATCACGAATGAAGAACTATGGAGAATGTGCAAAGTTGATGATCTGAAGTCTGTAGCTAGTACCAATAGACTGCGCTGGTTTGGGCATGTTCAACGAAAAACAGACCACCACATCATAAAAAGAGCAATGAACTTCGTAGTGGATGGAAAGAGACCAAAGGGAAGACCTAGCAAAACCTGGGCTGCCTGTATTGCAGATGATCTTAGAGAAAGGGGCATAAATAAGGAGGAAGCTCAAAACAGAGAGAGATGGAGAAGGCTCATCAATGTCAAACCTCCCCTGGGAGAAACATGACAAAAAAAGAAGAAGAAGAAGATGCATGTACACTCATCTGATCAGTTGCATGCATACACATATATACACATGTATGCACAGGACAAAAATGACGAGTATGTATGCGCAATACAAACACACATGCATGTATTGAACATACACATCACAAAAAACACAATTACACACACTCACATACACACGCACGCACACACACAAAACATGTTGAGGTGAACTGGATGTTAAAAAGCACATGAGCGCTTTTTTTTTATGATCCTTGAAATAAAAGAATAAATAAAACAGCACACACACACACACACACACAGACACACACACACAAGCCAGAGATGTTAAAAAGCACATGAGTGCTTATTTCATTATCCTTGAAATAAAAGAATAAATAAAATAGAACACACACACACACACGCACACACACAAACACCCAAGCCAGAGATCAAAGGATATGCAATGCCTCGAATCTTTTTCACTTTGCCTGCCTGCAGGAACTGCAGAGGTCGTAGTTTCTGTCGACAGGGACAGCGAAATAACACCTTCCCCCCTCCCTCTGGGGCTGTTGCTCGCTGTTGGATCTGTAACATGCACAAATGCCACTACCGGTCAAAGGAGCATAGTAACTTCATGATTCAAGAAAGGGAGTGGGTGTGCCAGTGAGCCAAGTCAAAGGGGGTGTTGTGGATGGAAGAAGTGTGTCTGACAACGGTATAAAATTACATCATTCCTCCTGGTGGTCAGGCTGTCTATATCTTTAACCAACTCTGTTGTAATTAGCTTCTAATAAATGCACCCTCAGAGCAGCATTTAAGACAAACACATAAATGGATCCTTCCAATTTCAAGCTTGTCATGAATATGACCAAGTTCTTGTGATTGCGGACAATTCTGATGTAGTTCTGATTTCAACACCATGCAATGTTCTGCATCATGCATTTTTCACAGAACGCATTTTTTTTCCTTTTAGGTAAAAACTGCTTTAAAAAAACCAACCACCTCTAAACCCATATCTGTGACACCCCACCACATTAAGAGCCGCATTGCACCAGAGGTCAATTTGTAGTTATTGACATGTTATTAATTCGCAATGAAAAGGCTGTTCAATACAAAAGAACAGATTGAAAATCGGACAATTCTATGAAAAGTTATTACAAATTGAAATGATACACTGCAGGACATGACTGAAAGTTTAGCATTATAACAGGTGGTCAGAATGAGGGCTTGGGTATTTTAAAAAAAACATGTTTAAAAGCAAAAGAAAACAAAATCATGGCTTGATATTTCATTACAAGGTAGAATAAGGGCTATAGTTTTATAATCAATCAAAATGCCAAAATCAACAACCTGACCCCCACCTGCCTAAAATGGCTCCTAGCTGAAGAGTGCGTCAGGTGCTAAGTGACTCATTTCCTGGTGGAGCGGCACATCTGTGAACTTTTCTCAAAAGCATTGCTATCTACAGTTTTTCTTGGTATGAGTTAATGAGTGCTCCCCAGCTTAACACCCTGGGGGTGTCCAGAATATGCACGCACACTCATCATCACACCTGGGAATCACCTCAAAACTTAAGTATACACTACTTGAGAAGTTTGCCTGTAGGGCTGTTTTCAAGAACTTTGCCATAGCGGCAGCTGTATTCAGCTTCAGAGGATTTTTTTATTTTCTCTTTTAAAGCAAAATACAGGCTGTTGTGCTCGAAGTTTGTCATGGTCAAAGGCAATCTCAATGTAACATTCCACAGCATAACCCCCTTTTATTAATGTAGACTTCAGCACTCTGCTTTCATCAATACCTGACAAAGCTTTTGGCCTGGAAAACTAGCTCTAGGATGACATGCTCTGCAAACTCAGCCTCTTCCTATCAAAACATTTTAAGTCCTTTTTGTGGATGGAGATTTCTTGTAAATGTTCATTGTGCACATGTATGTGCTGATCATTATTCAAGCAGATACAAAAAATCTGGATGCAGCAAAAACCTCAACATTTTATTTTCATAGCTTTTCGAGAAAACTATAAATTTTGCGGTAGCTCATATTTCCGTATCAGAGTTTTGAAATTTAAAAAAAATCACACACACTATTTGTACAAAGCAGCGCACACGCACGCACGCATGCACGCACGCACGCACGCACACACACACGCACGCACGCATGCACGCACGCACGCACGCACACACACACACACACACACACACACCTTCAGCTCCAAACCCTCATCAGTGCCCAAAAACTTTTTCAGAACAGGGAGTGAGGACAGCCTGATTTGGTCCACCTGAAACACATCACATCCACATCAGTTACCACATGTCCACATGAAACAACATATATCCATGTCATTTACATTTGCCCACATGAAACATACACATCAGTTACTATACATGTCCACATGAAATATCTGTCCACATCATATTAGTTTACCACATTTCTCTGCCTTAAGTATCCACATCACAATAGTTGCCACATCTGTCCCCCTGAATCACATCACATTATGCTACCACATCTGTTATAAATGAAACACATCACATTCATATCACTAGGCACATTTAATCTACATGGAACATCATGTCACATTTTTTACATGTCTGATTCATCTGAAACATCCCGTTATATCATTAATCACTCCAGTCCATCTTAAACACCACATCCCATCAATCCATCTTAAACATAACTTCACATTAGTTACCACATCTGATCCATCTGAAATGCCCCATGATATCAGTCATCAATGCAGTCCACCTGGAAACCTATCAATTACCACATCTGTTCCACCTAAAAGATCACATCCCACTAATCCACCTGCAATACCACATCACATCACATACCAGATCTGGTCAATATGAAACCCCATGCCACACCAGTAACAGTATCTGGATAACTTGAAACAACAAAATTCCTTTTGTTACCATATCATATCTATCTGGAATACCATACTACATCAGGTACAATTATTTTGGACCCCGGCCAGTTCCTATCCATAGTGAGTTACCCTGACTGGGCCTACACAGACATGCCTCATCCACTTTACGACAACAATTTTGAAAGTATGGTTCAAATGACTTGGCAAACACTGTGGGTGTCTGTATATATCTCAAGCTCAGTTGATGCCGAGTACAGCCCTGTCAAGTAGTCTCAAAGCACATGAACTTCTATTGCAGCATCATTTATCTACTTCATCACTACACTACTGATCACACAAAAATATACTTCTGCGCCTTGGGTGAGTTTGTGTCAAAGCCACTGGGATTGGAGGAACATTGTGGTGGTCACTTCCTTTAGTGGGCAACCCACTTACTCTGGTTCCATGGCTATTATTGAGGTAAATAGGGGGATTAGCAGGAGGTGTCCTAAGTATGTTAGTTCAGAACAGGCACCACTGAACATCACCAAAGTGACCAGCAGCAGTGCAGGACCCTTCTAGTTGGTGAACCAGCCATTACCAAACAATGACAAGCTCCCCAAGGACTTCTTCTGACCCTGGGGATGCAGTACGACAAACCTGGCATGGCTGAGGAGGGGGGATAAAAATGAGTGGCGTTGAAGCAGCAGGACAGAAGCATCACAAAAAACCCAAGCCACTAGCACTAAAACGAAACAGCGTGTGGTTTGAGTTACTTACAGAGGGATCCAACTGGCTGTTAGTGACGCCGGTCAGTGTGATGGTCAGGGGGTGTTTGGTGAAGGGGGCCAGACACAGCAGCAACTCCAGGTAATAGCCGATGGAGCGCTCCAAGTTGCAGTCATGGCGGATCTCTCCCCCCATCAGCAGGCCTGGCTGGTACAGCAGGCTGGTTCCTATACATACAGCAATATAACATGTAGCCCAGGCACACAACACACACATACATACACACAGTGTACAATACAGCAATATAATATGTAGCCCAGGCACACAACACACACACTCATACACACACACACAGTGTACAATACAGCAATATAATATATAGCCCAGGCACACAACACACACATACATACATACACAAAGTGTACAATACAGCAATATGATATATAGCCCAGGCACACAACACACACATACATACACACAGTGTACAATACAGCAATATAATATGTAGCCCAGGCACACAACACACACACTCATACACACACACACAGTGTACAATACAGCAATATAATATATAGCCCAGGCACACAACACACACATACATACATACACAAAGTGTACAATACAGCAATATGATATATAGCCCAGGCACACAACACACACACACATACATACACACAGTGTACAATACAGCAATATAATATGTAGCCCAGGCACACAACACACACACACACATACATACATACACACAGTGTACAATACAGCAATATAACATGTAGCCCAGGCACACAACACACACATACATACACACAGTGTACAATACAGCAATATAATATGTAGCCCAGGCACACAACACACACATACATACACACAGTGTACAATACAGCAATATAATATGTAGCCCAGGCACACAACACACACATACATACATACACACAGTGTACAATACAGCAATATAATATGTAGCCCAGGCACACAACACACACACACACACATACACACACACAGTGTACAATACAGCAATATAATATGTAGCCCAGGCACACAACACACACACACATACACACAGTGTACAACTACAATACAGCAATATAATATGTAGCCCAGGCACACAACACACACTCATACATACATACACAGTGTACAATACAGCAATATAATATGTAGGCCAGGCACACAACACACACACACACACACACACATACATACACACAGTGTGCAGCGAATGTTTCAAATTTCCATAAATTTACTCTTTCCATGGTGGCCAGTGGATAGAACTCTCTCCTTCAGCTACAGTCAATTATGTCAAATTCTGACCTACCACCAGACGTTCCAACCACCTTATGCTGATTACACTTATTTGCAGAGTTTTCAATTTTTGTGCCTTGGAAACTTTGTTTTGAACTAACTTGGGTAAAAATCTTTATCAATTACATTCAAGTTAAGATAATCCACATGGCATTTTTGACATTGTCAGGAGGAAACACACTGCATGCACATAAATGCATTATAAATCTGCCTGCCATTTTTATATATATAAGATTTAGGTAGCTATCTCTGAATCTCTATCTCCAACAGAAAGACTGGTTGCCAAGTTCACAAATGATGTATGGGGTGAAATAACAATACAGATTTTAGTAAGAAAACATAACCCCACACAGGCTATACAGAGCAGTGCCCTTGTAAGACTGGCATACAGAAAAGAAAACATGCTGAAATCCTGCCCGCTATATCAGGCACTCCAAAGACAACTCGGCATGACCCAATCCCAGTGACCAAGCAGTTCTACTTGTACTTAGTTGGATTCTGACCTGAAGCATGTTGTTGTCTTCATTATTGAAACTGAGCTGTCCATCACACAGATGCAAAGAAGAAAGAAAAGGTGGTTGTTGCAAGTTGTATTCCTCAACTTATTCTCCCCCTCCCCTTTTGCTGTGTAGTGGCCAAAACTGTGAAAGAGTCTTAGAAAGAACAAATTACCAACAGCAGAATAACATACCTGATCTTGAAACAGAAATAATTGAGCCATTGGTCAGTTCATCAATCAGTCGCAGTAGGTTACCTTCAAACTCTGAAACACAACAAAACCATCAACATACATTATGTCAAAGTCGTAAGTTACATATGAATTATTACTGTAAATTTATACATTCACTCAGATGAGAGGATAAACCATTGTTCTGTGAACTATATATATAGTTAATGCATACATTTTACAAAACAACCTACAGCGTAACAAGAGACTTATCCACTGAAGAATTTTGGAGAAGTGACTCTCTGGGGAAAATACAGACACCTGCAGACAGGGGGAAAATGTGAGGATGCTACTGCACTAGTGGCAATGAACAGTCTATGGGGAGACAAATGACAATACAATGCAACACTACAATAACAAACAATACACTTTACAGTTAATGAATTAATTTACTATGCATGTGAAAACTTCTGTTTTCTTTCGCATTCACTGAGTGGATTTAAAGCAAAACAAACATTCACACATGTATCATTGTATGATAAAATGTTGGTAAATAAGTATTGAATAAGTGTACAAGACAAACTTGAATTAATATTGCATATTTCTTGTTGAATCAACTGTAATTAATAGTAATAATACATTTGCTTATTTTATGAATTTGTAAACAATAGCGAAAAAAGCACATCACAGAATATTTAGCTAAATTGTAAACTTGACAGCGACTCCAATATAAATGAACAAAATTCATGCATGCTCAAGTATCTAAAATAAATGAATCCATCTCATCTGATAGTTCCTCGTCTATACTCACATTCCTCAGTCCTGAGTCTAGCTTTACACCTACTTTTAGAAACTAAGTTTTCCAGTATTACTACTAGGACTGCTGACACTGTTGTATTATATCACAGCACACAAAATCCACATAACCCAGTCAAACGTCCTAAGGCCCAGTGCTAAAATTTGCCACCCCTTCTTTTCACCCTCCTGTCCCCAGCTTTTCTTCCCCCTCCCAATTATACATTGTTATATAAACGATAAAGGAAGGCACGAATCTGCCAAGTCCAAGTGTAGTGGATCGGTGGTCTAGAAAGCGAAAAGTCTAGGTTGGAAGTGTGTGGTGGTTCGAATCTCGTTTGGACCCGAAACTTTTTCTCCGTCCATTAGGTTATGCGTGGTGGTCTGGGCGCTAGTCTTTCGGATGAGACGATAAACCGAGGTCCCGTGTGTTGCACATAATTATTTAGCGCACATAAAAGAACCCACGGCAACAAGAGTTGTCCCTGGCAAAATTCTGTAGAAAAAAGCCACTCTGATTGATTGGGAAACAAATACTGTTGCAGACAGGAAAAAAAAAAACGGGTGGCGCTGCTCTTGTGGCAACGTGCTTTCCCCAGGGAGAGCAGCCCGAATTTCACGCAGAGAAATCTGCCGTGACTTAAAGTGGTATAAATCTTTCTTTCTTTCTTTCATCTGCCGCTGGTGCCCTTCGGCGTCGCAGGGAGACACAGACGTCTGTCTGCAGCAAGACGGGAGGCTTGATGTAGTGACAGGTCATGGGCTTGCAGGGTGTCAGCCACGAAGTCGCTCCATCGTCTCCTTGGTCTACCTCTGGCTTTCCAGCCATTGTATTTGGTGGTGTATGCCCGTGGGGCTGGTTGGTTGGGCGGCATTCTAGTGAGGTGACCAAACCACCTGATCCTTTGTTGTTCGATATGGTGGAGAATTGGTGTTAGTCCGACCATGTCTCTGATCACCTCATTCTTGATCTTGTCGCGTCTGGTTTTGTTGACAGCTTTTCTCAGGCAGCGCATTTCACATGTGACCAATTTTCTCTCTAAGGCTTTTGTTAGGGCCCATGTCTGACACTGGTATGTGAGTGTTGGAACGAAGATGGCGTTGATGAGTTTTGCCTAAGTGCTCATTGGGATGCTGGAATGTTTTAGAAGGGGGGCGAGTTGGTAACTGACTGCGTTCGCTTTCTGGCATCTTGTTTCTATCTCTCTGTCCAATTTTCCATCTTCAGTGAAGAGGCTGCCAAGGTATTTAAATTCTTTGGTCTGTTTCAGCTGGGTGCCGTTGATGTTGATGTCCAGCTTTCCTGGATTTCTGCTGACAGACATAACTTCTGTTTTGGTGATACTGATCTTCATATCATACCTCTCGCAGCTTGTGTTGAGTTGGTCTGTGTGATCTTGAAGAGCTGCTTTGTTCTGATTCATCAGGGACTGGTCGTCAGCAAATAATAGTTCGTTCAGGGCCTCAAGATCTGGGTTGGCTTCCTTTGTGATCTGGTCCATGTAGATCACGAAGAGAAGGGGAGAGAGTACGCAGCCTTGCCTGACCCCTGATGTAACCGGGAACCAGTCGGATGTTCCACTGGCTGTTTGGACTGCGCTCATACTGTTGGCATAGATTGCTCTGATGTTATCAAGCAACTGCCCCTTCACGTCGTACTGCTCCAGGATCTTCCAGAGCTTGTCTCTGTTGACTCGGTCGAAAGCTTTTTCTTGATCAACGAATACTGTATGCAGGTCTTGGTTGTATTCGATGGCTCTTTCACACAGCTGTCGGAGTGCGCAAATGGCATCTGTGCACCCTCTTCCTTTCCGAAAGCCAAACTGGGCATTGCTCAGTAGGTGTTCTGCTTTGGCTCTTGTGCGCTGTTCCAGAATCTTTGCATACATTTTCCCTACATGGCTGAGAAGTGAAATGCCTCTGTAGGTGCTGCAGTCCCTCTTGCTGCCCTTCTTCTTCCAAATTGGCACCACTATTGCATTTTGCCAGTCCATTGGTACTTTCCTCTCTTCCCATGCTTTTTGGAAGATGATGGTGAGCCACTTAACTCCCGTTTCTCCGCATGCAAGGATGGCTTCAGTTGTTATGCCGTCATCACCTGCCGCTTTGCCCTTTGGGCTGGTCTTAATTGCTTTTCTTGTTTCAGCTTCAAGGATTTGGGGCTCTAACTGGTCTTTATAGCGTGGTGAGAACTGAGAGCTGGAAGCTTGTACTCCAGATGGGTTTAAAAGATCTTTAACCCTCTTGTCCCCGATCCGGCCGCAGCCGACAGTAACGGAGGCTGCCGCTAGATTCCAATCCGACCGCAACCGACAGTTGGTGCTGCCACATGGGCAGTACTTTTCCATCACACACAGATCTCGTTGTTTTCACACAGTGTGTCTGAAAATTGGTGGGGCGATGCAGGGAGGGTGTCAGACGGTGCCAGTGATAAATTTAGACCACTAACATGTGTGTAGTGGGGAGGGAAGGAAGAAATAACAGCCAGTGACCGAACGCTTTTCAGTGGTGCAGTGTGGCGAAAAAAAATGGCGTTTTCTTTAGTAGCAGATGATTCATCTGATTAGCGAGACGATAAATTGAATGTTATTGTCTTGGAAGTAGAAATATTTGAACGAGAATTGTTAAGTGAGTCCGATATTAAACGCTTATGAGGAAGAGGAAGAAGGAAATGCTGCAGTTAGGGAGAAGAGTGAGCCTGAAAATAATGTGCTACAGGGCACATTCCTGACCTGTGCTACACACACACCACTGTGGAGAAATTTGACCTCCTGGCCGGTCCGCGGCATAGACGGCTGAAAACGATGCCTTTTGACTGTTTTCTCATTATTACCACACTTTTGCTTTGAAACTGCAATGGCAGAAACGAACAGATATGCCGATAACGAAACTAGTAAGAAGGAAAATAAAGGTCTCCCGTCTGCCAAGGTTTGACAGGTGAGAGCAATGGGTACCCCCCCTCCCCAAGGTTTGACAGGTGAGAGCAATGGGTACCCCCCCTCCCCCTCCCCCACACATCCATAATTTGTGCTTTTTGTGATGTGACCCTGTGCCACCACTACGACTACTTTAGAGACTACCAACATTAAAATTTTGTAGGGTTACAGAAGTTCTGTGTTGTTTCGAATTTGTCACACCTGTGCTGTGACACTGGTGACAGTGTGACAGTCATGTACAATAATACACTTCTGTACACTTAACAAACATGTGGGAGCACACGCAGATATGAAGTGCAGTATAAAGGTTACATGTTGATTGAATATGACTTGTTTTCAAAAGAAAAAATAGTTAAACAAAACTTCTGTCTCCACAAGACATACCATAAAACAACAGGTGCAATGGGGACATTGTGTGACACATCCTTGAAGTACTATTGCACATAACCATTGGTAAACACATCAGCTGGGTATCACTTCCTTATTCGACACTAACATGCTTGAACTATCGTCAAATCCATGCAGGATTTGCTGTTTTATCATATATACCATATTTTTACCTGTGATTGGTGACAAATAAGGTGACAATGACAAGACATCTGGTGACCAGACACATAAACTTGCGCCTAAATGGAAGTACAAAGACATACCTAGTTTGTGACAAAATTTCAGCTTGATAACTTGTCATGCACACACACAATTGTCTTAGGAGTAAAGTAAGTCAGATGGAGGTAGAAAACCTTCAAAGAATTCAAAATCTACAGGCAGTTTAGCTCTGTAGAATCCAACAACAAGAGGGTTAAAGTAATCTTCCCATCGTTTCAGAATTTCCTCTTCTTTGTGCAATGCCTCTCCATTTGCATCATTCACTACTGTTGTTGGATTGAATGGCTCATCTCTTACTCTCATCGTCTTCACACTTTTGAAAAATTCTCTTGGGGAGTTCTTGCAAATTTCACTTAACTTCTCTCCATAAGTCGCCCAAGATTTTTCTTTGGAGGCTTTCACAACACGATTACTATGTCTTCTTGCGATTCTGTACTTGGCGTAGTCCTCTTCTGTCTTGGTCTTGACCCAAGCTTTATATAGCTGCTTTTTTTCTTTGATGGCTTCCTTCACCTCTTGGTTCCACCAAGCTGTAGCTTTCCTGTTTTTACCTCCACATTTCTTTGTCCCGCAAACTTCCCTTAAGGTGTTCAAGAGAGGTGTCCCTTGAAGGTGTCCCAGACTTGCTCCATGTTGAGAGGTGTTGTATCAATGGAGTCAAGTTTCACCTTGATAGCACTGTGAATCTGTTCTTGCACTTCTTTCTCTTCCAGTTTGAGGAGGTTGATCTTTTCAGGCTGGTTCTTCCTAGCAGTTGTTGTTTTCTTCTTCTGAGTACTGGAGGCTAGAATGACAGGCCTGTGGTCCGTGTCAAGGTTGGCATTGGGGATGGCTTTTGAGTCTTTGATGGCGTAACGTGTTCTAGATCTTGCAAGTATTTCCCAAAGTCCATCCCCTCGTCCACGTCGTGGGAAACGGAAACAGGTCAAGCTGGCTAACGGGGCTCTGGTGAAGCTGTGACTGGCCTAGCAAGCCGACAGTGGATTTATCAACCGCTAAGAAAACTGAAAAGAGACACAAACGGACGGATACCAACGGAAAACGACCTCGCAATGGAAACAGACATCGAGATAGGAACAGTGACTACATTGGAACATGGAACATCTGCAGCCTAACAAACAAGGAACCAGAAATTGTGGAATTCATGACCAAAAGAAAGATCTCCATCATGGGCATTTCAGACACTAGGAAGAAAGGAGAAGGAATGAAAGAAATCCATTCAAACTTTGTTCTCATCTGGAGTGGAGTCAGGAAAGACCAGAGAGCAATGCATGGTGTGGGATTCATCCTACACCCAGACATAGCAAAGAATCTCATGAGTACAGAACACATATCAGAAAGACTGATTAAAATCGGTGTAAGAAAGTCCAACAAAATCGTCCACTATATCCAAGCATATGCACCGTGTAACGATTCGTACTCAGAAGAGGAGAAAGACTCATTCTATCAAGAGCTCTCCGACCTCATCAACAGCACCCCTGACAAAGAGGACCTGTATGTCATGGGTGATTTCAACGGCAGAGTTGGTGAGAGAAGAAACCCGTGGACAAAACATCTTGGCCCCCACAGTGACCACAGAACACCTTGCAATTACAACGGGAACCACGTGCTGGAACTATGTGCAGAGCATGATCTGATCATCACCAACACCTTTTTCCAAAACCGAGCCTCCCAAATTTACACCTGGTACAAATGGAACGATCTCAACATCTCATCTCAAAGCGACTTTATACTTGCAAGTGGTATAAATAAATAAATAAATAGTTAATTCTTGTTATAAATTTTACTAAAATGTTAATTAGCCCTGGCTGGCCACACCTAGACTGGGCTATGCTGGGTAGTAGCTAAGAGTAACTGAAAAAGAGGAGGAAACTTGACAATTGACAGTCATGTTTTGTGAATATGGTTATTTATGATCAACGGTGGCAAATTTATAAGTTCTACTAAGCCTTGATTAAAAAAAAAGAAAGCTATGAATAGTATGATTCACTCAAGAACACTGAAGCCAACACCATTTCAAACACTCAAAAACTATACTATCTTGCCTACCTTATCAGTCATTCTCTACACTACTGTGTGTGTGTGTGTGTGTGTGTGTGTGTGTGTGTGTGTGTGTGTGTGTGTGTGTGCGTGCGTGCGTGCGCGTGTGTGTGTGTGTGTTATGTGTGTGTGTATTACTTAAGACCTCTGGAAAAATAATAAAACAAGGCATTAACCTCTTAACTGCTGAATGCAAGTGCACCCTATATTAGAATATATTATGCCGGGGAATAAAATTCCTATGTTCCACTTGCTATGTTCATGTCCCTCTTACTCAGAAATTACTAAATGAATAATCTTGATAGTCTTCTCAATGACAGTATACATATCGTAGATTGCTTTGAGGCAAGCTCAAATTAGTTAGCATGATATTTCACTAAGAAAATACATTTAAAATGTAAAAAAATCGACAAAAAATACACTTTCTTCATCACTACTGCCATTCTGAGTGCCCCCCATTTCAATAACATTCAACATAAATCCAGGAAAAATCTCAGTCATTTATTAAAAAATGCACTATTTCCTGAATCATACAGGATCGTTTTCATCACTGTCAGGATTATCTTAAATTTTATTTGCCACTTTTTCAGCTGTGTAAAATTTTTGATACCTTCAACGAGAAGAGTCAGTCATTTTGAACAAGAACTGCCCAAGCAGTCATGCATAATAACACAAAATATGAGCTAAAAAATGATTATTTTTGCCACAGCTTTTGCAGCTGGATTTGCCAAGCAAAAGGAGAGTGATCTCCATTAATTTTGGAGTCCTTTTCCTTTAACTGTAGTCAAGGAAGCTGGCTTGTTTACTTTGGTTTGAAACCCCGGAAATTTTCCAGGTTGTAGGTGTATAGAGTGCACATTTAGCCCCGGAAAATTTCCGGGGTGGGGCAGTCTAGTGGTTAAGTATTAACATTTAACATGCAAAAATTCATCACCCAGACCTGCCAGTCGTGCCATTATCAATTACGGCATATAAGCACAATTCTAAAGTATCTGTCCGCTGATGCAACGTCCAAACTTGCTACATTTCTCATTCTTTCATGTCTGGACTATTGTAATTCTCTTTTGGCTGGTCTGCCAGCATCATCTATCCACTCCCTTCATTGCTTCAACATATACAAAACTCTGCAGCTCGACTAGTCCTCAAAAAGAACAATCTGAGCATATTACTCCTCTCTTGCGATCTCTCCACTGGTCGCCTGTGCCACAGAGAATAAACTATAAGATCAGTACCCTCTGTTATTTATATAAATGTCTCCACAATACAGCACCCTCCTACCTCTGTGAATGTCTGCACCTGTACACTCCTCGTTCCCTCCGCTCTGCTGCAGATACCCTGTGCCTACAAATACCTACATTTAACCAATCCACTGTTGGCTGTCGCTCTTTATTTCTGGTCCATCAATCTGGAATGACCTCCCTCTCTCCCTTCGCGAAAAGCCTTTTTATGACACTTTTAAATCCAGCCTCAAGACATACCTATTTCAAACCTAAGACTTTCCCCTATTGTTTCATCTCATAAAATTTACCTGTCCCTGCCTTCAATGACCAAAATTCCCATCATCCTGCCAAAGTGTATAATCTGTGTGCGTGCGCCGTGTGTGTGTGTGTGTGTCACTGTGTGTGTGTGTGTGTGTGTGTGTGTGTGTGTGTGTGTGTTAAAACTGTTAATTATTGTTGGTTGCATGTGTAGGAGTGGATTGAGTGCAAGCACTTTGATTTGTTTTTACAAGATATAGCACTATATATATATATATAATATATATTGTGTGTATATATATATATATATATATATATATATATATATATATATATTGTATATATATATATATATATATAATAAATTCCATTTATTATTATTAACATCTGTTGGCTTTTAAGTCAATAATTCTGAGACATTCTTCACACTGATTATCTCACTATTATTATTAATGTATTAATATCTGTCTCATAGTAGTTAGTACACACATTCACACACACACGCACGCACACACACGCGCGCGCGCGCGCGCGCGTGCACACACACACACAGTGATAAAGAGACTCCTTAACGCTGTACATTGGTAACATACAATGAGCACACATGTTCTTCATGCACTGATGCAGAAACTAGAATAAACCACCAATACGAATTGTTTCCAGTCAACTGACGACTACTGAGATGAAAAAAGAAAGGAGAATTCATGTATCTAATCTGAGCTTTTTCTCCCCCCCCCCCCCCCCTTAACAGAGGAGAACAGAAATAAAGAAATAGAATATTACTGAACAGTATTGGTAGTGGTAGGCCTACACACGAGGCTACGACAGTTGTCAGTTGAGAAACGAATATAAATCGGCTCCTGAAAATTACGAGGAGAACATACCTTTCAAGCCGGGCTCCAGATCTTTCTTTCTAATATTTTTTATCTTAATGTTTCTGCCACTGACTGTGGCAAGAATCAGTCTTTGTCTCAGGAAATTGCTTCCTTCAAATTGCAACACAGTGTTAGCCATTATTGTCGAAGTCGTACTCGCCCATGTGCACCGGAAATAGGCTGAAATGTCTTTAATCACGTCTTTCCAGCAGAATCTTCCCAAAGACAATTTTAATCAGCTCAGACCCCCAGTCCTCTGGCTGCTCCGAAGTGTAGATAAAGCGACGGCGTTTTATTTCTAGCAGTTAAGTGATATACTGTAACCTTGAAAAAAAAGCCAACAAAAAAGAACATATAAATGAATTAGGAAAATAATCATTATATATATATATATATATATATATATTTTTTTTTTCTTCTTCTTCTTCTATGGTGTGTGTGTGTGTGTGTGGTTTTGATGAATTTTTATGCATGTCCCGTTATAGAGATTTGTTCACAAAACGCCCCCCCCCCCTTTTTTTTTTATATGTGTACCAAAGCCTTGATCTCTGTCAATGGTTTTCCTGTCCATTCTGTAATGCTGTTTGTCAAAACATTCTTCTGTATACTCCCTTGTCTCCCTCCCCAAACAGTTCCTTTGAGGCTTTTAATCAAAGCAATGGGATCTTGTTGCCTGGACATACCATTGTAGCTCGCTCTTCTTAACTTCTCATCCTGTGTGCCAATGCAAGCAGAAACTTTGCGCACACTTTAAACCTGTTCCTCCTAAGGGCAGAATAGGCCATTTATGCCAATGGGTAGGGATGACAAATTTTCAAAACTGCATGCACACAGAGACTGGATGTAATAAAGCACATGAGTTCTATTTCCATTATCCTCTGACTAAAAGACTACATTCATAAACAGATTAAATAAATAAATGACTCACATCAGCAGATCTTCATTTGGACCAATAATTTGGTACACTTATTCCTCGGTGATATGTTCAATGCATGTAACCTTAATTATCTTGCACTAACACCTCGTTTCCGTGGCTTGGATTTTCCTTTCCACATCTGCTGTCAGTATCCATGTTTCACTTGCAAAATGAGGAAGACAGAATGCACACATACTATATCTATATATGTATGCAGGGCCCTAATTCTGGTATTTCACAGAGATATTTTGCACGATTCTGATATTTGTTGCCTGCCTTCCCACTAGATAAGATGTAATTGAAGACCTCCTGGTCCTTGACTGCAGAGATGATTTATTTCTTTATTTTATTTCTTTATTTATTCTTTTATTTCGAGGATAATGAAATAAGCACTCATGTGCTTTTTTTTAATCCAGTCACCGTGTGTATGCAGTTTTGTCAATTTTGTCATCCGTTCCCACTGGCACACAATGGCCTACTCTTCCAAAAAGCGGAATGGGTATTAACATGTGCGCAAGATGTTCTGCATGCGTTCACACACAGGGCCTCAGTTTATAGTCTCACCCGAAGGACTTTTGGGGAGACTGCACTGATGTTAACTCCAGAGGAAAAATCCTCTTGAACGGGAATCGAACCCGGGTCAACAGATCACAAAAACATCACTGTAACCACCAGGCTATCCCGTCCCCATGTTGATGCTTTCATCAGCTTTGTCTTAACTGAAAAAAAGGTTTCTGGGGCTGAATTTGATAGGGGAAATAAGAAATGACCAAGAGACCAGGAGGAGTGGAAAGTGTGGATCTCAACAAATGTTTGTTTGATGTTGCTCCTTTGACAAACTACGGCAGCCTTTTGATTGTTGGTCCAAACAAAATTTTGGGGGGATCCAGGCATTGATCCCACCAGCAGCTTGTGGATGAAGAGGATGTGGATGATTTTAGAGATGCCATCTGGTCTGCACTGAGCGACAGAACAGCCTAGTGGTGAGAACTTCAAACTTGTGATCTTGTAGTAAAGAGTTTGGGTTCAAGTCCCTGCTAAGCTATCCATTTCATGTGGTTTGTCCCCTGGTATTAACATAACATCCAATTTACTCCCCCCCACACCCCACCACCATCTGATAAAACTGTAAACTGAGGTTCTGGGTGGATGTGCACATGACATCTCTGCACACATTGAAAAACCCACCCACCTGTCATTGAAGTGTAGATCAACCATAGCCAGTGGCACAGATGACACAAACATACCCAGCATGCAACCTGCAACTGAGAGAGGGACAGGCTCTTCAAGATTCAACTTGCCCAAGATATACAACAACCTGGAGAACTCAGTGCAGTGCCCCAATGACTCTTTCAAAGAGTGAAAGGAGAACTCAAGTCATCGTTAAGAGAGTGAACTTTTTGTTTTCTTTTCAAAGGTCCTATTCTAAAATAGCTTTTGGCCGTGACCAGTTGCAGTCAGTTCAAAATTGGGCTGCAAACTGCCCCCCCTTCCCCCCCCCCCCCCAAAAAAAAGGTATAGGCCTATAGCTTCTGTTCTAAGCAAGCTTCAATGGCTTCCTATTATTAGATTTCATTGCCAATAAAAACTGCATTTTCTGTGCAAGATTCGAATCCACGACCATCCAGTCCTATCCCTAGACATTAACAACTGTGCCAAGGTGACTGGTGTTATTCATAAATGTTTTGGTTTTTATGTAGGAATTTTTGTGTGTTATATATTGCATGCTTGTGTGTGTGTGTATGTATGTTTGTGTGTGTGCGCACACACTTGTGTGTGTGTGTGCATGTGTGTGTGCATTGTGTGTGTGTGTGTGTGTGTGTGAGTGTGTGCACACACGCCTATCACTTTCCTACTGGGTAATTCAATGTGGTGGAACAAAAGATGTGAGCACTGTTACTATACAAAAGATTTTGCAATTTTGATAAGAACGATTCCTTACCATCCATTATTAACTTATTGCTAATTCAAGCAAAACCAACACAAAAAACTTAAGTGTCAAAAATCAATAAATCAGGCAAAAAATATATAAAAAGCAAACCATCTCTCTTTTTGAACAGTTCAAACACCATTTCACTCTTAGTTTTATTCAAAATATTTTATTCATCACAAGGACAGATAGGACTATTGCAAACATGTCAATAATCTGGAATTCAAACGGAGAACTTTACATAACTGCAGACAACAAAGCAATCACTACATGTTGATAAATTAATTCACTCACAGGCTGTAAGAATTCAAAGTTCACATGTTTAAATGAATGATTTTAAAAAGTCACATACACATACATCAATAAAATAACATCATTTAGTTCACTCTGCCTAAACATTCCTGATTAAGAATGTTCGTCGCACAAATGTTTCATATGAATGTTCCTGATCAGGTAGTCCAGATTTAGATTTAGATTTGTGGGTTTTGCTTTTTCTTTTTTCTTTTTTAAACATCCAGGTATGACACAATTATACTACAAAGACATATGCTAATAGTAGCCATGCTGGCCTGTTTCTCTTTCAAAATCAGCTCATCACAACAGATTTAGCAGGTCTGTGTGTGCTTCTCAGGTGTGTCTGTGGTCTGACCCCCCACTGCATCTTATTAACATGAAAAAGCCCACTGAATGTATAGATCTCCACAAGCTGCAAAATGAAGGAAAACCTTTATACTCAAAATTACATCAACTAACTTTAAAAGCAGTATCAACCTGTTTTAACAGTTCATTTTAAACTTATACTGTTACAATATAAACGGGTCTTTGGTGATTTTTCTTTTTTTCTTTACCTTACCTTTTACTTACCCTTACAAATGGGCAAGATGATCTATTTTTAATGTGCACACAGAGGAAAGAATCAAATAAATAAAACACAAGTACAGAATTCAATGATTTAAAACACCTAGATTAAAAGGAAGGGAAAAGAAAGTAAAATACACACACACACACTTACGCTCTGACATCCACAGAAAAGCACGCAAGCACACACACAGAGAAGATTGCAGCATATTTCTATGCTCATGGCACAAACTACATACATGATTTTGATCAGTGTCTTAAATATGGACAATTTACATACTAATATATACATGTACTATCCTCAACCCTCTAAAAAAACAACTTAGCACCCAAATCACCCCCTAGCTGTTCAGAGATTTCTTTTTCTTTTCATTGTTGGGTATTGTATTAACAATGCTCTCTGTGAGATGAGTAAGCCTATCAGCCAATAAATATGCCTTATACACCACTTTGTCAAGATGCTTTTCACACACACGGATTACAAAATACAGAGACAGATTTTCTTCTCAGAGCAATCACAAAGTAAATCTGTAGGATCAAAATTCTGCATGGCTGCCTGAATCCTGTATATTCCATTCCATTTCAGTTCTATGTGTTGTAAGATCTATCTTCTATAGCACAATCTATTGAGATACTTTTCTCCTCTCCACAGCATGTCCCCATCTGTTGACAATCCAGTTCTTCACAGCATGTTTCAATCTGTTGACAATCCACATCATGTTCCCATCTGTTGACAATATACTTCACATCACGTTCCCATCTGTTGACAGTCCAGTTCCCTACACTATGTTCTAATTCGTTAAAATTCCACTGCTTCACACCATGTTCCCATCTGTTGACAATCCAGTCCTTCACATCATGTTTCCATTTGTTGACAATCCACTTCTCCACACCATGTTCCCATCTGTTGACAATCCAGTTCTTCACAGCATGTTCCCATTTGGTGACAATCCACTTCTTATCATGTTACCATCTGTTGACAATCCAGTTCTTTGCAGCATATTCCCATCTGTTGACAATCCACTTCTCCACACCATGTTCCCATCTGTTGACAGTCCAGTTCCCTACACTATGTTCCAATTCGTTAAAATTCCACTGCTTCACACCATGTTCCCATCCATTGACATAATGCCGTCTACGTATAGAAAGGTCTGTCTCATAAAACACTCTGTACAGAGATGGCCTCTCCACAGCGTGTTGGTGAAAGCGTTTACATACCATCCACATCATGTCCTATTCTGTTAGAACATCCAAGGCAGCGTGAATGAGTCCTTCAGCTAACCACTGCTCTAGTTATCAGCAGTGATCTCCCTTCTTCCTGACCACAAGAGTTGTGTTATATCATCACCACTTTATAAATGAGATCTTTTTTTTTTCATGTTAGTATATCCCTTGATATCAAAGGTAGAGCACCGTCATATAACTGCTCTACCACACATCTTTTATCTCCTTCTTCCCTGTAACCCAGGGTCACGTATCATCATCATCACTACTCCAGCTGTCAGCGGTCAACCCCGCTCCCCTCCTCCCCTCTCCCTGCCCAATGTCCTGTCTGACAGGAGAGAGCTGATTCTTCTTCTCCTCACTGTCACCCTCTGGCCCCCACACCAAGAGATTACGATCTGTGCCGCCGCTAAACAGGTACTGAGTGTGAGGGTGAGAGAGACAGCAGTTGACCAGGTTATAGTGGCCGCTGAGTGTGGCCAAGTGCTCTCCTTTGAAGAGGTCGTAGAGGTCGATGTTGCTGTCAGAAGGGACATAGACGACAGGGGGAGTGCAGTCGTTCACCACCTCTATCCCCACCCCCTTCTTCCCTGTGTTGCTCACAGCCCCAAAGTTCACGGCCAGCACCTCCCCTTGGCCCATCTCCCACACCCTCAGCCGGTCGTCAGTCCCAAAAGTCACTAGGTGAAGGCCGTCAGGCGTGAAGCGAATGCTGTTGATGGTGCCGTCATGGGCGGTGTTGCCTGAAACAGTGTCACAGAACACACTTGGACAGCTTTGTTTGCACTCTACACACTGACTTTCTATAGTAAATATTTTTCTTGAAGGGTTGAGATGACCAGGGGTCAAGGTGTCAAGTGTGACCATTATTGACAAGAACCATTGCCTGAAATAACTCTTGAATGGTGGTTACAAAAAGAAACATCCCACCCCTAAAAAAATTCAACCCAACAACAAAACAAAAAGTCAAACACCCCCTCCCCCTGGAAAAAAAGCACGCTATCCTCACCTAACACTTATATAACCCTGGAATAAGTGGAGATTGTTGTTCACCTCTAATATATATTGAATGTTGTGAAAATGAGCAGCACCAGCATATATAAATCAAAACTGAATCAACCAAGTGTTCCCCCTCTCTAAACCAAAGAAAGAATGCTCAGACTGGAGAATGCTTAGCCTCATAATTACCATACAAACAATAAAAGCAAATTTTAAAAAAAGATCAACCAAACAGAAACCTCCAGCCCATATCCAACACCCCCCCCCCCAGATACCCTCTCAAAACACAACCATGCCTCCCCCCCCCCCAATCAAAAAAAACTAAACCAAAACCAACCCAACCCCCTTCCCTGAAAAAAAACCCCCAAAACAACCCAACAACAAACCCAAACAAAAACCAAACAAACAAATACCACATGAACATACACAAACACACACACACACAGAGTACACGCACACACACATCACAGAAAAGCAGTCACAAAACATTTACTTTATCAACAGGTTAGGCACTCTCCTACTTACCAGAATTTTTGGAGGCTGACGATCGACGACGATTGTGCTGATCTAACACCATCAGTGCTCCTTTGGCTTTTCTGACATCCCATAATATCACCTTCTTGTCTGCACTGTAACACACATCATTCTACCCTCTTAACAACAAATAAAGCTAGTTCATTTTCTTTTTGTACCTTTTTTTTCTCTAAACTAGACACTGCTTTTACCTCTTCACCTCACCATTTAAATAATAATAATAATACAAGGAATTTATATAACACTATATGAATATATGTCATAAATGGCACAGCACTCTAATGTAGTATAACAGATTCTGTTGTATTGTCCTGGCACCAGGCAATGCAATATGATATAACAGAATACATTACACTTGATGACAACCATTAGCTGACAAACTGGAATGTTTATACAATGTTGCCAAAGTGCTGACAATGGAGAAACTGCTAAGAACACACTGCCATAAAAATATTAACAGACACAATACTGACAAAATATTAACAGTTTGTGTTGACAAAAAGCACTACTGACAGAGTGTTTGCGTTCACTAACAGAAACACTGTTGACAAATGTAGAGTGTTGACAAAGGAGAACAAAATGACGGTGATGATAAAATGTTGGCAGAAACTGATTTCCGCACATTCTTTGGTAACAGACATGATGTTAACAAAGTGTTGACAATGAAGAATATAAAATATCTAGTGATCAAGTGTCGACAGGAGAGAATGGTGACAAACGTTGTTGACAGAGTTTTGAGAGTCATAATGTTGACAAACACTGCCACGGGGTCAAACATGCTGGCAGAACAGTGACAGGTCTACAATGTTAACAATGTAAAGACACAGTGTTGGCACTGTATTACTGTAAGATTTTAAAAAATTGACAGTGTTTGCACAGAGTAACAGCGTTGACACAGATAATGTCATAGTGCTGACACAATGCTGACAGCAATGACATAGTCATGACACAAAATACTGACAGTATGGACACAGTACCAACAGTTTGTTAACAAAGAATACTGACAATGTTGACAAATAATTTTGACAGTGTTGACAAAATGCTGACAAGACTGTTGACAAAACAATTCTCATAAAACAGTAAGGGACAAAACAAAGAGAGACGTTTGACAAACCCGCCAGAGGCCAGCAGGAACTCATTGCGTGAGGACCAGCGTACGCTGTACACGGAGGCATCGTGACCTTTCAACTGGTGGGAAGCTGAGCCTGATTTGATGTCCACCAGTTTGACAGTGCTACGCCCCGCCCCTGCCGCCAACAGGCAATGTTTCCGCGCCACTGGTGACATGTGGTGATTAAACACCAATCCGCTGAAGGTGAACGTGTCCACAACCTGTGTCAATATTGTAAATGTAATGATCATCGTCACTGTTGTCAATGTCATCATTGTCATTGTTGTCTTCACTGTTATCACCATCATAACTGTTGTTATCACTGTTATCATCATCGTCATCATGACATATGCTGACCATGCACCTATGTCATCAGCTGAATGTCACCATGTGTATCACCTGTGTCATCATCAACATCACCACCATCTCAATCATAACAATTACCTCCAGCAGCACCATCATCACATGTGCATGATGTGGTGTCTGTACAGTGTACACCAAGCTGCTGAAAGTGAATATCATCATCATCATCATCATAAGAATTAGTATTAATTACTAATAATCATTATTAGCATAAATGTTATTAGTACCACAAAGTGACAAACAGATGTTCAATGAGGATGATTATCATCATTATTGTTATCAAATGTTATATTATTTGGGGGGAAAATCCAACAAGATGCTGCGTTGGATATTCTCCATATTATAATTACTCCCCCTTTTCTGACTTTAGAACTTTATGTTTTTTTCTCTATTTCAAAATTGAAAATACCAACTCATACGTATACACATGTGTAATGACATGATCATCATGATGATGATGAAGTGACTGACCACCTCCTCCCCCTAAATCACACAAAGTGACACACACACAGAGTGACACACACACTCGCACAGTGACACGCATGCACACACACACACACACACCACACACACACACACAGTGACACACACAACATAGAGCACTTTGAGATACCTTTAAATGGTTGGTGTCCCAAATGCGAAGCTGATGATCAGCCCCGCTGGAGGTAAAGATACCAGTGTCTACGGGGTACCACTGCACTGTCTCCACACTCTGTCTGAGGGCCCCCTCACCATGGCTCACTCCACACACCTTGGGGTAGATTTCTTGCTCCCCCTTTACATGCCCACACTGGGTGTCATGGATGACAATGGTGGAGTCTGACCCTCCTGAGAGTAAACTGGCACAAATGATAAAGGCTGTGTTAGTGTGTATTAGAACTGGTGGTATGTTGGTCTAATCTGTAAGTGGAATGTAAACTGCTTTTGTAGTACTGGTCATTAAATTAAAAACAAACTCTTCTAGAGCTCTCTTTCTCAGAACCATACCTCTTTTAAGTCTTTCAGTTTCTCACACACACATGTACACACACAGAGCATGAACACAGGTGTGTGCACATGCACACACACACATCATGCACATGTATGCATGCACACCCATACACATACACAACCATACATATGTACACCCATATGTACACACATTCACAGAGCAGCACCCCCCCCCCCCCCCCCCCCCCACTACTTTTTAGAAGGCAAAAAAACATTATCCTGCATTCTCCCCAATACTGAGCTAATGCTAGAGATAATGTTGTGTTTATTTTATTCATGCTCAGTAGATTCCTTTAAATTTGCTTAATCTTGCTTGTTTATAGGTAGTTATTTGTTTGTTCTTGATTTGTTTGTTTGTTGTCCAAATCACAAACTGTGCATGGACATTAAATGATTAATTCAAAGACTAGGCCTACACACACACACACACACACACACACACACACAAAAATAAAATAAACACACACACAACGAATGCCGCACTCATCATCTCAGTTTTTTGCATGTGTGGACAGACAGACATACAGACAGACAGACAGAGAGAGAGAGAGAGAAGAGAGAGAGAGTCCTGCTAAAGGCTTACTATCTATTTTCGGCTAGGTCCAAGTCCAGAGAGTTGACACTCCCTTTGTGAGCCTCCTCCACTTCTGTACGTTTGCTGAGCTCCAGACTGAAGTGACGCCGAGCTCTCTGGGCTCTTCTCAGCAACATTGGAGCCATTATTCCGTTCTCTCTCTCTGACAACAGACGAAGCATGTTGCACCATTTTGTTCCTATCCCGATCTCTACAAACGAAAGTTACACAGTTGATTTTGACCGAAATCTATCCAACTAAGCCTAGTCTAGCTGAAATTCTTTTTAGTAAAAATTGTTTACAGTTTTTAATTTTCTTAGGTGCATTTGCATATATGTATTGTAGTAGAAAATGACGTTTTGGCATTGAAGTAATATTTAAAAAAGGTAAAGTGAGATTTATACCTTTTTACTTTGAGGAAATAATTATTGTGCAAGCTTTTCTTAACCACGGGAGACAAGTCTGTCGCAAGTATTTCTGGATCATCATGGAGATTTTATTTCCCTTTACATACAAAACTCAGACTTTTCTAAAATGGCGAACAAAGGCGACGGCGACGCTTCAGCAAGTTCTGCCTCTACATCAGACAGCGAAGAAGTTTCTGAAGACGAAACAAACTGCAATGCCATTTCTCCCACTCCATCAATACAGCCACACGATCAAGGAGGTACCTTCCAGAAAGATTGTAAATATTCTGTGTGACACAATTACCATTTGGGAAGATATGTCGGGCGACTTTTTCGTACCTTTCAGTTTTACAAGGTTCTCCAGTTTCATTTTGGGCTTTTGTTTTGCCCTTGTTGTTGTGTGTGTGTGTTTCTTTTCTTAAGATGAGTACATCTTGCAACTATTATCAAGTGTTGAGATTTGTACATTTACGTATATTTTTAATACTAATTATCCAGCTAGTGTGGCTATCAATATATATATATATATATATATATATATATATATCATAAGTATCTTCAGTTTGTGTATGCTTATTGAGATGAGTAGAGAAAATAATTTCAACAAACACATTAGAGACAACTTGTTCACTTCAAAATGGTAAATTGTGGAAGAGGAAATTCAGTTATTCACTCAGGGACAGCATACATGTAATACTGAATGTACTGGTAGTCTATACATGCAGGCCTAGTACATGAGTTAGGCCTATAGTTGTCTGCCCTTTCCTCTGTCACCTATGCATGTGTGCGCACATCTAGGGTGTTAGGCCTACACACTTTATAAGTTTATTGGTTTCACACATGGAGAATGTGCAAAGTTGATGATCTGAAGTCTGTAGCTAGTAGTAGTACCAATAGACTGCGCTGTTTTGGGCACGTTCAAGGGAAAGCAGACCACCACATCATAAAAAGAGCAATGAACTTCATAGTGGATGGAAAGAGACCAAAGGGAAGATCTAGCAAGACCTGGGCTGCCTGTATTGCAGATGACCTTGGAGAAAGAGGCATAAATAAGGAGGAAGCTCAAAACAGAGAGAGATGGAGAAGGCTCATCAATGTCAAACCTCCCTTGGGAGAAACATGACGAAAAAGGAAGAAGAAGAAGAAGAGACATACATTTTCAAACATGTAATATACATGCACGTACACACACATGCACACACACATGCATGCTTACACGCATGCACACACACACACACTCACTCACTCATGCACACACATATTCTCTCTTTCTCACACCCACACACCCACAGAGACATTCTCTCTCTCTCTCTCTCTCTCTCTCTCTCTCTCTCGGAACGACGTGAGGGGACGAGAACTGAACGGGTGTGCTGTTAGTAAGCTGCTGCAAATTTTTGCATTTTAGCTTCAAAATGTCAGTTACTGGCCTTCCAGCTACTGTAATAACAACTTTAAACGCCCTGCTGATCGACAACGTCGTATCGAGCTGGAAAGTCGCGGGGGAGAGCGGCAGTGTTGTGTTCGTCTTGCGAATGAAGCCAGCTGACAAGCCAGTGTCAACAGAAATGGCGGACCCGGT
Organism: Rapana venosa; assembly: GCA_028751875.1. Lineage (NCBI taxonomy): Eukaryota > Metazoa > Mollusca > Gastropoda > Neogastropoda > Muricidae > Rapana > Rapana venosa. The sequence continues at coordinate 37,973,943 of CM054140.1, forward strand.
GCTGAACCGTAACTCCCGTGTTCAGTACTATCGCAAGAAACCCCCTTGTCAAAGACGTCGCGATGTTCAAAGAAGTAGACAACACCAAGAAAGACAGGCAAGTCGCCAATGTGACAATAACAGTGTCTTGGAAGAGCCGGTCTTGTGTAACATTGACTCCCTGCTCGATGTGGAAACAGAAGAAAACAAACCAGTGTGTACACAGAACTATGTGTCAGCAGTGAATTGAATGCCTCAGCCACACCAGATTCACTTGATTTACTGTGTGATCCAGCAACAGACAACAAGATCGGTGTGTCTTCTGAGGCGCCTGATGTGCAGGAAGAGCTGACAGTTGGCTGCACAGTGGATGACTCTGATACTGATGCTGGTATTGTGAAACAGTATGTGTCTACTCTAACTGACAAACGTGTACAGCGTCGATTAAGGGACAGCAAGAGAAACACACGGTTTCGAAAGGTGGTGGTACATAGTTCGGTTGATCAAAACATTGTGATGTGTGAATCAGATGACATCATCCTGGAATACTCTTGGAATGGAGATCCTGGCGAGGAATCTAAGTGTGTGTTCTGGTACATCAAGCAAGAAGAGAAAAACATGTTGCCAGAAGAACGTGTCAGGCTTGCCAGACTTCGTAAAGGGAAACAGTGTACTAACACACAACACACAGAGACAGTGGTGGCGAGTGCTGAGCAGGAGTTACATCATCTTCGGGACCTGATCCAGTCTTACATGGGCTGACTTCGCTGGCTGTAGACTGGAAAAGGAAAGGCTGGTTTGAAAATTGAGACACTTGAGACACAGACAATAATGTATCGAATCTTGATGTACATACCACCACTGCCATGGTTTCCATGTCATTGTAATCGCGTCGCGTTCGATATCGTTGTTACCGCGCCGCAGCGCTATATGGCTTGATCGCTAAATAGCAATAAAATTGTGTCAAATTGTCAAATTGTGTGTGTCTCTCTCTCTCTCTCTCTCTCTCTCTCACTCACACACACACACACACACACACATACACACAGAGTATGCATACATCATGAATACATATTACATGCAATGCACACATGTATAATACACACACTTCTCCTCTGTCTCTCTCTCTCTCTCTTAATTAGTAAAGATTACTCTCTGTCCCTTTCTGTCTCACATGATAAAGACATACATTTAATGATAGTTTTTGATACACTAGATTCTTCAGGAAAGTGGTTGACACTGATGGTTGTGATAGATCTGTAAGTTAGATTGCCTTCTTGTGGAATTTTCAAGATACATACATGTGTCAAATCTATGAAGAAGACTTATGTCAGTAATGTGTGAGACATTATCTGTACTTAAAGATATGGGATAAGTTTAAATCCATTTTTTTGGTCTCATAGTGTGTGTGTGTGTGTGTGTGTGTGTGTGTGTGTGTGTGTGTGTGTGTGAGAGAGAGAGAGAGAGAGAGAGAGAGAGAGAGAGAGAGAGAGAGAGAGAGAGAATTTTTACACCAAAGCCATATTAAAAGCATCCACAATGTGTGTGATGTGACAGGAGATGGAGCAGCAGCCATGGACCATTTCCTGGAGCAGGTAGCGGGCTCTATGCTCAGCAATGGCCACACTCAAGGCCACACTGACAGTGACAGTGGCCCACAGGCAGCAGCAAGAGGTTCGGACATGGATCGATGGCATGCCAAGTGCGTAACAGACCCTCCACAGTGTCGCTGTCAGCTCAACGCCGGTCGTCCTTGCCACACCCGCTTCAGCATTGAGGAACTGAAGGCCATACGACAACACTACCTCACCCTGAGTCGCAAGGAGCTGGACATAGCTGTTCTGGCTAAACTGGAGTGCGGCATCCACCTCACTGACATGACCACTCGCAAGAAACGCAAACCCACCACCCGCAAGAAACACCGCACAGACTTCTACCACCGGGGCTACAGGATCTGCAATGTGATGTTTGTGTACCTGCATGGCTTCAGCTACAAGAAACTGAAAGCTCTCATCCTTCAGTACAAAGCCAACGGAGTCAGGACCAGAATTCACAAAAATATCAAAGCCAAACCCCCAGACATATCAGGCCAATCCAGCAAGAAGAAGAAGAAGAAGCCCAAAGCTGAGCTGAAGCCCAAAGACTCTAAAGTTAAAAAAACTGGTGTGAAGAAAAGAAGGAAAGATAGCTCCGTGGACAACAAAAAAGAGGAAGGCACTTTTACAAGTCTTGATAACAGCTTCCCCTCTGCCAAACATCCTTTCCCTCCCTCTGCACCTACTTCCCAGCCCACTTACCCATTAACCTTTCCCCTTACCAACCCGACCCATCTCCCCCCTCCTGCCCCTTTAATTACCCCCACCCAGGCCCCCTTTCCTCACTCTGGAGGTTACAACATCAGTGGGGGATCCTTGTTTCCCCCACACCCCATAACAGTTCACACAACAATTTCCCGCCCCTCCAATGGCGTTTCCATGCCCAGCATGTCTCACGTGGATTACTCCGGTCATCTGGGCTTGCCCATGCATCCCCTTGATGGCTCTGGACCCAGTACTACTATCCCACACCCAGGGAATGCTTTTCCCTCTGCCCCAGGGCCTTGTGTGAACTATGGTGTAGTTAGTAATGCAGCTTATAAAGCTGACAGTGCTTTTTCCTCCATTGATCTACAAAGTAGAACCTAATAGTGTGTGTCTTTTAGACAGACATTTCACTGCTGAGGGATGCTTTTCCATTCACTTGTAGACCATGTGTGGCTTACATTGCACTGTGCTGCCTTTTAGAGAAACTGAAATCAATGAGGAAAAGATCTTCGTGCTGGTGTGTAGAACTTTCATAGATTGCCATTGATTGATCATTTGATGACTTGGGTTGTTATCATTTGCAGATATGGATTGTCCTTAGCTGATTACTTGGAATTATTCTTATCTGATGACCTTGATTGTCCTTATTTGGCTCCATGGATTGTCTTTTTTGAAGTCTTGGATTTTTTACTTGGTTCTATGAATTGTCCTTATCTGGCCCAATAGATTGTCTTTATTATCTGATGGACTGCCCCTATCTGATGACATGGATTGCCCTTATGGATTGTTGGCTTTTAAATGATAAGGATTGTCCTTATTTGATAACATGGAATGTCTTTATCTGATTCAGATTAACCTTATCTGGCCCTATTGTTGTTCTGTGATAAGGATTGTCCTTTTCTGATGACATGGATTGTCCTTATTCAGTGACAAGGATTGTAGATTCAACCATGGCTTGACCTTACTTGACCTGCTAGACATGTCTATTTAATTACTTGGGTCATCTATCTAACCTTGGATTGTCCTTACCTGATGACATGGTTTGTCCTTATCTGACTCCAAGAATTGTCCTTAAGGCGGCTCCATTGATTGTCCTTGATCTGGCTCCATAGTAGTGCCCCACCTAGGTTGACTTAACCCAGCTCTCCTGGTGCTACAGAATGAGTGCAGTACATACTAAACTTCTTAGAGCAGTTCTGCATAGTGTGTGTGTGTGTGTGTGTGTGTGTGTGTGTGTGTGTGTGTGTGTGTGTGTGTGTGTGTGTGTGTTTTCAGGATAAAGGGTATTTCTGTCATTGACAGTGATGAATTATATTGAAAAAATTAAATGTAAACACTTAACCAGTGTGAGTGTGTGTGTGTGTGTGTGTGTGTGTGTGTGTGTGTGTGTGTTTTGTGTGTGTGTGTTTATTTATTTAGTTTAAAAAAATAAATTTTTATTTCTTTTTATTGAGGATAATGGAATAAGCACTCATGTGCTTTATTACATCCAGTCCCCGAGTGTATGCGGTTTTGTAAATTCTGTCATCTGTTTCCACCGGCACACAATGGCCTACTCTTCTGAAAAGCGGAACAGGATTTAACGTGTGCGCAAGATGTTCTGCATGCATTCGAACATGGAGCCTTGGTTTATAGTCTCCTCCGAAGGACTTTACCAGTGTGTGTGTGTGTGTGTGTGTGTGTGTGTGGTGATGTGTGTGTGTGTGTGTGTGTGTGTGTGGTGACTCATGGGAGGATGGATGTTTTGTTGACAATAGTTAATGATATTGATAAAATTGAACATCAACACTTCAAAAGTGACCAAATTTCTTTGTTTTCTGAGGAAGCTTCAGGAATGTGAAGATGCTCTGGTTTATTGTTGTTGTTTTTAAAAAAATTGTTTTGTTTTCTTCATCATTAAAAAAATTTTTTTTTGTAGGAGTACAGAAATTAATGAATGTTTATAATCATTTGCATTCTTATTTAGTAAAAGCACCCCCCCAAAAAAACAAAAACCCACAAAAAAACAAAAAAAGGCAACCATCCCAAAGATATCAGTTAGTTGTTAGCCCTCATGTCAAGGTGGAGCGCTATAGCATACCATTCCTAAACCACAATTGGATGATGGAACACCAGCAGGTATCTGGGTTTTAAAAGTTGTTTTCTTCCTTGTCAAGATGTCTAAGGTTCACCAATGGTGAGATTTTGCGTATATATATATATGACTGTTTTTACCCATCATTAAGGTAGCTGCATTCCAACTTCAGGGAACCTGGGATTTATCAAAATGTTACATGGCAGTTACATGACATTATGACAAGAAAAGCTGAATGTGTCTTCATAAGTCTCTTCTACGTTGAATGGAAGGTGTCACCAGATCTTTCCATGTATTTAGGGTTGGGAATTTCGGAGGGTAATCAATTGACTGTATAATATCCCCCACTGGATCCATCTTGTCTTCAAAGGTACTGATGCAAAATTTAGCATATTTTTTCACGGCAGATATGGCTGAAATAAAAAAAAGTTCAAGCTTAAATCTTTTACTTTGGCTAATCCAGCATGTTGGTAATAAACGCTAAATCAAATTTTATTTTCTTATTTTTTGGGCGATTTTTGCCCAAACCATTAGGACATTAGTCATTACAAATGGGCCATCTGTGTGGGAAAGCAAGAGAGTGAGACTTGCTGTCCTGTGTGAGTTAATTGTTGGTGAGAATGACTTTAAGACTGATTGTTTGCATAATGTATTGATCAGTATTTTATAAAAACAAACCTCATCTCTGGTGTTGTAATATATAATTTTTGCATGTTGTGACAGTAGGTTACAGAATGAACTGAACGCTAATGTTTTCTGGATGATATTTGTACAATATATTTTATATAATTTTTTATGTAATAAAAATAAATATTATGATGATATTCAAAAAGTCACAGTTGTCTGCAGTGTTGTCTCACTTTGTGTGTGTGTGTGTGTGTATGAGAGAGAGAGAGAGAGAGAGAGAGAGAGAGAGAGAGGAGAGAGAGAGAGAGAGAGAGAGAGGAGAGAGTGTGTGTGTGTTTGCTTGCTTGCCTTTTACTTACACAAGTAACATAATAATAATAATAATGTATGGAATTTATATAGCACTGAATCTTGTAAAGCAACAAATCAAAGCGCTCAGATTTTATTTCATACCACTTTAAGTCACGGCAGATTTCTCTCCGTGAAATTCGGGCTGCTCTCCCCGGGGAGAGCGGGAGAACGCGTCGCCACTTAGCGCTGCGCCACCCTTTCACCCTTTTTTTTTTTTTTTGCAGCTGTATTTGTTTCCCTATCACTACACATGAATGTATTTGAGCAGATAATGTCATTAATAGCTAGGCCATGCTGGGTATGTTGGTGTTTCCACAACAAACTCAACACTGACATGAAATTTGTGATTTTTAATGTGCTTACATATCATTTCCTGCAAGTGTATAGGTACAAAGAACTGGCAGGTCTGCGCATGTGTTAATCTGGGACACAGTAACCCCCCCCCAAAAAAAAAAAAAACCAAACAAAACCCAACCCAACAACTACAAAAAGCAACCCAATGGCTGATCCTTAAATCACATGACACTCTCACTATAATCTGATTCTGCATGACCATTCTGCCCACACGGTGGATTAATAGTCAAGAGGTAGCCCACCTGTCTAGAAAGTGAAAAATTTCAGGTTCAATCCCAGTTTGTACCTGAAACTTCTCCCCCATCCACTAAACAGTGGGTGGTTGTCTGGCTGCTAGTCTTTTGGATGAGATGATAAACCGAAGTCATGTATACAACATGTATTTAGTGCATGTAAAAGAACCTATGGCAACAAGAGAGCTGTCCCTGGCAAACTTTTGTTTGAAAAAAAAGCTATCCTGATAGGGAAAAAATGCATATGCAGACAGGAAAAGAAAAAAATAATGGGTGGCACTGCTCTTTTGGCAATGTGCTCTCCAGGGAAGAGCAGCCTAATTTTCACGCAAAGAAATCTGTCAAATCTGTCATATACAGTATTTGTTTGACTAAGTGCTTGGAGTAGTCAGATTTCCAAACTGGAGTTTTCACCATAGAGGTCAGACAAAGAGTTTGTAGGCACGCCTGCCACACAAAACAATCATTTTCTGGTGGAAAGAGGACCAGAACTCGAAAAGCAATGGCAGAGGTAATTGGGAAATGTCTCAGTTGGATGTGGTGAAGGGGGAAGAAAAGTCAACTTAATAAAGAATGATCTTGACCTCAACAAACATCAGGGTCTCTGTGGAAGGGTGGTCAAGTCATCTGATTTGAAAGCAGACTTGGCCTTGTGAATATAATGACAACAATGAGGCAGCCAAATCCTTAGGGCATTGGTTCAAATCCAGGTTCAGGGGGGGAGGGGGGAGTCTGCAATAGAGGGGATGGAAGTCAGGATGTTTTGAGATGTTAAAAATCTGTTTTAAAAAAATCTGTTTCTTCTTTCAGTTTCAACTAAACAAAAATCGTACTAATACCACATTAGTGTCAAAGGTGAAGGGGTGTGGGGATATGGAGGACACACGCTCTCTTTAGTCGTTGTGATTATATTAACGTCCCAGCGGATATTTCCGATTGAAGGACTCCCTTTCTTTCATTTTAAATTAGCACTGAGCGCACTAAAGCACGCATGCTTTTAACACATGACCACAAATATCATCATATGTGTCACACCACGAACTAGAGTTCTGTAAATCTGCGTATGTATATGTGTACTCGTACACACACACTCTCTCTTTGCCAGTCACACATAAGAACCGCCCCCCCCCCCCTCCGCCTCATCACACGTACACACAGGTATGCAAGCGATGATGAAGTTTCACGCAATCACACCAACGAAGTCACTAGGCCTACAGCCTAATAGGCCTACAAGGGAGAGCATTACGCTTACCAAATCATAATGTTTAGCGGAAGTCGTCATAAGTGCCAGACCATGGCCAACTAATGCTGTCAATTTGGTTTCATATTTTCGCTTATCGTTGGTGAGGTGTGTGGAATTAAAGCACAGGTGAGTACCTGTAAAAAAGCACGATTTATGTCGCTTTTGTGAACAGCTAGCAAGGGAACTGTGGTCGTTTTAAAAAGCTGTCATCAGAAGTCGTCTGCTGGGACTGGCTGAACAGGATGAACTCGCACAGTCGCACCCAAAACATATGACATTGATAACTCCTATTATTATATGATTTGACTCGATAGTGCATAGCAAGTCGGTAACTGACAGATTGATTGTACATATAACGACTGGGTCAGTTAGAGGTTTATCATCTCTTATTTTTGTGAGGGAATGGAGGAGGTGGGGACAGGGGTGGGGTTGGGGGGATGTGACTATCACAGTATCAGTATCACTTTTGATAGGGCCTAACAGTAACATTGTAACAACAACAAAAAACATCTTCCCATAAGTTATACCCTGTTATAACGCTGAAAACAGAACCAGTGAATGAAAGAAGGCTTAAAATCGTAACTATGCAGTTATTACAAGCAATTAAGATTGTGCAGGCTGTGTGAGATTATTCATACATGCTTGCATGTATACACATGTGTGCATTTTCTTTACAGAGCTGCTGTTTTTTTTTTTAGAATAACTACTGTAGTACTTAATTGCAACCATGAGACACAAATCATTTTGAAGATGCAAATATGTTTTTTGACATCCACAATGCCTCAAATTTTAACTGAAAAATCATTCCTAATCGATTTATAATGTACAATTTATCTCAAATGAGCATACATAGAATACCATTTCCACATAGTTGTTAAGCCTAAGGGTAATAATTTTCTATAGCTGGCAAGAATGTATCAGGTTTAGATGATTTTGCATGCTGATTGTCATCATTTTCACTTTATTATCATTAGATTATGGTTTCGGGGACAATACTTTCACAGTGTGATGCTACACTAGTTTCAGAGAATTTTTTTATTAACTTCATAAAGTATGGTAACTTGATACTGGTACAAATACTATATCAAGGACTTGCTTGGCCAAATTTTGCAGCTAAAAAAAAAAGCAACAAGAAAAAACCCCAGTACGGACGGACAGTCGGAGAAAAAGCAGGGCCAGAATCATCGACAGTCATTGAGTCAAGATGGACGCCAGGGCACAGCGCCCTGCTGGTGGGAATAACAACCAACAACAGCCTGGTCAAGGGCCTCGTAACCACAACCCGGTTATGCATGTGCGAGATCGGCTGTTTCATGCCCTCTTTTATCGCATTGCTATCACTTACGCCCGTGCCTTCTCCCCCTCTGTGCGACGCGTTCTGGAGTTTGCCATTGTGGTGAAGGTCAGTTGTTTAATTAACTGAGGTACTGTTTTGCAGATCTATTGCTATTAGTTATGTGAGATACTTTTGTTTTACAGTTTGCCATTTTAGTGAAGGTTAGTGAGATCAGAGATATTGTTTGCCATTTTGCCTTGGTAATTGTACTAATTGTAGTGAAGGTTAGTGAGATTGTTTTACAAAATTGTTTACCATAGAACTAATTGTATTTGTAGTATACTAAAAAGGAGCGAGATATATTGTTTTACTCTTTATAATTTCATAAGCATATAGAGGTCAGTGAGATAAAATACAGTTTGCAATGCAAGTTGTAACGCTTGGTGAAAATTTTTGTGATATTGTAACTGTTGTGCAGTTGGCCATTTTACTTAGTTTTTGAGTTTACCATGGTCAGATTTAGTTTACAATCTGCCATTGTACTTGTTGATGGTTTACCATTGTTGCAAAAGCTTTGACTTGATTTATTTTTGTTGGTCTTGTTTACTTTCAGTTTTCATTTACCAGTCATGCTTTTTTCAAGCCACCCATTGCAATCTCACCACCTCAGTCATATCAAGGCTCATCGTATCTTCAGAGTCCAAAATTCACATGAAACTTGTTAGTATCACTTTTTTTTTAATTTTTTTTTTTACTCCAGTCAAGGAAAGGAACACACTTGTTAAAAAAAGTTAATCAAAATGCTTTGCTCCACATGTAAGATGGACTTCCTCAGTACAGTGGTGGATGGTTTATCTTTTATTTGTCTTGAAAGAGGGGGAGGATGCAGATGGCTGCTAATAGTGATTGATCATTTTTTTCAGCGTTGTCTTTTTGTTTTGTTTTGTTTTGTTTTGCTTTGTTCTTCAGTGGTGTGGTTGTTCAGCAGCTGAGTGTACTTGTTTGTAGACATGTATACAACACATGTGGTTTGTAGTCATTGGTAGTGTGGTGGTCTAATGTGATTACTTGTGGTGTGTAGGCGTTCGTGGTGCTAGCAATGCTGGTATACATGCACGTGGTGTTTGCCCGGACCCCTGTCAACTGTCTGGCCCATGTCGCCCAGTCCTGGCCCCGACATGGCATCCTGCGGGTGGAGATTGTGCGCAACGCCTCCGACAACTACTCCATCATCAACTCCTATGAAAAGGTGAGACTCTGATTACATGTGCATATGGCATCAGGCGCAGTTGGGGTTCTGAAGGCTGTTAATCCCTGTGCTGCTTGTGCCATGTCTTAGCACAGCATCAATTTGTCAGTGACGTTCAGAAAAAAAAATCTGCATTGAATTCTTAAGGTCCAGCTTTTTTTTTTTTAGGTGTGTCCAGCCCAATTCCAAGTGATGATCACAAGATTTTGTTTGCTGCAGTGTCATACAGTGTTATACACCCTGTCAGTCTTTTCTTCGCTAAACACTGGTTTACTCAGTTGTGTATGGCCTACTTTGTGGGCAGCAGTGGTGCATTTGTGGGCTTAGCCAAGTCTGTGGACAGGTGACTGACATGGTTACTGGATGTGTCTGTTTCCTGGCATGAGAGTGGGGTTATTGATTGGTGGCCATCCCCCTGCATCTCCATGTGGGAGCTTGGCACAAACCTTTTATTTCATCCCTGGTCTGTTCAAAGACCAGCTAGTAATGTTGTTATTTTTATGTTGATTCCTTTTTAGACATTTTTACAAAACAGCCACTTTCTCTGCTATTATGGATAGTATTTACACGTAGAAAAATTGTTTGACATTCATGTAAGGAACTTGAAATGGCAACAATACTCTAGTAGTTAATGGGTAAAAGAACATTCTTATTTCTGGAATTTTTTTTTAAAGACAATTTTTAGTTATTTTGGGTTATTGACCTTGGCTCAGCATGGTCTAATCATACTGTGAAATGTTTCTTTCAGATCTTTGTGGTAAATATGTTGGTTTTTGTTTACAGGTTACTTTGCTATTGAGCCAGTTTGTCAGTATTAACAACAGGTTAGAAAAGCTATTGATTTGATAATGGTGATAATGGTGTTGATATGATGGGTAAATATTTGAGTTGGTGTGTGTGTGTGTGTGTGTGTGTGTGTGTGTGTGTGTGTGTGTGTGTGTGTGTGTGTGTGCAGGAGTACAGTGACATCAGCCTGTTCACGGACACAGGCATTATGGAGGAGCTAGGTTTGGGCTATTCCCTCAACGACTCCGATGCTGAAGATGACGGCCTTGAACCTGGCAGTCAGCCGCTAGATGAGGTGACCTCTGACCCTCAGGACAGCTCAGAATCAGGCCCCAGACCCACCACCACCACCTCACCACAGGACAAGGAAGGGGGCATAGAGGTGGAAGCAGGACATATGGAGGAGGAAGGAGAGGGTAGGGTAGGGGACAACACATCCCTGCACAGCAAACTGCTGGACGACCTTCACCTTGGTGAACAGCACAGTCCTGGACACCCCCACTACACAGAGCTGGAGATGTTGGCTAAAGCAGGTATGTCCTCAGTCTTCTCAGCGTTGTAAAATTTTTATATATATTTGGAGCTTCTCTCTCTCTCTCTCTCTCTCTCCTCTCTCTCTCTCTCTCCTCTCTCTCTCTCTCTCTCTCTCTCTCTCTCTCTCTCTCTTTCCCCCTCCCTCCCTCTTCCTGTTGCTCCCCCCTCACTCTCTCTCTATGTAAATCTGATGACAGCTGTATTTCCATACTTCAGTGTTGTATTGGCACAAGCCTTGGTGGTGACCACAACTCCGGTTTTAAAATAGAGATGAACTACAGCAAGCTAGGGGAAGATATTACTGCCCACACACAAGGAAAACATGTGGCAAAAGCTTTAACCTTTCCCTTGCACCAAGGCTGTGAAATCGTCCACAGCCCTAGATTTTACATTGTAACTCAAGAAATTTAAATGCTGCTGCTGTGAAATTCAATGACTTTGTCAATCAACCTCCGGCCTACACATGTACAGAAAATTGTTTGTTTGTGCCTTCCCTAAAACCATAGCTGCCAACCCTTCCGGATTTTAAAAAATTCTTCCGGCTTCGAATCTCGGTTCCGATTTTCCGTTTTACAAGAAAATATTCTGGTTTCCGAAATTAAAAAAACAAAACGTTTTGTTTCTAAAGAAAGCAACTGTTGCAAGCGCAAGCGTTCTCTCCACAAATTCCAGGAGCTTGCTGATGTAGAGGTGAGAAAGATTTTGAAGCATGTCTGCACACCCTAACTGTATAAGTACAGTGTCTTCAGAGGCTGATTGACAACTGGACCCTTCTTCTGCAGCTCTGAAGAAGAAGGAAAATCTGCTGGGCCATCAAGAGCCATAGATGCAAGATTACAGTCCTACTACATACCAAAAAAAAGCAGCCAGCATTCGCTTCCCAGTTCATCATCATCAGGAACTCTTTCTGCCACACCCCATGCAGCACAGACGAAAGAGAGCGCTCTAGTCACTGGCTCTGCTGCAGAAAAGGAAACAGACCAGTGGCAGCATCAGGGAGCCACCAGCGAAGAAATCTGGAGTGTCAGATTTGGGAACTGGAAGACAAGAAAGGATCTTCAATGCCTTATCTGACCCTCTGATGCTGATATATGCCAGTTTTCTGAAGGCTGTTGTTCCTGTCTTTGAGATGACCAACAAAATGTTGCAGGCTGAAAAGCCACTGATCCATGCTTTGCGAAGCATACTACTGGGGATTCTTTGTAAGATTCACTGTAAATTTGTGATCGCTTCAGTACAAAAATCCAAAGAAGCAATTGACATTGATTACAAAACAAGAAAACATCAGAAAGAAGACAATGATCTTTTTGTTGGGGCTGCAACCTTTGCTCTGTTAAAAACTCTGCCACCTGCGGTTCAGGCTGAAGTTTTCCAGACAGTCTGGGAGTACTACATCACAGCCTGTGACTACATTATTTCAAAGTTTCCCCTCTGGGACCCTGTTCTAAATTCATGTGCAGGTTGCTAATACCTCAAAATCTGGCAGTTCAAAATGGGAGGACGTACAGTTTTTCATACAGAAATTTCCATGTGTGGTTCTTCAACATGACGAGGAAGAACTGTCAGAAGCAACAGACCAGTTTCAGGACCTATTCAACAGCTACCAACTGCTTGACTTGCCACAAGCTCTCCGTGACTTGGAAAGAGAAGACCAGAAGTGGGCTTTGCTGGCCCCCCAAAATGCTTTGGCATGTTGGCCTTTGATAGACTGGCTCACTGCATGTTGGGAATCCTGTCCCTGCCTCACAGCAATGCCAGTTGTGAGCGGCTATTCAGCCAGGTCCGAAAAAACAAAATGGACTTTGGGGGTCTCTCAGCACAGACATGCTGAACAACATGATGGTTGGGGGACAGGATAGTCTAGTGGTTAGAACATTGTGCTTGCAATCTGACAACCTGGGTTCGATTCCCGTTCAAGGGGATATTTTCTTCTGGAGTTAACATCGGTGCAGACTCCACTCTCCCCTAAAGTCCTTCAGATGAGACCATTAACCGAGGCCCCGTGTGCGAATGCACACAGAACATCTTGCGCACATGTTAAATCCTGTTCCGCTTTTCGTAAGAGTAGGCCATTGTGGGAACAGATGACAGAATTTACAAAACCGCATACATATGGGGACTGGATGTGAAAAAGCACATGAGTGCTTATTCCATTATCCTTGATATAAAAGAATAAAATAAAATAAAAATTTTAAAAATAAATAAAAAGGCAAACCTTCATGGATTTTGCTACCAGCAGAAGTTCAGCCAGGACTTCTTGAAAAAAGCAAAGTCATCAACCTCCCAAATGGTGAAAAAAAAAAAGGTTTAGCTTGACTTTGAGGAGATGTACAGAACAACATTGCTTTTTTATAGATATTTTTACTGTTTGGGGCAGATGGGTTAGTAGGTTAATTTTCTTCTTTCATATTTTTGGTGTGTTGGGTCGTCAGCTGCCCCAGGGCCAGAGGAGCCAGTCCAAGTGAACTGTTAACAAAGTATTAACTTTAGTACATAGAAGAAATCTCCATTCTCATATTGGCAATGTGTAGACCAGAATTGCTACTCCAACTTCAGTCTGGTTGAATCTGTAAGTATGTTTGCTTAATGGATGGTATATTTCTTAATGTGTGTGTGTGTTTTAAGGGGGACCGCGGCATACGTTTTGACAAATTTTTTTTAAAAAATGACTTTTGGGATTATGGTTGCATTTGGTCAAGTAATGTCTCAACTTTACATTTCTGTTACTCATTTTGTTTATTTTGACCGATATCATACCTAATAAAATCATTTTCTGACGTGGGTGTGTGTGAAATTTGAGTGAATGTGGCCAAAAACTGCGAAAATTGCGTCGGTTTTGAGATCGTAGCGCTCGCGACCTATTTCTCTACCCCCCCCCCCCCTTCCATGGTATCAATGTGAAGGTCATTCACTGACCTACTTTCTGACAACACTTGTCAAAGGATAACGTCACTCACGGAAACACACGAAGAGTGAATCCGAAGGAACCCGAGAGGCATTTACTGATGGCATACGGTTGAGTCGAAGTCTCTGATTGGCTCCTGTCCGTAAAAAAATAGCTGATTGGTTCTAAGAGTCATGTGACTTTTATCCAAGATGGCGGTTGTTTTCTTCCTGAGTTCGATCAACACTCGAGTCGGACCGGTTTTTTAGCCAAAGTTTTTTACTGAAAGTCCTCAAAAAATGCCAAAAAATATGCCGAAAACAAGTGTTGGACTGTCAATGCCTTCAGCAGACAGATAGAAAATGGAGGGAAACGAAAATAGACGACGATCCGCCAGCTGAAATGTGACCGACTTTTGCCAGTGCTGTGCACACTAACTTGCGATGTCGTCAATAGCGTACACGCTACTTCTCTGATTGATAATTGGAGATTTTTCTCCATCAAAACGTGTATCAATTGCTGGCAACCGACACTAGTATTAATGAAAAGATCCGTTGCGCAAGAAAAATTAACCGATCCGCAGCCGCAACTTTTCAAACGATCGCAGAATATCTCATTGATGTGTCAACATTAGAAAGTTGGTGACAACGACTGTGCACAAAGTTTACAACTGGCCGAAGGAGACAAACTGAATACACATTTTCCCATCGATTTATATTTTTTGGATTAGCTACGATCTCTTTCCTATCAAGTTATTTGTTGTGAACTTAAAGCAACAGTATTTTTTTTTACAGGCTATTCATATTCACTCCCCCCCCCCCCCCCCCCCCCCCCCCCCAGATTCTTTCACTGTTTTATTTTTTATTCAGTTGTCTGTATTTTCAGAGGCACTTTATAATTTACTGACAATTCTCATAGAAATTTTTACTGTGTTTAACACAGTGTGTGTTAGAAAAGAAAAACGTTTTTGTTTGCTGTCACCATCAACAGAATGTGTGTGCATTCTGTGTGTACACTTTGTGTGTGTGTGTGTGTGTGCATGCATTCAAATTGGCTATATGTAGGGTTTTTTTCAATTGATATGCAATAAATTGTTTTCTTATTTGAATATCTAGTAAGTAGTATAATAAATTTTATAAACATGCAGATATGGCATGTCCGCTCACTCGCACATACACAAACACTGCATAAAAGAACACACATTTCTGATGTTTTCACATCATTAGTCCATCAGCATACATTATTTTAATTGGCTGCAGAAAGAGGCCAAGGATTGAATACTTTGTATTGCCTTCTGGAGTCCTGTTCCCACCATCTCTTTCCACACACATATTTCTTCCCTGCCTCTTTTCTTTTTAGCTCACTTTCCAACTCTCCTGTACTTTCCATTTTCACACAGTTTATTGTTTTGCATTCTGCTTTGTATTCTCACACATTTTATTATTTTTATCTATCTCACTTTATAATATATCTTGATATTTATATAAAGATCTACATTCAAAGCTGAGATGAACATATAACAAGGAAAGAGTCGGCATGCAGTTGGAGGTGAGGTACTTTTCCTGCAACATAGTGCTTGCTGGTCTGGATTTTGTGGCAGGGAGCAATGCAGAAGTGTTTGTAGAGAAATCAGACATTCTCAGGGTGAAAACAGCCACTAGAAAGTCCTCTGATAGGGCCAGAGAAAAGAGGGGGGGAAAATAGAAACTGTAAGGCATGCGGAACGTGAACATAGCCAGGCAGACAAGGGGGGGTGTATGCCCCAGGAGCCTCCTGAAAAATTTATTTTATAAGAAAAACTGTCTGTAATCACTCAGTAGTGTTGGCCTAATGTTATTTTACATGCAAAATTTATTTGGAATGTTTAATCATGAGTTTTTATGATTAATTGTTAACTAAATCTTTACGGGGTTTTCTCAAAACTGGTTTTTTCAGCTGGGTCAGTCGTTTGGCCCACCTGTAACTTCTGACCTAATGGAAATAATCTAATCAAATTTGGCATGCTGGTTTAGAAACATCTGCTGAGTGCAATGAGAGTGTTTGAGCTCTGTAGCTGTTATAGTTTTTAAATACCAAATGATATAAACAAAAAAACGGGAATGAAAATTTTTGGGGCATATTTGGAGAAGACAGAAAACACCATTTTATTAACTAAAACATAACTTTTTTGTGATCATTGCACACAGTGATATCAAATCAAACTGGAAAAATTATAAACACCATTATGTAATGCATATTTTGAAAGTAGCAGATGGGCTAAACAGCGACCCATATTTTTTTGGAAAAATTATCACATTATCATATCTGTTTGACTTACATATTTCAAACTTGGCACAGATAGCTATATTAATGCACTTAGTATGTGTACCAAATTTCATTGAGATATCTTTACTAGTTCCTGAGAAACGAAAATTTGCAAAAAGTGACGCAGTGGTCCACCTTAAAATTTATTGTGGGTTTTATTTCAGGAGATGAGAAATTTGCTTGTCTAAATATAAAAAGTGCTTCAGCTTCAGGGGGCACAGCCCCCTGACCTCCACTTTTACAGGAGGGGGGCTATGCCCCCCTTCCGAACCCACCACCCACCAGGATTCCTATTTTTCAGTCTCAGAAGTTGGCAGCTATGGTTATAGTACCACATCCATAAAATATGGAGTGCAGCATTGGAGTGGATGTAGGAAAAAGGTTAACCATTCAACATCTGCTGCGTTGTTTTGTCTGAGACTTGTAGGACAGGACAGCCTTGTGAATTGGAGACCACACTTATGAACTGATCGTCACAGGGTGTGTTTCAATGTGGAGATGTTTTCAGGATGAAAATAAATCAGTGTGGGAATGTTGTCAGTGTGTGGGTGACAGTACACTGTGATTGTGCTGTAAGTTTCAACATAGGGACAGACAGGTTAGCATGGTGTATGATTTTTCACGTATGTGAATATGTTTCATTGTGGGGATGAGAGCATTGTGTCACTGTGCATTGTGATTCAGTGTGGAGGTGATTGCTGTGCTGTGTGTTTCAGTGTGGAGATGTTTCAGTTTGGAGGTTTTAAAATGTGGGTAATGTTTCAGTATCACTGTCTTGAGTGTTTTACTGTTTAAATGTTTGAGTGCAGAAAAAAACTGCTGTGTGTTATAGTATGGATGTTTTAGAGCAGGAGATGATTGCAGTGGAGAGTTGCTTCAGTGTGGATATGTTTCAGTGTGGTGATAATGCAGTGTCATTGTGCTGTGTGTTTCAGTGTGGCCAGAGGAGAAGTACATTGTAGAATACGCTCTGGAGTACGGCTTCCTGCGTCTGTCGCCTAAAACTCGTCAACGCCTGAACATCACCGTCATGCTGGTTACCTTGGGTAAGTGATATTCATCGTATTCCTGTTGTCCTACAAGAATGGGATTAATTTCCTTGGTGGCACCCCACAGCTATGACTTGACTTCCTGAGGAGTCATTGTGGCATTGCCTTGAATTTTTCTGGCAGTGTCTTGGGCAAGCTGACCTTGACAGAAATTATCCATCTCATGGTAGTAGGGTGTGTGCTGAGTATGTTCTTGTCATCTGTGCCATCAGCCATGGCTGACCTACTCTTTGAAAAGTGGATAGGGTTTTTATGTGTGTGTAAGATGTTCCATGTGGACACAAGATCTCAATTTCTTGTCTTATCTGAAGGACTTTTGGGGGATTAGAGTCAGAACCAGTGTTAAATTTCAGGAGGAATTCTTTGGAATGGACATTTCTGTGGAGATTTAAATCCATGCCTTCAGTCGCCATCAGATTACAAGTTTGATGCTGTAACCAGTAAACTGTCCTTTTCCCCTTTTACAGTATAGAGCAGCCTAATATAAGATTAAACACACATCGCACGCACACACGCTTACAAACACACACAAACACACACACACACACACACACACTTAACATGACAGTCTGATACTGTGCAAAGTACTGTTCTGGTTTTATATGGCCGGGTCAGCTTATTCAGAATCACATGTTATGAAGACTGGGAGTGGTGTATTATATCTGTGTCAGCCACGATGATGTGGAGTGCTTGCTTGACATGATTGTCGATGTCCACATGGTGGTCACTTTCGCTTGATAGAGTTAGCTTCATGGAATCAGAATAATATAGGTGTGTGTGTGGTGCGCGTGCGTGCGTGTGTGAACAGACCCCCTGAAGGAGAAGTGTTTCGGGGACGGCATCAGCCGGTTCCTGTTGGACGAGTTCCTGGGCTACGATCACATCCTGATGTCCTCTATCAAGCAGCTGGCAGAGCAGGAAGAAAACAAAGGTTGGTGCCGGTCAGTCTGTGTGTGTGTGTGTGTGTGTTTCTTTCTCTCTCCCTCGCTGTGTCTCAGTTTTTGTGTGCGGACAAAAGTAGTATTTTCCGGAGTGCTCCACAAGAATGTGTATGTGTGCAAGTTTTCTTCACAATGTGCTAATAGGGGAACAGTGGTTTTGTCAGTGTGTGGATGTGTGGAAGTTTTCTGTTTAGTGGGATGATTGGGGAGGGGATAGACATGACATAGTATTATGTGTGCAGATTTTCTGCTCAGTGCAGTATTAGGGGAGGGATTACTGTTTTGTTTCTATGTGCGTGTGTGCAGCTTTTCTATACAATGTGATGACAGAACATTACTGGTTTGAATGAGTTAATCTGTGATTTTTAGAATGCATAAAAATCTCCTTTGTCAGTTTGTAGATGTGCGCAGGTTTTGTCTGCAGCGTAGTAACGAGGGAGCATTACCATTTTGTCTGTGTGTGGATGTGTGTAAGTTTTCTTCATGATGTGTTAGCAAGGGAGCATTACCTTTTTGCCAGTACATGGATGTGTTGTTGTTGACTTCAATTTTACGTCTGTTCACTTTTAGTGATATTAGACGCCCCCCCCTAAAAAAAAAAAACCCCAAAAAACAAAACAAAACCCCAAAACAAAAACAAAACAAAAACAAAAAACCCGGGAGATGTGGATGTGGTGTTAAAAAAAATAATAATAATAATCTCGAAAAACTTGGCAATGCAACAGGAATTTAAAAAACAACAAAAAAAACCCCAACAAGTCATTAACGTTAATGTAACTATAACAAATGTCCTATGGGACTGTAACAAAGACCTTTCACAATTTCAAATGCCAATTTTAAATTACTGAATATGCTGGTGAGGGAGTTTTCAGAAAAATGGGGCATGAAAGGTTTTACACTCTGGCAGTCAAAAAGTATATGAGTATTAGTGATATTCTCACCACACAGGCATTTACCATTTTTGCTGAATTTGGTTATCAATGCATTTAGTTTCATTCTATAGAATAAAGTATTAATTCTCCTTGACGTAAAAACATTTGTACTAACTTCTGAATGGTTCCCCACTGTTAGATTATGGGTATTGATTGCAGTTCTAGTTAAAAGTCTCTCATTTTGCTGATTACTATCAGTGACCTTTCTCCATGATTTTTGTTCTAGTAAGCTATACCCTTCTTGTAAGGATAAAGGCACATGCAATTCTATTGCATCCCGTCCATGTTTTGCACCCTTTTTGGCAGCTCTATCCGCCCACTCATTTGGAAAGAACCCAGTGTGTGAAGGCACCCAACAAAAATTCACACTTATGCCCTTTACGGTTAAGAGATGTATGACATGCTTAATCTCTAATATGATTTTCGAAGTTTTCTTGTAACATGGCGATTTTAAAGCATACAATGCCGATTTAGAATCAACGCAAAGAAGAATTTGAAATATACCCAACGGCAAATCAAAGATATAAGTAAGACCCATTAGTATTGCTACAAGTTCTGCTGTAAATATCGAGTGATGTTTACCAATGTAATATGATTTTTCAATTTTTAACGCTGGTATAACAAAAGCAGAACCTGTTTCTTGATTATCTAGGCGGGATCCATCTGTATAAATTTGTAATGGATGTGTGTACATACGTGTGTGCAGGTTTTCTTCGCAATGTGGTAACGGGAGAACATTACCGCTTTGTCAGCATGTGGATGGCCCGTAGTTCATACCTGGCTGCCGCTTTCATCATGCTAGTCTTTGTGAGTAATCTCCCCATTTCTCTTTGTGTTTCTTCTGAAGTGTCCCACATTTGCTGTGGAACTCGTATTATGCCGTTTACATATATGTTACAACATGAGATTCATAGAAAAGCACTTTTTGTCATCAGCCATATATCTGCTGCTGTTAACTTTTACACTGAAAAATCATGGCTGACAACCTCTCTGCCGTTGTATGTGGCAGGATCTTGCTTCATGTGGCCTTTGCTGCAACCAGAATAAAAACAGATATTGCAGAAAGGGATGGTATCAGAATATGAATTGCTGGGGAAAATAAGGGACACCACCATCCATTTTTATAATTTTCAATCATGCTAGTTGATGGTTTTACTTTGTGTCATTTTTTCATTCTCCCCCTCCCCCCTTCATTTATCTCTCATCATCTTTGTCATTCAGTTTTGAGTGCTTCCTTCTTTCTTCTAAATCTATCTGTCTGCCATCATTGTCTTGATTATGCTGGTCTTGAGGATGTGCTGTTCCTTTCATTTTTTTCTTCTTGTTGTTGTTTTTCTGTATTTTCTTCTTATCGTTTACTGCTCTGCTTCCTCTTTGCTCTTGTTCGCCTTGTGTTGTTTCTCTTCCCTCTGTAAAGCTGTACATCATCCAATGTGCTTTCTCTGCGTTCTCTCCTTTGCTTCACTGTCTGTCATTGTCTTTGTCTATCTGCCTCATACACACACACATACACACACACACACACACACACACACACACACACACACACATGCACACACACAGAGATGTGCACATACACAGGCCATTTTTACTCTACACCACAACCAAGGAAGAAACAGTATATTGATAAAGCTAAGAATAGGTGAAGATGTTAGCTGATGTGAGTAGCCATACAAATTGGCAGAAAAGGAGTTTCCTTATATAAAGGCATTCGTTCAAATGAATTGTGTGAAGAGTTTTCTTCAATTTCTAAAGGTATCGTTAAACAGTAATTCATCCCTGAAGTCGGAATGCAGCTGCCTTAATGGTGGGTGAAAACACAAAATGGTACCATTGATGTGGGGGGAGAGACAGTAATTCATTTGAATTGTGTGTTACAGACTGTGTCAGTGTCCACTCTCCTGCGCTATTCCCATCACCAGATCTTCATGTTTATTGGTAAGTCTTACCACTGTATCAGACTTAACGGGATAGTGTAGTGGATAGTGTCATACTCACAGTCTGATGGTTACTATGGACACGGGTTCAGATCTTCCTTGAGGTGTCGGTTTTCAAAGGGATTTATCCCTTGGGTTTAACATTGGTACTGTTTAGCTCATTGAGGTGCTTGAAATTATATTAAATGTTATGTGTATTTACCTGTAGTTTTATGCTTTCTTTGTATGTTAAAAGAAAATACTACAGCTATGTGATGTGTGTGAACTGGCATAGACTGATGGTGGTCTGTGTTTCAGTGGATTTATTGATAGTGGTGATGGTCTGCTTCAGTGGATTTATTGATAGTGGTGATGGTCTGTTTCAGTGGATTTATTGATAGTGGTGATGGTCTGTTTCAGTGGATTTATTGATAGTGGTGATGGTCTGTTTCAGTGGATTTATTGATAGTGGTGATGGTCTGTTTCAGTGGATTTATTGGTAGTGGTGATGGTCTGTTTCAGTGGATTTATTGGTAGTGGTGATGGTCTGTTTCAGTGGATTTATTGGTAGTGGTGATGGTCTGTTTCAGTGGATTTATTGATAATGATGGTTTATATTTCAATAGATTTATTGAAAGAGGTGCTGGTCTATATATCAATGGATTCATTGATGATGATAGTCTGTGTGTCAGTGGATTCATTGGTGATGATGGTCTGTATTTCAGTGGATTCATTGATTGTGATCATCTATGTTTCAGTGGACTTACTTCATATGCTGGAGATGAATGTGACTGTGGCTTTTCCAGCTGCTCCACTGTTGACTGTCATCCTGGCTCTTGTGGGTGAGTTCTGACCCCTCCACTCCCTTCCCTCCCCAAGTTCAGTCTCTTCCTCGCTTTTCTGCACTGATACCATCACACCTGAAGACACCCTGAGCTATGCATACCCAGGAGTATGCATAGTATTTCAGGCAGCCTGGTGGTAAGAGAGTTTAGCTTGCGATCTGAGGGCCCTGGTTTGAGCCAGCACAAGAGACCCACTCAAGGGGATTTTTCCTCTGAAGTTAACATCAGTGGCAACTCCGCTTCCCTAAAAATCCTTCAGATGAGAACATAAACCAAGGTCCTGTGTGTGAATGCATGCAGAGCATCTTGGGCACACTTAAAACTGGTTCTGCCTTTTTGGAAGAGAAGGCCATTGTGTGCTGGCAGGAACGGATGACATGCACACAGGGACTGAATGTAAAAAAGCACATGAGTGCTTATCTGTTATCTTAACACTATCCCCATGTTAAGGGAGAGAACCCCTCTTCCCCAGTACACGTGCACTGTGGTCATTTGCACAAACGTTGCCTACGTAGCAGTTTTAGCACTTTTCTCTCTTCCCCCCCCCCCCCCCCCCCCCCCCATCCATAATATCAAAACTCTCTTGTTGTTTGGAAACAGGCAGTTTTAGGTGGGTAAATTCAATGTCTTAGACCAAAAAATACTTTCGGGCCGAATAATGTTTCTGCATTAGTTATGAGAGTGAACTTGACCCCACCAAACACGCTTAAAATGACTACTGATGTACTTACAACATGTATTAAACAAACAGATTACTTCGTTCACTCTCATTGTCTGGCGTACCATTTCTGAGAAGTAAGAAGAATAATTTGCTTGTTGGTAAAACCACTTGGCTATTCAGGAACTCAGTCGGCCTGCCACATGTGCACACACACACACACACACACACGACACACACACACACACACACACACACACACCAAGAATCCCGTGGCTCCACAAAGTGTCTTTGTTTTCACACAGGTTTTGCCTTTAGAAGCTGATTATAGAGTGAAATACGATCTGTTCACTGACATGCTAGGTCTTAACTGAAACTGCATGTGTCTGGTTAACTGGTGGCATGGGAAAGTTTGGATTCTCTGTTGGCTTCCATTACCTGGTGGGGGGGGGTTACAAAGGGAAGGGCTAGTAGATGGTTGGTTGCCCAATAGTGGGGTTACCCATAGGGAAAAGGTAAAAAGAAAAGAATTAAATGTTTAAAAAAAATTGAAGTTGAACAATTTGAATAACTGTGATAATTTATTTCCCTTTCATACGATCATTATTCAAGTAGGTGTGCTTGCACACATGAAACATACATTCGTGTGAATATTCTCAATTATGTGAACTTCTGTATGTATCTGCTTAGTACATGATGCATAATTATGTGACTGCTCATTCATGTTTACAGAAAATGTGATGAAAAAAAGAAGAAGTGTGTTGATGGCAGTGTGATGGTTTTCAGGCATGGAGGCCATCATGTCGGAGTTTTTTAACGACACCACCACTGCCTTCTACATCATCCTCATCGTCTGGATGGCTGACCAGTATGACGCTATTTGTTGCCACACCAATATCAGTAAACGTCACTGGTTGAGGTAAGGACAAACTCTGCTTGTCTCTGTTGCTGTTTTACTGTTATCTGTGTGTGCAAGGAATGTTCTTATAGACTGCTAGGTAATTTGTGTGGGTCATATTGTAATGGGGAAACTTAATTACAGAGTGTGAGGTGATTGTACTGTATTACATTATTGTGCTTTGTATGAGTTTGTATTGTATTGCTTTACATTGCATTGTATTTTGTGTTGAATTGTGTTCGCTACTACACTGCAGGTTGTTTGCACTTATGGCAGATTGTTTACACTGTGAAGTTCTGACTGGTCTCCTCAGGAAGAGAGCATCTTTTTTTCCTGTTTGTTTTTATATTTGTTTTCTTATGAGAGTAGGTTTTTCTACAAAGTTCTGCTAGAGACGGCTCTTCTGCTGCCATAGTTCATTTACAGGAGCTAAAGAATGGATAATTAGTGAGGATCATTTTTTTTACAGAAAGTTTTATTACAGAAGTGCAAGGAAGTTTGTGAGGCTTATGTCTCAATCAGAAACTTGTTCACAAGGAAATTTTTTGGGTCATATTTTGTTCAATTTTCTCTGTTTTCATGTGGGGGGGATACTACTTAGTATATCTGTGTGCAGGTTTTTCTACATGTACCACTTTGCGTTCTACGCCTACCACTATCGCTTCAACGGGCAGTTTAGCGGACTGGCTCTCTTTACCTCCTGGCTCTTCATTCAGGTCAGTCACCCACATCATAATCATTATCAGGGGGGGGGAGGGGCAGGAAAGCCCACTGGTTAGAGCATTGCTGACATGATTGGATGGTCTGAGATGGAGCCCAGGTGCCAGTCACAACTGAGATGCCCGTTCAAGGGGATTTTCCTTTAGAGTTAACATCAGTGCGGACCCCATGCCTTTCCTTGATGAGACTATAAACTGAGGCCCTGTGTGCAAACATGTGCAGAACATCTTGCACCCATGTTAAAACGCATTCTGCCTTTTGTAAGAGTGAGCCGTTCATAGTTTGCAGATGACAAAAACATATTACAGAAAAACGAATAAAAAACAATTGGGTTCCAATTTTTTTTTTTTCTTTTTTGGGCAAATAAACAGCCATGACACAAAAACATTGACAAGAGTTTCCTCAACAAAATAATCATTAATTATGTAAGCAAAACAAAACAAAATTGCAAAGTTTCTAGTTTGTATGTATGTTCATTCCAAAGACTTCTTGATTTGAATATGGTCACTTTACTGCTTGAGAAAACAGGGGAAAAAGGACGAAAACAATAATAGTTTTTGTGTGTGTATACAAACTTTCATTATAAGTTACTCATGCTCCCCCCCCCCTCCCCTCTCTCTGTCTCTCTCTCTCTTTGTGTCTCTTTCTATCTCACTCTCCTTCTCTCTGTATCTGTCTGTCTCTCTCTCTCTCTTTCTCTGTCTGGTCTGTCTGTTGTCTCTCTCTCTCTGTTTTGCACAAAAAACACAACAAAATCCATGTTGGCTAAAGCAGACACTAAAGTGCGAGAAATGTAAAAATTTCCGAAAATCATGACTTTGGCTGCCTTGTCTGGCCTTGACTCCATGAGATAAATTCAGCAATGATGCAAAGTGATTGATGTGATGGAGTGTTGATTTGTGTAAGTGTGTGTGTGTGCGGACGCATGTGTGTGTGTGCGGACGCATGTGTGTGTGTGCGCATGCGTGTGTGTGTGTGCGGACGCATGTGTGTGTGTGTGTGCGCGCGCGCGTGTGTGTGTGTGTGTGTGTGTGTGTATGTGCGTGTGTGTGTGTGTGTGTGTGTATGTGCGTGTGTGTGTGTGCAGCACTCGATGGTGTACTTCTTCCACCACTACGAACTGCCGGCCATTCTGCAGCAACAGCACATCCAGGAGCTGCTGCAGCAGCCTCCTCCCCCCACCCCCAACAACCCCCAACCGTCTCCCCCTCCTACCCCTCAGGGGGGAGGTGAAGGAGGCGAGGGGGCTGAGGGGCAGGGAGGAGGGGCAGAGGAACAGGACCCCACCTCACCCCCCACTCAAGGTGAGACAGGTCTGTGAGTGGGAGCAGTGACTGACATTGGAGGTCAAGGCTGTGGGTGGGGAGGTTGTAACCGTGGAGGGGATAGGTCATGACACTTGGAAGGCAAGGTTATGATCCTGGATATGTAGATCATGACCTTAGAGGAAGAGGTCACATGACCTTGGAGGGTAAGGTCATGATCTTGAGTAGGAAGGCCATGACCCTGGAGATAGAAGTCAGGATCCATGGTGAGAGATCATGACCTTGGAAGGCAAGATCATGGTGGATTTTGTGCTATAGAGGTCATGATTGGACAGGAAGGTCATGACCCTAGGTGAGGTCAACATTTTCAAGAGGGGGGCAAAAGAAAAAACCCAGTTAAACAAAACTTCTGTTGGTAAACACATCGGCTAGGCATCAGTTCCTTATTCGACTCTTAACATGCATGCATGAACTGTTGTTATATATCCATGCATGTTTTGCTGGTTTATCATATATACCATTCTTTTACCTGTGATTGGTGACAAAGAAGGTGACAATGACAAAACATATGGTGACCAGGCATGTAAACTTGTGTCAAAATGCAAATCAACATGGGGCACTGAGTCAAAGACTTTCTTTTTTTCATTACACTGCAATCACTGGAGATGAGGCTGATATGGTGATGCTATGGAAATGCACCTGGCTTTGAGGTGATTTGACATGGCTGTACTTAATTCTTCCTCTCATAACGTCTCAGTGTGCAGTGTTAGTCAAGTAAGTTAAGCAGCATTAAAAAAAAAAAAAAGCTTCCGTAAAGTGGATGATGCTCACTAGTATCATCCCAGTCTTCTCATTGAGTTCATTGGAAACTTTGTCTGGATGAGATCTAACTGAAGCCAGAAGAAAATCCTTCCCCCCCTCTCATGAAAACTGAACCCGCAGTCTTTCAGCCAGATCCAAGTCATGAACCCCTGCGCTGCAATAGGTTGCTATGATACATTTTACACAGGGACAAGCGACAAATTTTTAAAATGGGTTGTCTTTCACAGGAGGAGACAACCCTCAGACTGGGGCACAACCTGGGACACAGCGAGGTCAAGGTCAAGGCCAAGGCCCCAGCAGCGATATCCGACCTTTGCTGGCCCACCAGATTTTAGGTCGCAGCATGACGGACATCATGGGCCGGCTCAGCCTGCGCCGAGGAATCCACATCCACTCTGCCCGCAACGCCGACAACACCGTCACCACCACTGTCGCTCCTGCCCAGGGAGGAGGAGGAGGAGGAACAGCAGGAGGTGAGGGGGGTGAGGACAGAGAAGGGAGGGGGTACAGAGTGGAGAGGATCCGAGTCTACAGCCCCTCCACCTTCCTGCGCCTCTTCCTCTCCCCCCAGGCCCCCAACCCGCAGCAGCAGCAGGAGGAGGAGGAGGAGGACAGCCCAGACCGCGAGGCAAGCTCTTCCCCATCGGAGGGGAGTCGGTCTTCAAGCGAAGGGAGCCGTTCTCTGTCTGAAGGGAGCAGGTTGCCGACTGGAGGAAGTCGGTCCACAACCGAGGAGAGCCCATCCCCTTCAGGGGAGAGTGGTCCCCTCTCTGGAGGGAGTTGCTCCCCTTCCCCTGCTCAGACGGGCAGTACAGGGGGCAGCGCAGGCACCAGCGACTCGCTGTCTTCCCCCTCATCATCCCCTACCTCCCCTACCCACCCCCTCCCCTCGTGGCGGGTCTCCGGGGAGAACGATGCCTGCAGGTGGGGAAGCCCTGGAGAGGAACCAGGTGGGGTGGGTGTGGACGGCTCCAGCAACGGCAGTTCTGGGATCAGCAGGCCCCCCCCCAAGTCTTCTGGAGATTCCTCTCGTCCTCTCCGGTCCCGCCAAGGGCAGACGACTGCTTCGGAAAATGGAGACGTCTGTGATGGGGGGAGAAAGGAAGGGGAGGGAAGCGCCACGCACAGAGAATTTCTTGACAGACAAAATGTCAGTTCTAGTCTGCATGGTGTGGTGGATTATGACGTGGACTGATCTGTAGGGTTTTGTTTTGTGGTTTTTTAAAAGTGCTGAATGATACATTGTGAAGTGAGCCAATCTGTATGTAGACAGTGTGGTAGATATGAACTAAGCTCTCTCTATACACGTAGCATGGTGTGATCAATTATGATGCCAGCTGATCTATATATAGCGTGGTGGATTATGGTGTGAACGGAGCTATTTATAGACAGTGCGGTGGATTATTATGCGACTAGGATGTGGTGGATCATCCTGTGCCCCGAGGTTTTTTTAAAAATGTGCACTGAGTTATTTATAGATGATGTGATTGATCACTGTTCTTCATCATGGAGTGGCAGATGATGATATGAGCTAATCTGCCCAAGGCTGGTGTGATTTTCGACAGAATGATAATGACAGTGAATGGTAATGAGGGTCATTGATGAAAGTGCATTCTGGATATTGTCGGTGAGGTGAACTGACAACATTGCACAACATGGAACAAGAAGGGGGTCGCACTATTTTCGTTATATGTCACTTTGTTGATAGCTTTTTGATAATGTGACATGGAGGAAGATGGTGAGCCATCTTCCGCAGATACATGTTCGGCTGAGGGAACTGAGAGAGAGAGAGTAGATGATTTAAAGCTTAGAAAAGAAATGTGATAAAGAAGGGGGCAACTGAACGACTGGCAAACTATGACCTGGACAGGGATGTTTTGTCGAGAGGGCATTTGAAGTTGGTTTAGGGGTAGGTATGAAGCAACAGAAATAAGTGTGTGTGTGTGTGTGTCCGGCTCCTCCCCATTCCCCCTCAATTTTGTTTGTTTTGTTCTTTTGTTTTCTTATCTCCTGAAGTGATATGTTGTGGATCTTTGAGGTGGAGCTGCTCTGTGCATTGTGCCTTGACATTTGCTGTGTA
This sequence comes from Rapana venosa, assembly GCA_028751875.1. Taxonomy (NCBI): domain Eukaryota; kingdom Metazoa; phylum Mollusca; class Gastropoda; order Neogastropoda; family Muricidae; genus Rapana; species Rapana venosa. The sequence continues at coordinate 38,002,266 of CM054140.1, forward strand.
GTCTTGTGTCACTGTATGAGTGTGTGTGTGTGGTCATGTCATGTCATGTCATGTGGTGCTGTGGTGTGTCAGGTGTGTGCCTATGTGCTTGCTTACGTATATGTGCTGCTTTGCAGTCTGTCATGTATACATGTGCATGCTCATGTGGACAGTGTGAAGGCATGCTTTATTCGGAGCATAATTTGTGTATGTTTTGGAAAAAATGTTTCTGTGTTCATTACAGATAAATTGTGGTGGATGTGTGGGTGGAGTGCACGTGTGGTACACTGCCATACACTTGTGGACAACTGCAAAACTTAAAACTTAAAAAATAAAAAGATTAATGGGAGAAAAAAGACCTTCATAAAAAAGACCTTCATAACCAAAAAGTGACTGATGTTCCTGCTTTTTCAGTTTGCCTCAGTTCATTGTATATCTACCTACACCCATCAAAGTAACCTAGCCTGAAGTCATATGCCTCTGCTCATGCATCCTCATGATAGTTGACATTGCTTATTTGCTGTCACTTAAAGGAAGGAGATCAGTACTGGAATGAGAAAAAAGGTAAAGAGAAAACACTATTTTACAGGAAAAAATCCCATAGCTCTATCAGACAGAGCAGACTGTTAGTCATGTTGTGTTCACTTTCCTGTAAGATTTGTCTGATTCCACAGATGGTAGCAGATCTTATGGCTCCTGCATCTGCTGTTTTAATGGAACGTTGTGATTGTCCTTTTTCATTTTGATTGTCATTTTATTCCCAAGTGCGTGTATGTATGTATATGTATATATATATATATATATATATATATATATATAATATTGGTTTTAAATTTTTTAAAACTTAAATTAATTTATCAAATTGTAGTTATGTAATCATCAGAATTCATTTTTGTGTAATTAGATGGGTTTTTTTTATTTTGTTGATTCAGTTTGTATGGATGTATTTTTTCTTGTGTTCTCGGGGAGCTTGGGTTTTGTGTTTGTCAAGTTTTGATTGATTGTGAACTGGCAATTTGTTTAACCTTCCATGGTTCCGTGCATGTGTTAACCAGGCCTTCATTGGCTCCGAATGTTGACCATAATGGGTTGAGGAGGGTAGGGAATAGCGCAGTGGTTCAGAGTGGCAAGCACATGATCTGTAAGTAACTGAGGGTGTGGGTGTCCATTTGAGGGGACATTTTTTCCTGGGAGCCAACATTTGTCCTGACCTCTTTCCCCTGCAGATCTTTCAGATGAAAGTATAGACTGTGGTCCTGAGTGTGAACACATACATGTATGGGACCCTGTGCCCACACTGAAAACCCATCCAGACCTTCCCCTTGCCTGAAGATTTAAATGTGGTGCCCCATTAACTCCTCAAGGAGTTAATAGAGGAGCAAGTCACATGGTTTTATAGAGATCTAGACTGTACTGGGTTAGCTGGTTCTGTTGTGCCAGTTGCAAGGCACAAACGGTGTCTTGTAACCCATATAGTTGTTGGAGAACAAGGTGTCAGGGACCTCAGCTTCTCTAGGAGCCAGCATCTTGAAGGTGGTGCCCATCTCCTCTCCATTGTTGCTTGACCTTCCCAGTCCATAGCAAGGGCAGGTACCTATTTACAACTGGGTGAACTGGGTAACTGTACTGAAGAGAGGGCGGGTAAATAGTGACCCATCCATGAGGCAGCCATGCTCTGTGCTTAGCTTCGGGAGAGCACCGCTGAGCTGTCATATATATATACCAATGTTTATCTGGCCGTGTTTGGCTCAGGGCTGGCTTTTGTCCAACATGTTATGGTTCAGGGGTGAATGCTTACAAGTAATATTGACAGCTCACGCTCATCTTCCTCATGTGTTCTGGTGTTCTTATCTGTGGTGGTGTGTAAAGTTGTTGGCTAAGTTCTGGCGTCAAGGCCATTACTTGGGTTTGTTTTTTTCTCTCTTTTTTTTTTAAGGATGACCTTTGTACAGGAGAAGGAGACTTTTTAAAAATAAAAGATATGATTTGTTAGATGTGGTAATGGCTGGTGTGTGTGTGTGTGTGTGTGTGTGTGTGTTTTGTAGAATGGTGGCAGTGGTCAGTATCATTCTCCATGTTATGTCACAGGCAAGGTGCCGAGTTCTTTGTTGTTGTTGTTGACATCAAGATCATAACAATGACATCATAATGACATCATAACAATGGTGCAGTTTAAAATGTTCTTTCCCCTCATCTGTTTTGGTATGCTTTTGTTACATGGAAAAATATTCTTTATGTTTTACAGATTATTTTTTTTACAGAAAGTATAGCCTTTGTTATGTGTAATTTGTTACATAAAAATTCTGACATAAGAAATGCTTGGTCAATATTGTGTACAATTTGTTTATGAAAAATGTACAGTTTTGGTATAGGGAATGATTTTATGTTATTAAGTGTAGGTATTAACTTAGAACTGCATATATAAGTTATTACCTTTGTGAATAGATTTCTAATGTATGTACTAAATGCAGGCTTGTTATCAGTTGGCTGTGTACTATGTTTGCTGCACTACAAGCCACCTCCTGTCATCTGCATTCCCTATTTTGTATTGTAGATCTAAAAGAAACCAAACAGTTTCACTTAAGAAATACTACAACGAAGTGTAGAATGACCACATGGAGCAGAGTATATCCCGCTTAATCTGGTTTGCATTCATTAGTTTTTCCTCACTTCGGATGCATCACCTTGTTGATGGTGGGTCTATAGTTCTACACATCTCTTCTATATGTTTGGCTGTTATTTTGAATTTGAAAGCAACACTTCCAAGAAGAACACAAACAACAGGGGCATTGATCCAGGTAGCAGGAGAATATGTGTGATTTGGAGGAAACGTCACGTGACTATTTAAACCAATCGTTTGCTTTTAAACAGGGATGAGCTAATTGGAGGATTCCTTGCCGATTTCCACCTTCAATAAGCAAATGAAATGGGGTAGCCCAGTGGTCAGACCTTCTCTCTCAATTTGATGATAATTAAGGGTGAGGCTGAGGTGTCAGTTTAATGGGATTTTTTTCCCTTGGAGTTAACCTTGCTTCCAAATACATCCTATAAATCCTTCAGAGGAAGCTATACACTGATCCTGATAGGCAAAACATTTTGTGCACCCGTCCACCTTTTGTAGAACAGGCCAGCTATGGCCTAGCGGCATGGGTGACACAATACCAAGCAAATGCAATCTGACCTGGAGAGGCATGGCCTCCACCAGGTTAAAATTCCCCAGACAAACTGCCTAAACAGTGTTGTGCAGTCCCCCAATGATGTTTCAAGGAGTTTAGGGAGAAATCCAGTCATGTCAGGCTAGGCATAAGATTTGTAATGAAGGATATAGAAAATGAAGGACAAAACTATAAACAAGACACAGGGTCTTTTGTTTGTTTGTCGGATACTTGCAGAATCAAGACTATGTTGATTTCATGTTCATCCTTTCAGTGATGCCTGGGAAGGCTGCAGAATGTAAACTACAAATTATTTTTATGAGGTGATTTTGTCTTGAGTAAAAAATTGTATCATGTTTTGTTAATCTTTCATGTTTGCAAAATGAGGTGATTAAACCAGTGATAAAGCTGTATGAATGAATGTGTATGCAGAGAATGTAGGCGAGTTGTATGCAGTGTTATTGTTGTTAATGATTATGTCATCAAGTTTCTTCCAAGTAGCTCCACTCTCTACAGATTCTGAGCTGGAGTTTACTGCTTTTTTTGTTATAGTGCTGATGTTTGTCCCCCTGCTTCATTCTAGTTCTTTAAGTTGCATGGGTTTATAATGGCTGTCTCTTTACTGATTGAAGTGGAAGTATAAGTGTTCACAAACCACTTCTTCAATGCTTGTAGTTGTCACAGATGGTGACAGTGGGCATTGGGCATTGAATAAATGTCGTTTACAGGTTTTAGTTCTCTATTGTATTTATTTGAAATCTTTATTTCAAGGATTATGAATAAACGCTCCTGTGCTTTTTTACATCCAGTCCCCGTGTGCATGTGGTTCTGCAAATTTTGTTGTCTGTTCCCATCTCTACATCTGTTGTCTTTCCCAGTAGTTTGTAACAACAATAAATTGTGGATCATTTTGCTGCTTCATAAAAATCTTAATGTTGCAGGACTATTTGTTTTCATTTAGTGCAGCGTAAGGTCTTTTTTCGTGTTTGAAAGAAACTGGATATCTTTTTAGAATTTTGGTCTTAAAGGTCAATTTTACCTCTGTATGCATTGTGTGTGTGTGTGTGTGTGTGTGTGTGTGTGTGTAGCATGGGATGTGACTGATTATGTTTGTGATAACCTAAAATGAGAGATAAGCATCTGTCAAGTGTGATAGGTCATGTGTATTGTGTATGGTGCATTCCCCCCAAAATATGTGAGTTAAACAATGAAGAAATAAACACTTTTCGCCATTGTAGAAATCTCGTTTTCCTTACGTGCTGATATAGCCAGCCAGTGCGTCGTGTTCTGTTGCACATTATTAATTTAACTCTCTTTTCACAATGGGACACTATGGCATTCTGTTCTCAAGCCACACATTTGGACAATAGAATGCTTTAGTGTGTTTCTGATATTTAAAAACTTGTCTTGTGGTGGTGGCATGACTTTGACTAGTTTGAAGACAGTAGCTAAACATTGCTTTGTAAGTCCAAACAAGGTGGAATGGAAGGGTTTGTGGGGTGTTTCTGTGAGTAGAGGATTCATGGTAGGTAATTGACCACTGCCCTCCTTTTGACCCAGCATATCTGCATACACGCTGACTGCAAAATTTGACACAGGAATCAATATTCATAATAACTGTGTGGTCTCTTGGAGAGCTGCTTGGTGGCAGTTGATACAGTTTCTAAATTGGATAACTGGGATTCTAATATAGTCTAAGAAAGAAAGATTTGGCACATTTTTTACATGGTATATAAAGCTGAAATATTCAAGTAGGAGTATTGATATTTTTATATGAACTAGCCATATGTGTAATCAGTAATCAAGCCTGGAAAGTTTATTTTGCTACTTTATGTTATACTTTTTTTATTTTCCCCCCTCCCAACCATCACAAACAGCAAGGGAGAAAGTTGCCATTCTAAGTGAGTTATTGTTACCAGTCATTGAGGGAGTTTTTTTTGGTTTCTCTGCAAGAAGTCATCATTATGTGCAGAAAGGGCCAAGAAATCTTTCTTGTGGATCATTGACAACCTGTGTCATAGATGCATGTGGAAGATCCATATCCATCCACTTTTTGTAGAAGACTTTGACATTGCCAGTGGCTTGGATGACACAGAGTTACTCAGCATGCATGTTGTGATGTGGAGAGGGAGGGGCTCTGCCAGCTTCAACAGTTTGCTCCAGAGACATTGCCTGAAAAACACAGTGCAGTGCAATGCAGCACCCTAAGGAAGAAGAAAGACAGATAGGCCACCTGTGTAGTCCAGTGTGTAGGCGAAACCTCAGGAACTTCTTGTGTGTATCCAAAAAACAAAGCCAGAAGAGCATAAAACCATAGTAGACTTGGTGCTCTGATGATTAAATCTGCATGGGCATTATTCATTATTGAAAGAACTTATATCCACAAAGTCAGAATGCAGCTACCTTAATGATGGGCAAAAATGGTTGCCTACATAAAATCTCACCATTGGTGAAATCTCGGAGCTCTAGCCAAGGAACAACAAAAACGAAAGAAAGAACTGATATTTTGTGCTGTTTATTTACTGATGTTTATATGCTGTACTGAGGTTTGGATGATACATTGAAAAGAAGGGTGTAAACAGTTTCTAGGCTCTAGCATTTAAATTATGCTATAACAGAAAACAGTAGTATCTTAAGGAGAGTGATTGTTGCACCCCCCCCCCCCCCCCCCCCCCAACACACACACACACACACCCCTCCCTCTATCCAGAATGACATGAATAGCTTGTGGAAATAACTGTGAAATTCTGCTCCAGATTTTGTGTGTGTGTCTGTGAGAGAAAGAGAGGGAGTGTGTGTGTTTATGTGCATGTGTGTGTTGTTCTTATTGTCTTGTTTTCTTTCTTTCTTTCCTTTTTATCTGTTCTTTTTTTCCAGTCAACAGTGTTCCCCATGCCATTGATTCATAACATTTTACATTGTTTTTTGTTTAAATCCCTAAAGATCATAATGATAATATGCATTTCCATTTTTTTCCACCTTTGCTTTCTTGTTTGTGCTGCAATTTTGACGTTTCATTTGAAATTTTAGTCACGGAAGTGTCGGAACTTGGGCATTGTCACCTCCAAAATTTTTGACTCTAGAAACAAGAAGAATTTGATGACAGTTTTCTTTGTTTTGTCGTAGTGTAACATTGTAAGGGGGGGGGGGATTGTTTAAAAATGACATGAATGTGTGTGTCAATCTGTATGTTGTGTGAGATGTATTGATGCACATCATGATCAGTATTGCATCGTGGTTATCGCTATTGTACCATACTGAGGCTCATGTGGTGGTATTTGTGTTGAATGAGGAATAAGAAATGTAGGTGTAGCAGTGTGGTTGAGGGGCAGTCATTGTGTTGATTGATGTACACTGTGCATGACATACCAAGGGCATGATGTTTGTCATTTATATGGTGGTGGTGATGGTTCTTTATACATACAGTCTCTTTCTTCTCTGTGTGTTAAGTGTGTGTGTGTGCACGTGTGTGTGTTTCTTCAGTTTAATGTCTTTTCACATCAAGGGATGTTAGTTTAGTGGGGGAGGGAAAGTGTGTGTTTGTGTGAGAGAGAGAGCCTTCATGGTTGGTGGGGCTATAAGTAGCATGGGATGAAATGAAATGTGTGTGTGTGTGTGCACACATTTATGTGCATGCATGCATATGTGCGCATACTTGCCTACACACTTGTGAGTGCACACACACGCACAGATGCATGTATGATGCTGTCATCAGGAAAGCTGGTAACCAGGTCTTACCATATTGTAATCAGACAGGTATTGAACAATGATGTAGTGTGTGCGCATGTCAAAATGAAAAACGTGATGAAAACTGCCATGTCCACTTGCTTTGTCCTTCTGGTGAAGTTTCCAGATGAGAATCAATGTTTCATACTTCTGGTGGCTATGCTCTTTTTTTTCTACAGTGACAAAGGAATGTGTGTTAACCAGTGATGTATATGACTGTGTAAAGGGTTAAAGAGGATATATGCAGTGTTTCGAAAATGATGTAACGCAATTCTGTGTTGAATAGTACTGTGAGGGTTAAAAAATGTTTTTTCATGGATGTATTTTCAGTGTGTGTATCATAGTTGTCTGTGTGTATGTGTTGTCAGAGTGTGACTGCCACAAATTTTTGCCAGCATTTGTCATTGTCAGTGTACCTGTTAACTGTATCTTCCGTGTTTATCATAGCTATACTGTCAGTGGGTAACTGCCTCACATTATTGTGTACAATGGTGTCATCTGGATAGTGTGTGTGTGATTGTCACAGATTATTGCCAGCGTGTATCATTGCTGTATTGTCAGTGTGTGACTGTCATAGAGTGAGTACTGTGTACAGCCTGTCATAGCTGTAGTGTCAGTACACTTGTGTCATTGCTGTATTGTCAGTGTGTGACTGTCACCAAATACTGTGCGCAATGTGTCATAGCTGTACTGTCAGTGTGTAACTAACTGCCACACGTTATTGTGAGAGTGTGTCGTAGCTGTATTGTCAATATGTTCCTGTTATTGCAGTATTGTTATTGTGGCAGATTGTTGCGTACAGTGTGTCACACCTGTATTGTCAGTGGTGTGACTGACACAGAGAACAGTGTGCGTTTGGTGTGATACTGTGCAATGATGCTGTCTAGGCCTATCCTGTTGTTTTTTCTTTTCTTTTCTTTTTTTTGTGTAAAATTTTATTGCGCTTCACATTAAAGGTGATATTCTGGAAGGTGGGGGTATGGTCACAGTGCATTGTGAAAAGAGAATGAAGACTGGTTATCCGCCTTCCACAGTAAACCATGTCAGTAACGCTACACAAAAATGTCGTGTGATGACTTGATTCAGGGGAAAGTGCTTTCTGCATCAACTATGCACGTTATGGCTGGTTAGCGTTGGCTGTGTGAGTGGAGGTATTATTATGTACTAACAACCTCCCCACAGTTGTGTCTGTGGTGGGATCTTGCTTCGTGTCGCATCGTTTAACCGAAAGCGTCCCCGAAGTCGGAATGTGGTTACCTTAATGGTGGGCAAAAAAGGTTGTGTACACTGAAATCTTACCAGTGGTGAACCTCGGAGCTCTAGCTGAGGAATGGGGGGAAAATCACACCATAGAACCAAAAGCAGACAGCACTGAAAGGGGTCATGTCAACAAAATGGTTTGCCACAGAAAGAAGAGAAAATGGCATGCGTTAAGTCTTCCTAAGGTTGGCCAAGTGTGATGTCACCTGCTGCTCTCTCATCAGTATGCACCTACATGCACGATCGCACACACACTCACACACACACACACACAAACTGGGTAAAAGAAAAAAAGTGTCATAGTATATCATCGTTGACATTGCAGACACAAAGAACAAAGTACATCAGAATCATGTTACATTTAGATAGTTCATCAATCAAATAATCAATCAATCAATCACACACACATACAAAAGAAATGCATGGACCTCTTTGCTCACTTCTGCACTGTGTACCCACAACAGATTCAAAGCAGACACGTACATACAAGAGTTTGGTACTCAAAAGGCACGCATTGAACAAGTATGGATCTGTATAATAATAGGAACAATAATAAAGTTTCACCTGTAGCTAAAAAATGTCTTATGGATTAGCAGTCAACCAAAGTAAATAGAGGAATTTTGTTTTTGCATGGAAGAATCTAAAAATTAAATAATGGATTAGCAGTCAACCAAAGTAAATAGAGGAATTGTTTTTGCATGGAAGAATCTAAAAATTAAATAATGGATTAGCAGTCAACCAAAGTAAATCGAGGAATTGTTTTTGCATGGAAGAATCTAAAAATTAAATAATGGATTAGCAGTCAACCAAAGTAAATCGAGGAATTTTGTTTTTGCATGGAAGAATTACAACCCAATAATACATGATAGACCGGGGTTAAATCGATGGGGAGGGGGTAAAAAAATCGCAGGAAAAATAAATACTGGGGCAGAATTTTTAGGAGGTAGGGTACTGCTCATTAGCACCGTCAGTTCCCAGCAAGAGAACTGGCATGTTAAGGATTTTCCTCCAAACTCTTAACAATCACTTTTCTGGTGTTCATATACAATCTATGGTGATAAATATTAACTGATTCCCAATTACAAGATCAGCATTGCACAAGAAAACGCTATGCATTGAACACAAATCACTCTTAATGGATTAGAAGTAGAGCATACTTACAATGATAACATGGAAAGAGATCCATGCAGCTGTATTATGGAGATAGTGTTCACAACATAATCATACATATATGACGAAATTCATGTACATGTGTGTATATTGCAGGGCAATAGATTAAGAGCTACACAGAGAATAGAGCGGATGATTATGTATACATTTGTTAATGCCTGTACATCAGGCAATTTACACAGCGAGTATTTAAAAAACAAAACAACTGATGGATAATTAAAAAGGCCACAGAAAGTAACCCCACATAAAACAAAAAGTCCAGCAAAAATACTTCATGGGTATTTCCACTATTTCATGGATCACAGCACAAAGTCATGTAGAGGGTGGGTGGGTGAGTTTGGGCCCGTTCAGAGCCCTGTGTGTTGGATGTTCGGGCTTTGGCTCACTTCCTACCCACACTCCGCAATGAAGACAATGGGAAAAATGAGACCACACAATCATAACAGCTGAGTATCATCTACAGTCGATTTGAGAGTGTTGCATAAGCAAGCAGACCAACATTACAGATGACTGATCTCTGAGGCCTGGCTGATGCTACTAGGACATGTTATGAAAGAAAGTGTAGAGCACAGCCCTGTCATAATCATCGACCAAAATGAACCACCATGGTATCATCATTATTATTTCCATCATTATTAACATCATTTCAATCACCATGCAATAAAGAAAAAAAATTAATGTTTCATATTTGGTGGCTGTTGATGTATTAGTGTCGTGACAATCCCAGTTCTGTTTCTCCTTCGCTATCATGTCTCTCACCATTCATGTCAAAGTTTTCAAAATGCACATATATTTAGCAGACTGCCATTAATCAGACATGGCGACAGTCACCACTCCAGAAAGAGTAGCTGACCAGGTCTGACTCCACCACTACACTTTTTACCGCCAGTGTGTGGCTTAGATAACAGCGTAGTGGAGAATTCCATCAGATCAGAACAGGCACCACTAAACACTACCTCACTGGAAGCAGTGTAAGGCCTCTTCTCGTTTGTTGCTCCTCACAGACCACAAAAAAGGTGGCAAAAATAAAAAAACGAAGTCCTGTCACTAACATATAGACCACTGTGTTAGAATTAAAATACGGGTAACTGCTTTTTTTTTGGAACGAGAGCCACTGATGGAGGTGAAAACTAGGACTTGTCAGAAGATTTGTCGGAAAGTCTGTCCAGGGACTTGTCTTTGCTCTTGGCCTTGTCTTTGCTGGCCTTGTCCTTCTTGGAGGAGAACAGTCCTTTTTTGAAGATGGATTTGCGGTTACTGTTGGGGGGCGAGGTGTCCTCTGTTTCGGGTGCAGGCACGTTGCGCAGCAGGTAGTTGAAGACGTTGACCAGGGCACGGTCCTCGCTGTCCTCCCGCCTGGCGTACAGACACAGCATGTAGTTGCCAGAGTCGGGCAGGCTGAGCTCATAGCGCATGCGGTAAGTCTCCGCATCCCGACACGACTGCACCTGCTTGCGCATGTCCTCGTCCGGCTGCTTGAAGAACTGGTAGGAGAGTTGTACCCCCTGAGGCACGTGCAGCTCGATGGTACAGGTGGAGGCGCCCCCTGTCAAGTGGATTTTGGGATCTTTGTGGGACAGCAGCTCCAGGGCGTATATATCAAAGGCAGGGGTGGGACCCCACTTGTTCTTGCGGGAAGGCTCCGGCAGGCGGGGCAGCTCCACAGGGTTGGAGACCTGGGAGCAGTTGATGAGGAACTTGCTGGCGTGAGTCAGGCAGTTGGTATCCTTGGCGGCCTTGGGGCGAGCGAAGATGTCCAGACCGTACTGTCCCTCCTGAGGCAGGAGGACGGAGATGGTGACGATCTTGTTCTCCTCTGTCAGGGACACGAAAGGATCCAGCGTCTTCTCCTCCACCTGGTTCATCCTCAGCTTGGCCACCATCACCAGAGGCTGCGGCAGACGTAGTCGCAACTGACACTGATCCTTGGCCATGATGATGCCTACCCTCTCTCCGTCCCCAGCCGCCCCTTCCGACAGCACGGGCAGGATGCCGAAGTGCCGCACGGCTTTCTTGGGCCCCCACTCTCCTGGAGCGCAGTCAGGCAGCGGGTGCATCTTGCCCTGCATGTCGCGGCACACCAGCTTGAACTGGCAGGCGCACCTCAGCTTGAGGGGGCCCAGGGTGGCGTTGTCCTCCTGGATGCGGTAGGCCTCCTCGAACTTGGTGGCAAAGATCTCAAAGAAGTACTCAGCGGGCGTGGGCACGTGCACGCTGAAGGTGACGGTGTTGTCCACCATGGTTTGAAACACAAAGCGGTCCAGGCTGGCGTTTTTGTAGTTCAGGTCCTTCCCTCGATCCTTGTCGGCAAAGCGCAGCTGGTAGTAGAAGACCAGGTCGTTCTCGTGCTCCTCGGGGATCTTGAGGCTGATCTTGCAGCCTCCCTTCTCATCCGTGTCCATGACGGCCAGGCAGTGGCGCTCAAAGCGCATGCCGTAGTGGAAGAAGATGGACCGCACGAAGGGCAGCGCTTCGAACTCCTCCAGGCTGATGGGGCAGGGCAACAGCTGCCACTCTGGCTCACATGGCCAGAACTCCTGCACACGCGCGCGCGCGCGCACACACACACACACACACACACACACACACAATTAGCCATATTTTGTATTTTAAAAAAACATCCATATCCATAACCAGACCCTCACCATTCTCATTCCCTATCTACTCCTATGTAGGTTGCTGACTTAGGGCTGAACTTGCCCATTAAATATCCTTATCAGAAGTCCTGATGTCTACACTTCAAGCCTGATCCCAGGCTGTATTTCTGTCTCCAGTGATTCCACTGAATCAAGAACGGTGATTTTAGAGCTGGTTTTTGTGTGTGGATGAGATGACAAGCTGAAGTCTCGTGGCATCACAACAGAAAAGAGCCTGTGGCGTGGAGTTTCTGAAGCAAAACATCACTTACAAGATCAAGCAAATCATTATACATATACATCAGGGAACAAAAAATCCATTTTTTCTCATTCTTTGGCTAGAGCTCCGAGGTTCACCAATGGTGAAATTTTGCGTATGCGACCGTTTACCCACTATTAAAGGTAGCCATATTTCAACTTCAGGGATATATCAGCTATAGGAAGTGCTATGATATGGCCATTCGTCCTCATGGGAAAAGAAGTCCAGATTTCATGCTAAGAATTCTCTTGGGAAAAGACAGCATGAGAGAAAGGGGGTGGGAGGGGGGAAATCAGACACTTAACCCGCCCCTCCCCCACCCCTCAAAAAAAGAAAAAAAAAGAAAACCAGCCTCACATCCCCCCTCCAAAACATCCCCAACAAAACCCTTTAAAAAATACCCACCAAGACCAAAACCACCCCAATACCCCACCAAGGCCACACAACAGCAACTCTGGTCAGCTGTGCTGAGTGACCGTGACCAATGTGGGGTGGTGGCCTTGGAGGTTGGCTGGACCCTTAAACCCTGTCAGGGAAGTGAGGTGTGTAAGTGAAGCCATGTACCCGTGAACTGCTCAACTGCGGGCCGGCAAGTTAATGAGCCAAACATGTCACTGTCTTTGTTTGACATAACGCTTTCCCTCCAGCTGCAAATCCCCCTGAGACACAATCTGAGTGACCTAAGGATAAAGACATTTTCTGTCTCACCAATCTGAGGATGACAGATTTTTTCTGTCTAAGGATAAAAAAAAAATTGTTGTTTGAATCATTTCAGAATAAAAGATTTTTCTGTTTGAACAAATAGAGAACAATTTTTTTTCTCTCTGAACAATTTGAGATGGGGAGGGGAGTGTTTCCTGGTTGAACAGTTTGAGGGTAGAGGAACAATCTATCTGAACAGTCTAAGGAAGAAGGAATGTTTCATTTAAACAATTTAAGCATGAAGGAATGTATAATGTAAACACTCAAGAATGAAAGAATGGTCTGTCCAAACTATTTGTTAGAATGTGTTCCTGCAGTGAAAAATGCCAATCATAAGTCTACTACTGCACAGAGACTGTGTACCCACCTTAAGCATACCTGTCCTGCAGTAGCTCTGATGCAATTCTACCACACTATTTAAGCTTGCACTTCTACTCGTTATACCTCTGTGTTGAAATAATTCAGGCGCAAAACTATTACATCTTATTACGGCCTATATCTCAACCTCAAGTGTACCTGTGCTGAAATACGGATGTGTAAATCTACCACATCACTTGTACACATACCTGATGTGTATCTATCCTGAAATTATTCACATCAGAGTTACAGTGGATTAACCGGTAAACTGCATGGTCTGCGATTCCAATCGTTTGTGTTCAACTCTCGCTGTAAATTCGGAAAGAATCAAATCAGGTCGGGGTAGTGGCAGAGTTAGTTTTGACTGTAGTGGTTAGAGCATCAACCCTGTGGTCTGCAGGTAACTGAGGTTGGGAGTTTGAGTCTTTGGCGAGGTGACTGCATACTGTGGGGTCTTGTGCACCTACCTGGATGAACTCGTCAGGGTCGGTGAGGAAGTAGTGTTCGTCATACTGGTAGCGGATGTGGTCTTTGTTCTTGAACTTCTCCTGAGGATCTTTGCTCAGCACCAGGTGTCTGCAAGTACAGCATGCAGCATTGGGTATACACCATGTCACTGGACACTGCATAGTGGATTGTATCATCACTGGACACTGTTTGGCACATTATACACCACTCCATACATCATCTATCCCTGATCATCTCTCTATACATCATAGTTCCCTGATCATCCCTTTATACGTATAAATCACACATCTTTGATCATTACTCTATGTATCGTACATACATCCCTAGCCACTACTTCATACATCCCTGGGAACCACTTATACATCACATATCACTGGACACCACTCCACAATCATTCATTACATTACTGTCCATCTCTCCATACATAATAAACCACTGGGCTTTGCTACATACTCCATACATTCTTGGGCGCCACTCTGTAATAAATGGGCACCTCTCCATATATCATGGGCACCACTCCACCACCACACACCATCAGGCACCGCTCAATACATCACAGGGAACCGTTTTTACATCATACATCAACAGTGTGCACTCCGCTCATTATACATCACTGGGTACCACTCGACATCAGAAGCACACTTTAAAACTTGTAAAAAAAATATGTAAAAAATCTGACCAAAAAACCACGAAAAAACTGGCACCCTCCCACCAAGTCACACTGCCTACCCCCCTTTCCTTTTTCTAAAGCTGCACTGATTACCCCCCCCCCCCCCCCCCCTTAGACACACACACACACACACACCCCTTCCTCCACACCCACGCTTACCTGGCCCCCCAGTTGCACTGCACCAGTCTCCACTCCCCGGCCAGCAGCACGGCATTCCAGGTGTTCTGGAAGATGTCGGGTGTGATCTTCATGCCGGGCTCATAGCCCACGCTCTTGGAGTGACCCTTGATCTCCTCACTGTGCACGCCTGCGTAGCTGCACACAGCAACCCCGCCATCACGTCAAGGCGGCTACGTCATCAATGGAGTGGTCTGGTGTCCTAGTCTACGTCATCACTGAGCGGTCTGGTGTCCTAGTCTACGTCATCACTGAGTGGTCTGATGTCCTAGTCTACGTCATTACTGTGTAGTCTTGTGTCATACTGGTTTACGTCAGTTTTGGGACGTTCTGCGTTATCACAAAATAGTTTGACTTTACGGTCGACGTCATCACTGGTTGGTCTGATGTCATAGGGTCTAACTCATCACTGTTTGATCTGGGGGATCTACATGAGTTCAAAGTAGCCTGATGCACAGCATCATTGTGATTGCTGAGTGATCTGATCTGATGTCTTAAGGTCTACCACTGTCTGGCTTCAGGACCTACATTATCACAAAAGAGGCTGTCTGCCTGTCTGTGTAGATAGATAGATAGATAGATAGATAGATAGATAGATAGATAGATGCATGGATGGATGGATAGATTGATAGATAGATAGATAGAGAGAGAGAGATAGATAGATAGATAGATAGATAGATAGATGGATGGATGGATGGATGGATGGATGGATGGATGGATGGATGGATAGACAGACAGACAGATAGAGAGATAGATAGGCAGACAGAGAGGAAAGGGAGGGGAGAGAGAGAGAGAGAGAGAGAGAGAGAGAGAGAGAGAGACAGACAGACAGACAGACAGACATACAGAAAGACAGACAGACAGACAGACAGACAGACAGACAGACAGACCGTGGTACCCCCAATCCTAATATAGAATTCGAACACACACAGACACACATACAGACAGGCAAGCAGGGAGGCTGACAAATGGACAGGCAGGCACACTAAACACAAACACACCACACCACAACCCACCGACACCCCTTCCCCCCCCTTCACACCCCCCCCCCACACCACCGCCACCACCACCACCTTCACCATCACCACCACCACCACCACCACCCACCTGCAGAGTCTCATGAAGAGGACGTGGTAGGTCTCGGTGCCCATCTTGATGCCCCGCAGCAGGCCCATGGGCGACTCGGCCTCTATGTCATCAGCAAACTCCATCACGTTCAGGTCCTTCACCGTGATCCACCGGTAAATGGCCCTGTGACACAACACACCGTGTGACGTCATCCCCCTTCTGACGTCATCCTCACTAGCCCCTTCATGGCTGATAGAAGGGACAGAAGGGAACGGGTTCAGATTGAGGGGGCGGGAGGGGGGGGGGGGGATGATGGTGTGTGTGTGTGTGTGTGTGTGTGTGTGTGTGTGGTGTGTGTGTGTGTGTGTGTGTGTGTGTGTTGTTGTTGTTGTTGTGTTGTTATCAGGTAAAGTTATTGTCTCTGCTGTTGAATTAGTGTTGAATTTATTGTTTATTCTGTTATTTCATTAGTGTATTTAGACAGGTAGAGCTAATGTCTTTTAAAAATCATTGATTCGTTATTGGATTCAGACAAGGTAAAGTAATGGTGTGCTATGTTCTTTCATTAACTATCATACGATTCAGGTAGATAAAAACTATTGTAAGTTCTGTCGTCAGGTCAGAGGTCTCCTCTGCTACTGGTCACCATGTAAGCCAGTACTACCTGTGGAATGTGGGCAGATGGAGCTCATCAGTCTAGGAAGACAGTCCATCTAGGAGAAGGAAAACTCTGATTTCAAACCTCCCTTGACATGCAGCCATACCCACTCATAGGAAAAGCTTCAGAAGTCAAAATAACGTGAAAGAAAAAAACAACCTGTAAATGCTCAGATGTGAATGATTGAGGAGTGAGGAATGGGGTAGTTTTTTTAAAAAAAGGAAGAAAAGGGGTATGGGACAAAGACATAGTTGTACAATAAAACTTTGCATATACTCACGGGAATTTCTGCATGACTCACCAGACTTTCTATATTGCTCACTATACTTCCTAAGGCTTTACTCACCATGCTTGGTGAGTTACTCAACGAACTTTCTGCCGCACTCATCAGATTTTGTACAGATACTCACCAGTTTTTTTTCTGCATTATACCGAAAAAGTTCTGCACTGCTCATCAGGTTTTGTGGATCAGGCTACCCACCAGGTTTTGTACATTACTCACCAGACTGTGTAAACTGATCACCGGACTTTCTTTATTACTCACTGGACTTTCTGCATCACTCACCGCACTTTCTGCAGGTCAGTGAGCAGATTCTCGGTGAGCTGTCGGACCAGGTCCGTGTAGGTGGGTTGTTCCCCTTCCGCCACCTGCACCCCCACACCACATCTGTTATTTCTCTCTCTCTCTCTCTCTCTCTCTCTCTCTCTCTCTCTCTCTCCCTCTCTCTCATGCTGTCTGTCTATGTTTTCCTCTCCTCCATTGTTTTTTTTGTTTTTTTTAAAACTTTTGGCTTTTTTAGTTACCAGTCATTCTCGTCATTTTTCTGTGTCTCTCTAGACTTCTTTGATGAAAAAGCTTTATTTTCTTCTTTTACATGAAACTGTTTCTGAAAACTGGTTATCTAGTTCAAATACTGAAATAAAATAAAGCAGACAGTGCTGTGTTTATATAAGTGTACCTCAAACATAAAAGTTTAGCTACAAATGCAACATTGCTAGATAAACAAAGCAAAAAAATGAACTATAAGAAAAAAGATGAAAAAGGTACCAAAACAGCCAAATTTGTATTGTTTTCAGTCTCAATAATCTGTAAATATAAACTAAGAAACCTAAAGAAAAAACAGCTCTTATCGGAATCCACTATCAGAAAAGACCAAAAAGCAACCCCCCAAAACAGAAACATTTCGATTTCAGTAAATTTTTCAAGAAAGAGGGTCCAGGCAGGTGAAGTATTTTAAAATATACAATACAGCACACTGGATACTTGGTAGCCTACATGCTCTGCCTGGATGTCCCGAGTTTTCCCCCTTTAGTTCTGGAGGAGTCTCTGGAACACTGCACTGCACTGCATTGTGACCTGACGCAGCCTACCTTGATAACCTGCTGGTCGATGTCGCTGAAGACAGACGCGTCAGGAAACAGATCCCTCTTTCGCAGCA
The DNA here is from genome assembly GCA_028751875.1 of Rapana venosa. Classification (NCBI taxonomy): domain Eukaryota; kingdom Metazoa; phylum Mollusca; class Gastropoda; order Neogastropoda; family Muricidae; genus Rapana; species Rapana venosa. The sequence continues at coordinate 38,019,990 of CM054140.1, forward strand.
CTGGCGGTTTAGGGGCGGCAGGGGAGGTGACTGCAGGCATTTGCAGAACGTCTTCCATCACTTCCTCCAACAGCTCTTCAGAGTTCTCTCCCTCCTCTACCGATGGCGGCGTCACTTCCGGGGCCGGGGCAGTGTGGGATACGCCGTTTTCCTTCAGTTCCGGTGGAGGCTGAAGGTAGGCATGACACGGTGTGTGTACAGTTTAATTAAGACAGATATCATGAGGACAGACGCAGACACGAAGATAAATATAGGACAGACACAAAGACAGACACGAGGACGGATACTATGACAGATGTGAGGACATACACAGAGACAGACAATGTGAGGACAAACGTGCACACAAATATTATGAGGACAGGCCTGTGGACGGACATGTAGAAACATATGAAGGTAATAATGAGGACAGACATAATGAGAGGCGCAAAGACAGACAAACAGCCCACACACACACACACACACACACACAGACTCCCACACCTTCCCCCCCCCCCCCCCCCACACAAAACACACACTCTATCTCTCTCTCTTTCCATCTGTCTGTCTCTCTGTCTCACCTTTTTTATCCTGAGCGTTTTCTTCAGCTCCTCTTTCAGTTCGGTTTGTTTTTCAGCCAGCAGGTTCAACATCAGCCCGCTCTGTTTCTTCACCATGTCGGCAGTGGCCCTCTGCTCCTTCTCCCGCAGACGGAGTGTGGCTGTCTGCGTCACCTTCTTCTTCTTCACCGTCATCTGTTGTTCCAGCGCCGCCTTCTCGCTCTCAAACTGTAACACACACATATATGAGTGGTGAGTGAGTGAGTGAGTGGTGAGGAAAGTGTACAAATGAAGGAATATGTGTTTAGGAAACAGCGAGAGAGAGAGAGAGAGAGAGAGAGAGAGAGAGAGAGAGAGAGAGAGAGAGAGAGAGAGAGAGAGAGTGAGTGAGAGAGAAGAGAGAGATAATGAATGACTATCAAAGAAATGTGAAGAATAAGACTATGGAAACATGGGGTGGGGGTGGTAGGAAGAAAAGACTGATGAATCTGAACATAAAAATCTAGGCATCCCAAATCAAATATTTACCCTTTCCCTGCGGAATGCCCTACTCTGCACACACACACACACACATACACACACACACACACACACACACACACACACACACACACACACACACACACATACATACATACACACACATACATGCGCGCAAGCCTCACAAAATATATATATGACTGCCCTCTGTCTCAGTATTCTTTTAGCTGTGTGGCTGATCTGACCTTGTCACTACCTTTTGTGCGCAAGTCATTTCATTCTGGGATCTCCCAACTTCTCCTGCGCCTCTGACTGGTACGAGTGTATCGTATACAAGCTGTAACTACATAATTATGCCTCACACAATCATGTACAATGATGGTCTTTTGTATTCTCTTTCCTCTTTGTGTGACCAGT